>CM022297.1:79023263-79490763 GCA_011799875.1 Thinopyrum elongatum | reverse complement strand
AGATGGTAACATCACACATATCTAAATAAAATAGATGATGTGGCAAGCAATTAATGAAGAAATAGAGGCATGTGGTAACATGGCTAGTTACTAGCAGTATGAGTAACATCACACGTATCAAGGCAAGATGAGTCTATAACCTAATAAATGATGTGTTGCATGACACCACACATATGTTACTCCCCATTATAGAGGTAGTAACATGAGTGAGGCGTTTTGGCTCTCGACCTCCATGGAGGCCTTTTTTTTTTTTGAAAAGTTCAAAATACGAACTTATCAGTTTCAAAAAAATCTGAAAAATATTGTACAAGTAAACAAGTATGTTATGTGTATGTGTGTAAATTTTTAGGATGAAATACTTTGAAACGCGTCCTGTACAAAAAAGATAAATTCATGGCCTGGGAGGATGAATAGTATCCTGTGTTAAAAAGCCTCAGATTTGTCTTTTTTGCGCAGCCCTCATTTCAATGTATTTCGTCTTGAAAATTTACACACTTGTGCATTATGCCGCCATGTATATCTATAATTTTTTTCAGAATTTTTTGAAATGTAAAAATATGAATTTTCATGAACTTTGAATTTTTTAAAAACCGGCCTCATTGGAGCTCGGCCTCCAAAAGGGATTTTCGTAGTAACATAGACTAATAACATATGCATGTTACTAGTCTAAGTTACCTCCTATTGTGGCTAGTCTAATAAGATCGAGGATGCTAGTTTCATTTGCAGTCCATTAATTCCATTCCCACACGGTCACACACTGCTTTTTTTTAACGCGGTCTCTTATGGCTCGATTCATTAAAAAAGATAAAAGAGAGTTGCCCGGTTAAGAGCATCTACAACCACAGGTTGCAAATTTGGCCCCTCAACCGTCCGCAGACGCGACCGAGCGCATCCGCGGACAGTAACCGGGCAGGCCTCAAATTTTATCATTTGCAATCACATACCCTATTTTCAAAACATCTATTACATGCAGGGCCATGCACCACAATCATCCGGTCCGTCTTGGGCCGGTCGGGCTGTGACGCCCCCGGCCCAATCGTGCACTAATCATACACGCAAATGCACACGATCAAGCCTAAGGACTCACAGGAAGATATCACAACACAACTCTAAAACATAAATAAAGTCATACAAGCTTTATATTACAAGCCAAGGGCCTCGAGGGCTCGAATACATAAGCTTGCGTACAAGCGTCAGCGAAGCATCAGATATCTGAGTACATATATGAAACAGAAACAGAAAGGCCTTTAGAAAGGCGGGGCAAAATAAAACACTACGATCGAAAGGCGTAGGCCTCCTGCCTGGGACCCTTCGATCCTACTCCTGGTCGTCAGTCAACTCGTAGTAGTATCCATCCTCTGGGTAGTAGTAGTAGTCGATCGACGGGGCATCTTTCTCAGGGGCTCCGTCATCTTGGTCACGTCAAACTGATATGGGTAGAAAAGAAAAACAAAGCAACCGTGAGTACTCAGAAGTACTCAGCAAGCAAGGATCTACACTACATATGCAACATTTTCAAAGAGAGGCTGTATATGTGGACTGGGCTGCAGAAATGCCAGAATAGAGAGGAAAGCCTAGTCCTATCGAAGACTAGCATCTTCATCGGTCTTGCAGCAATAGAAGAGAGCAGAACAGATCATTATAAAGTAGCAGTATCATTAAGTCTCAACCTCACCCAGAGATCCTTTCTCGACTCCCTGCGAGAAAGCAATCCCAGAGCCATACAGTCATCAACCTCGTCCTGAGATCCCTTCTCGACTCCCTGCGAGAAGCAATCCCAGAGCCATAGTATCCAAGTATCCAGTTCTAATTGTATCAATCAGGATACAACTTCGAGTGTCCTTTACCGTAGGACAGGCTATCGATAGAAGTTTTCTTCCCTGCAGGGGTGCACCAACTTACCCAACACGCTCGATTAACTCCGGCCGGACACACTTTCCTGGGTCATGCCCGGCCTCGGCCAAACGACACATCGCAACCCTACCTAGAGCTCAGCAGAGAGGTCCCCGTCGGTCTACATCCTAAGCGCTCAGAGGTCTTGGGCCATCGCCCTGTGCACTCCGAGTCGTTGCGTGCAGGGGGAAGCCAGGCACCAGGGGGGCGCCGGTCCGTCCCGGCCGCAAGGCTGAACTAGACGTCTGACAGAGCTTTCGGCTGATGCTACGATGCAGAACGCCCATACTATGCCCACGTGATGGTTAGTGCTATCAGGCCAGAGACCTGCTCGGATCAAATATCCAAATCGTTAGTGGACTAGGGCTTGCGGTAACGAGCAGAGACTCACGAAAGATGTGACCCCGTCGCCCCGTCTCGAGGACTTGCTGCAAGGGTTAAGAATGCCCGGCCGCGCCTCGTATCCAGCACTCGGGCACCATACAGGCACCCGTCTTCACAACACTCGCCTCTCAGGCGCACGCGGGTACCCCTCAGGGTCGACCCGCCTATCCAAGTAACAGTGTAAAGTCCAAGTATCCGTGTGTCCATAACATCAGGGGAATCCGAGGTATCACCCTCGTTGGATTCCTACTCGATGTCTCCGTCAAGGTGAACTCGGAGGAATCACCCTCGATGGGTTCACACTTGATGTGTTGCACGACAGCGTCGTTATCGGAAGCGGTGAAGGAGGAATCACCCTCGATGACCACGACCGAATAGCTACTCTACAGAGTTAACATCAGAAGTGCTACATGAGGTTTCACCCTCGGCACTCGATAGTAACGCTGCAGTGTCGTTACAACTAAGGGGGGGTGATGTGCGGTGTCGGGGCCTGGTCTTCAATCCCGTTGATCGGGTCTTCTGACGATCCAGCACGGCAGTCGGGATAAGTGGGGTCACTGATAGGTCTCTACCCAACCTATACCAAGCAGTTTAGGATATGCAGGTAATTATCAACAGCAGGTTACAATAAACAGGCTATGCATCAGAATAGGTAAAGCAGCAGCAGCAGCAATTCTAATGCAAGCATGAGAAATTAGAATGGGCGATATCGGGATGATCAAAGGGGGGGCTTGCCTGGTTGCTCGGCGGCAAGGGCAAGGTTGTCAATGGTGTCTTCGGGCTCCGGAGCTGCGTCGGCCTCGGGGACGACGTCGGTGTCGGGGGCTACCGAGAGAGAAGAGGGGGAAGAACAGTAAATACAGAGCAAACAAGTGCTACATAAAGTATGACATGACAATATGCAGTGTCGGGTGTGTCCTAACGTAAGGTTGCATGTCACCGAGGAAGGAGGAATCCATCCGGGAATGTTTTCCCGGTTCCGGACATTTGTCAGACAGATGACCGGAGAGGAACGGTTGCATGTTCGGATAGTTAGGGACGTGTGACGGACGAACGGACCGCGTATTCGAATTCGTCTCGTCGTTCTGAGCAACTTTCATGTACAAAGTTTTTTGATCTGAGCTACGGATTATTTTATATGATTTTCTAAAGCTTTTATTAATTTTCTGGAATTTAATTATTTATTTAAATCAAACATTATCCGAAACAGTGTTTGCTGACGTCAGCATGACGTCAGGACCAGTGGGTCCCACCTGTCATAGGCTGTTTAGTTAATTAGGGATTAACTAATTAATTAATTATTAATTAAACTAATTAATTAAATTAGATTAATCTAAATAGGGTTAATTAACCTAATTAATTAATTAATTTTATTAATTCATTTCATTATCTTTTTTATTTTTATTTATATTTTTTTTTAACGTTCAGTGGGGTGGGGCCCCGTGGTCAGTGGCTGGGCCGGACGTGTCCGCAGCCAGCCCCTTTCGGGCGCCGGACACGTTCGTCCGGCCAGGGTCAAACGCGCGCGCGCGCGCTCGCAGAGAGCCGGCGCGGCGGCCAGCGGCGAGCGGAGGAAAAGGGGCTGCTGGGCGCGGGCGGCGGCAGCAGCTACGGGAGGCGGGCGGTGGAGCAACGGCGGCCGCGCAGGGCAGCGGCAGCAGCAAATAGCGAGCGGGGGGGGGAGCGGCGCGGCGACGAGTGCGACAACCCCGAGCTCGTCGCGAGCTCGGGCGCGAGGGACGCGGAGGAGGGGCTCACCGGGAGCCGTAGGGGGGTGGCAGCGGGCTCGAGGGGGCTCGGGGTGGCCGGAGTCGATGGCGAGGGCGGCGACGGACGACGGGAAGGGCGAGCGGCGGGTTCGGGGCGGAGGCGGGGTCGAGCGACGGAAAGAGGAGGCGGGTGGCGCGATGGCGTCTGGATGTCGGCGGAGATGGCGTTTGGGTAGGGGGGGGTGGGCCGTCGGCGCATGGCACAGGGGGCGGCGACGGCGGAGCGTGGTCGGGGGGAGAGAGGGGGGAGGGAGAGGGGCGATAGAGGGACAGTGGGGGGGGGAGCGAGGGGAGTGGGCGATGGGCTAGGGTTTCGGGGTCTCAGGGGGGGTGTTTAGCCAGGGCTGCTGGGCCGGCCTGGTTGGTGAGGCCAGCTGGGCTTGGCCCAGTGTGATGGGGGGGGGGGGGTTTCTTTTTACCTTTTTTTTTCTTTTATCTTTTTCTTTTATTTATTTTCTTCTCTCAGTTTAGTAAATAGGTAGGTCTCAAAATGGTTTTTGTAAAACATAACAAATACTCCAATAAATACTAGGCATTACCTAACACTATCAAAAATTAGTGTGGAGACAATTTGAGTTCACACTATTTTTATAATAATTAAAATGCATTATTCCTTACTGTTTTAATTATGTTAGTGCCACCTAATTATTTTATATTTGTTGGTTACAATTTTAGAATGGTCTCTGCAATATTTGCTATTTATTGAACACTTTAGTTTTTATGTTGCACAACTTTTATATTCCACTTTCATTTAAATTTGGATTTTGAGTTAGGAGTTGAAATGCAATATGATGCGAATGATGTTTAGGCACTGATAATCATGATGACATGGCATAATCAAAAGGGGTGATTACTGTAGCTAACCACTGGGGGGTGTTACACGGGCTGTCAAAACACATCGAAAATTTATCATACTTAAGATTTTCCCGTATAAGTCCCACCTTGCCGCCTGACGAGCTAGTCGACCGGCTTAAATAGCCGGGTCGTCCAGAAGCGATAAGCTTCTGACATCATTGCATCCTTTGTGAAGGAGATAGACTATCACTATGAATTTTCTATGTTTATCACATGGAAGATTCATAGTCACGGCCTATCTCCTTCACAATGAAAACATTAATGTCAGTAGTGTTTTTTTATGAATGACAATGTGTTCATACAAATGGAAAAGAAAAACATTCATGTTATTTATGAATCAAAATGTGTCGATAAAAATAATAAAAATCTATTATTATTGTAGTAGGGGTATCAATGTATATGAACGAGACAAACTTGACACTCGATGAACAATCATCAGTTGATGAAATGCGGTCTACTGTCAAGTTATCTCGTTCACACAACGAGAATTGATAGACCTACACAACAACAGAGAAGCTTGCCGCCATCCGTCTGCGCGTCTATTTAAGCCGGTCGGCTTCCACCTTGCGCGGTGATGTGGGATTAAAATTTTGGAGAGGAAGGAGCTTCTGTCGCTGCAGATGAGACCGCTAAAACATGCAGCGGGGTAGGCGAACGCGCCCGGGCGCCCTTACATCCGCCCCGTATTTGGGCTGGATATGAGGCACCACCAACACACGCCCCCAACAAGGCACCACCAACACACGCCGACCCCGAGGCCGCGCACCAGGCGAGCCGCCGGCTCTCACCCGAGCAACCCGAAGCCGATACCCTACAACCAAAACCGAAGCCGCCGCTCCGACATCCACGCTGACCCCGAGGCCGCACACCATGCGAGCCACCTGCTCCGCCGCCCGAGCAACCAGAGCCGACACCCAACAACCATCCCCACACTGCTTGCAAGTTGCAAAACCTGGTCGTCTCGCCGCGCCGGCTCAGCTCCATCCTTGCTTCTGTCCCCACGCACACGCCGCGAATCCAGTTACAACTATGGCAAAGCACAGCTGGCTTCTTTTAATTCATTGGAGTATGCCCAGAACCAGTGGCTCTTCGGAAGATTGCTTTTATGCCAAAAAAAACATCTCTCCAGGGAAACTGGGCTCTTCTACAACACATCATTGCAGCAGATATCAGGTTTGGCTTAAAGCACTACAAAGAATTCTGCCAAAAAAAGTATACTCTTTTTTTCCCTCCATAAGCTGTGACAGCAGGTTTGCAAGAGGTTGTCGTAATACAAATGATGAAGATAAACTAAACTACATGTTTTTCTTAGATGGAAACTACAGGCTTTGCATTAAGAAATAATGCACTCTTGGATACATGCAATGGAATCTAGTAGTACCACAGAAAACTACATCAGAGACGCAATTCTTCTCCTGCTTCCAAGAAGCATCAACCACCCTCCATTCCCCCCATTGAAAGTGTGGCGCCTCAGCCAAACCATACCAATATATATATATATATATATATATATATATATATATATATATATATACCTAATAACTAGCAAAAGGTCCGTGCGTTGCAACGGGAGAAACAATCCACCTACATGACCACGTAATTTGTGAACGCATGGCACAATATTCCATCAACAAAGATGAAATTAAAAGATAAAATGAGTAAAGCTAGAGGATTAATATACACCTCCAGTGACGAGATTAATTGTGCAAAGCAAAAAGGAGAGCAAGGTATCAACAGACTTAGCTTGATACCACATCAATTAACATGTTCGAAGTTTGATCTTCAAACGGACCAATCTTGAAAATATTTTGTTGCTGAATAAATATGAACTGAAGGAATCAAACATATAAAATAATTCTAAGCAATTAAGAATCTACAATTGACACATAATCTGGGTGCTAATAGCAGAATGACCATTTTCTTAAACAAATTTTAGAACCAAAGATATTAAATGGGAAACTTCTGGCTTCTGAGATAATGGAACTGGGTCTTCTCATACTGCTCAAGTACATCCTTACCTTCTCATTTAGGACATGAAAGCTGAAAAGAAGCGAAAAAAAGAAAGTCAAATTTGTGGTCACTGAAAACATTTACAATGTAAACCAAAAATATAGTTTTCCCACGACTTCCTTATCAGAGAACTTGTATATATTTGAAGGTGTGTCTAGAAGACAATTAATTAAGTCTAACTGATGGAAGGTAAATGCTGCATTTTGGAGGAAACGACATTCCAAACATGTTAAGAAAGATGAATATAAGCGAAATTTGGGAAATTATTAAAGATGATTTTACTCTTCTTGGAAGCAAGATAAGTTCCTTCAGATGTAGTCGAATTCATTTAATGTCCAACATTATAGTGTTACTAATATGTCTACAATGTTAACTAAGTGGCAACTATTCTGTACCTTGTAGTTGTGTTTTCTGGAGCTCACTGATGACAAGGGAACAACACATGTGACAGAAGGAGGGGGCAGGGAATTTAGCACATAATAAGCATTCGAAAAACAGTCTTTCATGTAAATACACAAGAGATTGGAATCTACAATGTTTAAAGATGGTAATTTCAAAAGGAGTAAGAACTCTCCTTGAAACCAGAAACATATGGAGAAAATGAGAGCTACACAGATTTTCCATGGTCAACCATTGAGAAGTTAAACGCCTGACAGAACTGCATGCAGTACATCTACAGAAGATACCCATTGATCACGGGGAGGCACAACCAACGTACTGCTAAATGATAATATGCACTAAATAAAAGTTGGTAGAATATGATTTTGGTTTCACATCCATGTTCTGTAAAGTAGCGGCTCCTGCCATCAAATGCTGATGGGGAGACTCTGACCTGTGAATGTCCATCACTTTCTTCCTTAATAGCTACAATAAATGTGTAACAGATGAATAGGGGCAGGTTCTATAGCAAGACAAACCAACAGGAACATCTAGCCTACAACCATGTTGGGAACCGGAGAAATATAGCTACTGAAACATATTATTATTTTCAGTTAACTTACATATATAGGGTGTAGTTTTTTCCCCACCCCATCTTTACTAAAATGAAGCCAACGGAAAACAGAAATAAGTTAAGGTCCGTGTAAATGAACACACAACCACACACATCAGGAAGCTACCTACATATAGACCAAAAATACCAGCCGCATTTCGCTAGCTGCTAAGCACCGGTACACATGATTTATCTCATCACTGATCTGAAAATTTATGCTTCCCGTCAGTGATACTGCTCGACAGGGTCTTTGCTCGGCCCGAACCAATAAATGGAGGTGCCAAGCTAAATGGGATATAACAAAAAACAACGTCGTACCTCAGAATCGGTGACCAAAGACCGTTGGCCGGATGGAGATGGAGTAGCACCAATTCCCAGAAATCTACAAATCCGCTCCTTTGATCTGAAGGTATTTTCTAATTTTTAGAAGTAGAAATCGCATGAAAAGGAGCAACATAGGAACTTATACCGAAAGCTGAAGGCATGAGAATTCCGGGCAGCAAACATGCCCGTGCGTTTGCAACGGGAGAAAGTAAATAAGAAAGGGAAGTATCGCTAGTGATTTTAGCCATCTTAACCATTGAGGAAACTTCTATAAAATCAGATAATTCTGATTGAATCCATGTGAACCCAAAATAAAACTATCCTTATTATGGATGAGAGCAGCAGGACATATGTTCCTTTATTGAACAACAAATATCATAAGCACATTCCGATGTGGGCCATTTCATGTGCATTCTGGTGAAAATATTATTATGTCAAACTAATGAATAGAGGGTTCAATTTTTTTTCTGATAAATATCACAAACTAATGAAAATATGAATACAGTGTTATTTATCTATCATCTCTCAACTTTGAAAAAAAAATCAAAAGAGGCTACAGATTGGAGACGATAGCACAACAAAATTGAAGGTCTCACCTAGTTGAGAAACGAAGGGAATAACCGAGGGTGGGTGATCCTCTTGGATTCCAGATCAATAAACACAGCGTGGTGCGTCGGTACGTTCGCCCCGACTCAAGGGAGACAGTAGATCGATTAGAAATTCATTCCTCCTTCCTGTCGCATTGTCCACCTATCTTGTTTTCTCACAGCTCCACCTTCCCCTGCAGCAACAGCCAGGCCCTAAAACACCGAGCTCCTCTGCATCTCAGCGGGAAAGATAGAGAGATCGGATTGCATCTCACCAGCACACTTTAGAACAGGAGTTGATGGATGGCGTCCGGAGCCGAACCCTAGTAACAATTGTGTATTATTGATTGGCACAATCAGAACCTAACTAACAACCACCTTTCAGTTTCAGTAGATCTATAGTTGTTGCATCCCACTTCACATCCTAAGATTGTCTAAAAAAAACTTCACGTCCTAAGTGAACAGAAGCACAAAGGCTTCCATCAAGAAAATAAAATTTTCATAACAAAATCTCTGCTATAAAGGATGCAACTATGACGAAGATATGCCTCTGTGTTTACCTTACATCATCAGAAGTTCAGAACTGATGCTAGATTTATTTTTTATAGAGAGATGCTAGATTTGATAATACAACAGTAGTACATGCCACATGATCCATTTTTGCAACGTCTGCCCTCCAAATCTTATTTAAGTGCTGGAATTAAAAGGGCAAAGTAGTGGGACATCACCCCCCACGCATTGAAATTTTTGGATATTAACAATATGACTTTAAGGGGGCAAATCCTCACTGAACAGTAAGCTCCCATTGCTAATCTAATAAAAAAAATTGATCAAAATATGCAGGTTTGGCCCCTATCCCAAAGCTACTACCTAATGTGCCTTAGTGGAATATAGTCTGCCGCGATCAAAAGATGAAATAAACAGCAGCGACATTGCATTTGGGAGGTTCGTTGCGTACATACCAGATGTACTCGGCGACGATCACGGTAGTCTAGATGGCGAGGGCCAGAACCTTCAACCCGGATGATCCTCCGGACGCCCCCACACCCTTGCTGCCGCCGACTTCACGTGGATGGCTGACTTGTCCTGAACCCTGACTTGGCACTGACAAAGATTTTACTTTTAGGAAACAAATTTACCATAATGTGAAAGCACTTTAATTGTGCGGCATAGCAGAAGGACATTGACTTTCTGCTTGCAGATTTATCACCTCTAGCAACGCTTGCCAAATTGCCACAACGATAGAGCCCCAGCCAGATTACTGATCTATCTTAACTCTCAAGTATTAACTTATTAAATGTACAATTCAGATGCAAGTGCGGTAGATTACTGCAGTTCAACACTAACTATACAACCGACAATTCAAATTTCAGAGGGCAAGCACTGTAGAATAGCATATGCTACCTTCACATCGGGTCCGTGAGGTGTCGTGCAGCCACTCTACGGACCCGACAGGCTCAGCCATGGTATGGAGCACACTTACCTCCAAATCCCGACAATCAACATCGTCGCCACACTCGAAGATGCCAAGGCAATTCTGAACCTGACGTCCTGACCTGATGGCTTACGATTTTGCTGTTCTTCAATCTCTACATCCCAAATCAACTCTGGATCACCCAAAACAATAAAAACCTTAGTAAGTACTAAAAGGGAAATTAATGGTCGAATTTGGATCTTTCTACATGCATCAGACATGCAAAAGTACTGATTCTAGGCACATGCATCGTACATTTGCATGCTTGGATGGCCTGTTTGCATCAAAGATAATTAAGCTCTCAGTGTTAGCAAGTATAATGCTTATATACTGGTAGAATCAAGTTCCTCACGCATGGTGTTGCAATATTGCTTCTGGCGTCCAGTTCGTCTTCCCATTGTCCTCCACATATGCTAGTTCAACCAAAACAGCGGAGATAAGACAGCAGGGAAGAGGGTCAGTGTTGTACCTCATTGCAATTCAAATAAATCTAATTTGAAACTGTTAGTAACCACGAATTGCTCCAAACTGCATGAAATAAGAAAATTAAATTACTCATATACTGAATGACTAATGTTGGTCATGCAGTCAGCTGAACAGAGAATAGCATGTTGTACACACAAGATAACAAAATTAACACTAAGTAATTGTAATGATCAGAAGCAAAAACTGCACACTTAATTTAAATGAAAAACCTGAAAATCCTAGCATTGCCAAAAGATCTCAATACACGTTCATAGGAGAGCTCTAGGTACTTTCTTCTCTTTTGTGGGAAGAGAGCTATCTATTCTCTTAACTACAAAATTCTGCATTCAACTATTTCCTAAGCATCAAAAGAAACTGAAGTTTGTACCCAAACATGCACATATTCTTCCGTTCTGTATTGCCCAAACAATTTATGGACTAAAATGCACGTGAGCAAACGTACAACTATCTTCGAGTTCCTTGCAGACTGCAAAAGAAAACAGAGACATAACATTGAGATGGTAGCTAATTTGCATTGCTAATGGAAAACATGTGTGTGCAATGAAAACAGATCGAATTGGACATGTGTTGTCAACCTCAAGGATTTGCCTTCTGAACAAATTCAGCAAAACAGATTACCTGGCATATAATCACCCAGTCGCTCCCAAGGTCCAAAATCTCATGCAGTCCTGCTTAGTTGCTGATACATACCTAGATGGATGAGATGTTGGCGGAGGTGTTGGCTGGCGAGGGGCGAGCAAGCGGCCAGAGGTGCGGTCTCCATGGCTACTCCACATGGCGTGCAGGTGGTTGACTGTGGGGCTGCAGCAGATGGCGCCGGCGACGTGCAGCCACGGTGCTGCACAAGGTGGGGGGGACGCGGGAAGAGGCACGAGAGACGGCGACCGGGACCTGCGCAAGAGGCCGGTTGTGGTGGCGGTCGGACGTCGATCCCGCAGGTCGGCAGAAGGCGGCCATGGCTCGCGAGGCGCACGTGCGCAGTGCAGTCAGGGCATCGCGGATCGAGGAGGTTGAGGAGGAGGCGCGACGCTCGCGCCACAGACGACCGGCGACGGACCAGAGCTGGCGAAAGGAGAGGGCCATGGATCGGGGCGAGCTCGGGCGGCCGCGGATGAACAAGGGGCGGAGAGAGAAGGAGGGGAACGGAGAGGAAATAGGAGGCAGGTAGGTTGACGCGAGATCGCCGGCGTGGCCCTCGTCGGCGGCGGGTGGTCTCCGGTGGGCGAGCGGGTTTCTCGCCCGTGGCGGCGCAAGGGGAAATTGGGGGTGGATAACCTAGCGAATTGTTTTTTACTTGTGGACTGCTGGTTGAATGTACCAAACTACAGGGTCTTTTTCGCAAAAACGAATTTTTCCCAGAGCCATTACGTAGGGAGTGTGGGTTCAATTTTTGGAAAAGCGTTATTCAAAAAAAAATTGGAAAAGCGAAGGGTCTTTTTGCAAAAGTGACACGACGGGTGTGCCGGCAGAAGCAGTAGATGCTTTATTATTATGTTATACTAGCAATCATGCCCGTGCGTTACATCGGGGTAACAAAATTGCTTTCGTTGTGCCTTCCTCGACTTCGACCACCGTCCAACTAGAACCTGATGTGGCATGACAGTGTTTGGATGGTACCGAAAGACGGCAAGGATAACTTCCTCAACTCCAACCGCTATGTGCAATAGTGGCATGGCATGTAGATTGTGTCTACCATAAGTCGGAAGCAAGTATCTCAATGTATTTTTCCATCCTCATCTAAACCAGAGCTGCAGACATGTCAAAATGGCCTCTATTAGTATTCCGATATAATTTTGACCATAGATGAAAAGCACATCCTACAACAAAGGGAACCTGGATAACCCAAATACTCGAAAAGCTAGCGTAATTTTTGTATGACAATGGTTTTAAAGTCTGACTACATATTGGTTGCATGGCTGCATGGACTACTGATTCTTATAACACACACCTAATATATATTTTTCTTTACTCTGTCAATATTTTCAGTGAGATGCCATCACACTAACATACAAATCAATACTTGTGGGTCATGCTGAATTAGCTTCCAGAATCCAGATACATACGAAATGTAAGTCATAAAGACAATGGACATATCAGAATATATGGCGGTCCATAGAGAAATCTGGGAGATGAGTTTCAGTTTTGTCAAGTTTGTTACTTTGTTTGGTGTTAACAGAGTCGAAAAAAATGCCAGAAGCAAAAGAACAAACAGATACAGCAGGTTGATTTCCTACCAACTTCACAATAGTGTCTTTTTTTCTTAAGTAGATTAACTCCTGAACATTGGCATCCTTGTAATCTGGAAATAATTGAAGAGAATAGTAAGCAAAGTATTCTGCGATCTCGCATGAACTGCATGAATAGTAAGCAAAGTAGATTAACTCCTGAACATTTCTTCGTACAGTTTGGAAAATGCTTACTAACTGATAGAAGAGAAATCAATAAGCTCACATTGAAGATATGAGGCAAGCACCCCCTACAACCTATCCATCACCCCGTAGGCAGTAAGCTCCCCTTTTGCTCGGTTCCTCAGTGCTGCACGTACCAATTAGTGGGATCAGGTTTTTTTTGTATTCTCTACTTTGGAAAAGAAGAGGTAAAGACCTACAGTACTGCAGATTCTCATATTTAACCATATTAACAATCCCTTGTTTTATTATTATTATTAAAGATTATCTTAAAATCAATTTCTACTTTGTGATTTGTCTAAGCATAAACAATAGTGTAGAATTAGAGGTCGTATTTGAATGATTTGGATGTTCCATTGACATCTGATAATTACCTACTGCATGTAATAGCTAGTGATCGATGGATGTTAGTTGGTACAACTTTAATGTCAAATGTATAGGAAAATATTGGAAGTCTAGTCCTGGTGCTGCTGCAAGGATTAGATGCTGGCATGTTGCGACTGGAACCAGCAGAAATTATACAAAATATACAATCTTATGAACTAACTGAGCTTATTTTCCTCTTCGTGTTGCAGCTAAAAATAAAGTATAAATAAATTAGATGAACCAGCAGGTATTATACCAGCGAGCTCTATAGGTGCAACTATCAGTAACAAACCATCTCGATGAGCTTTGACTCCATGATCAGTACGTAATACAGGAAAAAGAAAAGGCCAATATTGCTCAATTGTTACTGCAATTTTAAAGGAAATCAAGTGGCACTACAATATCAGGATATATGTGTAGAACGAAATGTCCATTGGTTGCAGTACAAGACAATTCACTTCATCTCCTTTTAGAATAACACATTTACTCGGCATATACAACAGAAACAGAACATAAAACTAACCAAGAATATTCATATCCATGTGCGCCACTTTCAGAATATATGACATAGTACCTCTGAGATATCTAACTTTTTGTTTCCATGCATTCAAGAAGCGCTTTATTATTTTTAGGGATCTTATTCCAAATTTAATTTGTTTGACTCAAACTTATGTAGTAGCATGGTATTTTTCTGTGACATCCAAAAAAAATATGTTTTCATATCAAATAGAACACAGGTTTGCATCTGCTAAAGAACACCATATTGTTTCTCCTGTTCCACAACCTAATGACCACATTTAAGCACACATGCACGTGCGTTGCAACGGGAGAAAACATCTTTACCTAAGAACCATGGTTGGCCATGCATCGGCGGAAACGACAAACTCCAAGTCCTCCTTCTAGGCACGGCTTATCTTACAACTACACAAATCAAATCCATGACAACAATGTTATGAAAGCAAAGATGTTAAAACTGAATTAGCCAGCCTGAGTAGAAGGTAGAAAAATGGAACATAATAAAATTAATTAGCTTGATACGTAAATATAAATATGTTACCATTGTACATAAGAAAATAAATGAAGAGATAAATTGTATGAAAAATGAGCCATGCCCCTACTGCAATGTTGGGAGAAAAGGCAAAGACTCAAAACAGGCAAGACTGTCACACTCACATTGCGAGTTTCGCAGGCAGCAATAGCAAAAATAATTGGAGGATTATCTGGTGTTCTGGATATATCAGCTTGCCATCATATAGATGCACAATATAATGCAAAACAATTCATCAAGTTGATATCATCGTTTAAAAGCAGATGGAAACTCACTTGTGAATTGTGATGCAAAAGCATGCGAAGGTATATCAGACATGAGTCCATGAAAACAATATTCTAGAGGGCTTAAGCATAACAGACATGCGAAGGTATATCAGTGGATATACTTACATGCAGGCAAAGGACCAGGACGCTTCCTTATCAGTTTTTTTCCTCTTGCTGCTGCTGCGACTGTTGTTTCAGGGAATCAGGATGGTCCGATCTGATTTTGGGTGCTGTGATATGTGACTATTGCTGGAGCAGGGAAAGTGCAGTGAGTGCCCGCAGGTCCTGCCGGAGAGCCACCAGGCGCCAGCGGACAAGCCGCAGAACATCGTAAGGTAAATTCTACAAGGGAACTAATGAACAACCTGTGCAATTTTTTGATAACAAATCACATGAATCGAATTGTGTACGTACCTTCTCTCAACTCTAAAAAGAAATTGAATTAATATACTGCACCCAACAACAGAGGCGACCATGCAGCAAATTGAAATCATATAAAAGAATTTGATGCGGCCTCTTCATGCCTGGTGATAGTGGTATTGAGTGGAAGCTGACGAAGAAGAGAGATTAACTCCAATAATTTTATTACTTGTCAGCAGTTGTGCTTGTCAGCCTAGTGGAGGAGGTAGAGATAGGTGACAGGCCTTCTTCACCTCGGGTGACTGCACCGGCATGTTCTTTACAACCTATGACACATCTGTCCGAATTTCCACAGCGCGAGCACCAGCGGTCATGGCGGCGGCGGCGGTCATGGCGGCGGCGTCGTAGAGGTGCTCGTCCGTACCCTCCGGCTCTATCTGGCTATGGCGGCGTGGATCTCGTCGGGGACGAACAGTCCCGTCTCCAACCACTGAACCCCGCGATGCCCAACCTGCCGCCTGACTGCCATCAACCCCCCCACCATTTGTACCACTCCATCTCAAAGAAATTAACCAACACCTTCCTGGAAAATAAAGTTGTTCAACTTTGCTGGCGATTCCTGGTTGGCCATGAGGTCCAGCCTCATTCTATCTAAATGATTGACTGATTACATACATATCAAACAAGAATTTGTTAATCCTACAAAAAAGAGAATTTGGTGATTGAGTATCATCAATTTTATTTTTGTGGAATAAAATGCAAGCTACTCCAAAATTAAAATGCCTCTGAATCAATTCCAAGATATATTCATATTGTACCTCATGAACTGGTGACATTGCACAAAACGCAAGTTGAATCCTAAAAAAAATAGGATAATCATTGAGACAATACATAAGCATGTACTGTATGTGTATGATAGATTCAAGGTGAATAATAAGAAGAGATTAGCATGCTGATTGAGGGGGCTATGGGCTTTCTCATCACGGGGAAGGAGGCAGCTGCTCCATGCCATGCTCGCGTCCGATGCGGTGTTGTGGCAACACAGTGCTCCAACCCCAGGCGCCAGGTGATTTGGAAGTCTCGCACCACACCAGCGAGGGCGCGGCTGTCCGCCAGCAGCACAGCGAGCCCCATGGTGAGGCATATGTTGAAGAAGCTCCACCTCCGCTTGCGTCCGGAGCGCCTTCACCCACGCCGAACTGGGCGACGCCAGCAACTTCGTGACGCCGCGGCCGGCGTCCTATTGGATGAGGTGGTTAGGGCGACCCGGAATAAATTGGAGGGGGGGGGGGGTGGGGTCGGGGGTTCGGGGGTGGGGGGGCGGGGGGGGGGGGTTGAGAATGGGTGAGCGGGGGAGGCGAGGAGGGTCTGAGGTGCGACCAGGCGGCGGCGGGGGGCGGCGAGCGGGCTGAGGTGGGCCGCGGCGCGAGGGCGCTGATGCGGGCGGCGGCGAGGGGGAATATTTGGCCTGGGCAAAGGCGAGAGAAGGCAGATGCGTACGGGTGTTTTTTCCTCAGCGAATCGTTTTTTCCTCCTGTCTGCCAGATTAATGATGGACTGCGGGTTGATTTCCTAAAAACACAGGGGCTTTTCTGCAAAATCGTCATGACGGCGGTGAGCGGGCAGAAGCGATAGCCGTTTTATTATTAGAGAAAGATATATATATATATATATATATATATATATATATATATATATATATATATATATATGCGTTGCTACGGGTTGTCTGCACCGTAGTTCGTAGAGGTCAAGAAGTCACACTTATATCCTTGGTGGAAGAAAGCTACTGATGTTTAATGTTTATTATTTCTCGGGAGCTGAAAATATCATATGGAATTTTCTTGCCATATTTCTAAAGAAATTTCATATTAACATAGGCTGCTTAGTTGTCATGGTCAACAACCAAATGTACGAAATATAAAGGAAGTACAAAATGAACAACTAGTGCCTACTTAGTATGATTTGACGAGTACCAAAATTTAGAAAAAGTTCACACAAATTGTTCTTCAAAATTGAGTAGTGGCCTAAAAGCTGGAATAGTTTATATGAGATGATGACTTGGTAACTTCCCTCTGTTATCTAATTTCGCCGTATTAGCCTACTGGCATGATAAAGATAGAGTAATGTTGCTTCAATTAGCTAGGCTGCTAGCTTGAAATGAAGTTGAATACACTCTTGTTACAACATCACAAAAGTGAGCCATGGCAAGCTAAACTCTTCTTCTGTGTTTGTTGTAAATTCCCTTTCTGCTACCTGTACACAAGACAATTTTTTTTAGTAAACTTTCAATTATGCAAATAACTGTGTGATCAATCGGTTCATGATTATCAAATGGATGTGCATACATGAAATGGACAGTGAATTCCCCATTTTGAAAAAAAAGTATCTTCGTAAGTGTTAGTGCCTAAAAGAACATCTAATTTCTTATTTTTGAAACAACATCTAGTTTCTTATTTACTAAACATCTGATTTAAAAACAGTTTTATTTCTATTAGTAACAATATGGTGGTGATCTTGAATTGTTCAGCAAAAATCGAAGAGTATGGCAAATTTACGAACTCTCCTTTAAATTGCATGATAGAAACGTAGGAAAAGAACCCCACCTGTCATTCAACCATGCATAATACAAACAATTTCTAGGTACAACTACATGTACATGTAGCCAAAGAGTAGTTAGCAAGCACCATTTCTCCACCACATATTTCCTCTTATCTCCTCACCCCCTCCAGTACGGTTCCCTTTTTTCCTCTCTTATCTGTGCTCACCTCGATCAGCTCCCGCCGCTAGTTTTTGCCTGACTTTGTTTTCTTTTGAGGTACTGTATGAGAAAAGCTGCCGGTGGAGAAGCATGTGTGGCCGGCATGTTCTTCCCAATCCCACTGTTTCACGCCGGCATGGAAGGTGTTGTCTGAGTCCGTTGAGGAGGGGAGCTGCTGCCCGGCGTCGGCACACGCCCAGCATGGCGACGGTGTGCCACCACGGCAAGTCGTTGCGCGACTGCAACCCGAGCTCGCCGCCTCGCCGCTGTCAGTTTACCCCATCCACGAGCTGCTGCTCCAGTGGTGAGCTCGCTCCTGACACCTCCCTCTGCCCAACCTCGACTCGGGTCTTCTGCACCCATCTCGCCTTCTCGCCATTACCTCGTCCTCCTGCCGTGAGCTCGCCGCCCGGCGTCGTTCTCTGCTCCTGAGATAAGCCACTGCCGAATCGGGCCGAGAGCTCAGGTCCCTGCCTTCCAAGCGGCTCGTCGGCTTCTCGTCAAACCCGTCACTCGTCGCCGTCAACCTGCACTGCGTAGCAGCCTGTGGGGGTCTCCTGGAGTGTGCGCCCGTGGTGGCTGGCCAGAGCAGCTGTTGGTGAGGAAGCAGAGGACGCGCCATGGCCTTTGAGCTCCTCTGCCGTGGGCTGATCTGGTCATTCTCTCCTGGAGTGCGTGGCCGTGGTGGCTCCATTCGCCGCCCCGTGCTCCGGATCCGGCCAGCAGCGTCGCCTCCGACCCGATTCGGACGCCCACAGGCTCCGCCACCTGCGCCGTGCCCCAGAGGTCTGGCCACGCCGCTCATCCTCGCTGCTTCCTCTGCTCGCGGCTGGCGTTGACCGCGAGGAGGCCAGCGCCTCGTCCAGCCGCGACCCACCTGCTGCGTCAGCCCAGCCGCCTCGCCCTGGCCTGCTCCGCCAAAGCCACCTCCAGCCAACCATCCATCCTCCCGCACGGCGGCCGACTTCTCGTCCTCCGCCGCCAAAACGGGCGCCGCCCCTCACCCGAGCACGCGCCCGGCGAAGCGGCCTCCATCCTCCCGCGCGAGCACGGCGTGTGCCTTCTCGTCCTCCGGCACGACCATAGTCGTCTCCACCGCCGACAAGGACACCGCCGTGCAGGACGGACGCCACGGCCTGGATAAGAGAAAGACACAACTTTTTATTTTATCCAGCTAAATTAAGGATCGCGGGTTGAATACAAATGAAAACAGGGGTTGTTTTGTAAAACTGAACGTTTTCTTAGATAGAGTATCCACTAAAGGAAGGATTGCGGGTTCAATACATCAAACAGCAGGGGCTTTTTTAAAAAATGCAGCGACGGGTGATCTGGCAGAAACAATAGATGCTTTATTATTAGGTAGAGATTAGGTAAAGATAAAGAGGCTATTGCTTTTTACCACCGTAATTTTGTTCATCTTTCATCCGTCCGTCGTCCATCCACTTCGCCCATATTATTTTCTATATCCAAGGTGGTACTATTTATGTGATTTTAGTACGTTGTTGTTGCAAGTTTCGTAAAAAATTCCCCATTGACTGGGAAGTCGAACTCATGACCTCACCTCCAGATCCACTTCGCCCATATTATTTTCTATATCCAAGGTGATACTATTCATGTGATTTTAGTACGTTGTTGTTGCAAGTTTCGTAAAAAATTCCTCATCGGCTGGGAAGTCGAACTCATGACCTCACATCCAGAACTACGTGACACAACCAATTGAGCTAGCTCAATTATGTGTGTAATTGTTATCTTGCTATGTTTCTTAAAATCACTAGCGTCGGCCAGCTCGCTGTGTTGCTGGGTCTTATGGGCCAGCAGCCACGCCTCGACTTATAAAGGCCGCAAAAAATAGTTTGATGTTGCATATTAATTTGTCAATAGTCCCACCTCGCCCTGTTAAGTTGGTTCTTATCAGTTTATATACGTTTTTAAATTCTTTGTAATATCAACCAGCTGCCTCAGGAAATAAACAATGACCCAAGAAAGTTTCTAAAAAAAGAATGAGCTGAGAAAGAGAAAGAGAAAGGAAGCAAAGGAAAACAAAGAAAAAGGAAGCATGGTTGGTACTGCATATGCGGTGATGCGGAAAGAAAGGAACGAGACCCCGGGCTCCTCGGACACTGAGGATTCAGTACTGCACGCCGGAGTCACAGGTGAACACGGCAAGGACGAGACGCCCGGCTGCTTGGACACACACGGCGGCGAAGGCGTGTTGATGCAGTACTACACGTGGTGGGGAGAAGCAAATGGGGAGAGGAGGGTGCACTGGTTGGCATGTAAGAAGATGTGTAGGGCGAAGAGAGAAGGAGGAATGGGTTTCCGAGATCCAGAGGCGTTCAACCAAGCCTTGTTAGCCAAACAGGCTTGGCGTATATTACATTACCCAACTTCCTTGTGTGCTAGAGTGCTCAAAGCAACGTATTTCCCCGAGGGATCGATTATGAATGCCACATGTCCTAATGGAGGATCATTCACCTTCCGGAGCATTATACATGGCCGAGAGCTTCTGTGGGAAGGGGTCGTGTGGAGAATTGGAGACGGCTCATCTATCAAGATCCACCATGACAATTGGATTCCGCGCCAGGGCAGCCTCAAACCGCTTGGGCAGCAATATGTTGCCGACGTTACTCATGTGCGCCATCTCTTGAATGAACTGGGCACTGCATGGGATATGGACAGAGTGGAGATGATGTTCACCCCAGGGGATGTTGAGGATATTAAGCAAATTGTGGTGGGCGGGCCGAATATGCGAGACTACATTGCATGGAACTTCACCAAGAATGGACAGTTTTCTGTCAAGTCTGCATACCACCTCTGCATGAGTTTGAACGGCGTCAAAACCGGACAACCGGGTTCTTCGATGCCAAGCAGGGAGCACAAGGCGTGGCTGGCACTCTGGGACACTAATGCGCCGGGAAAGGCAAAGATTCATGCATGGCGACTGTTAAAGAACGGGCTTGCTGTCGGCACGGAGCTGCACCGCCGTCGGATCAAGCCGGGAGTGTTTTGCTGCGCTTGCGGACGAGAAGAGACCTCGTACCATCGCTTCTGGGCGTGCCCCCATTCAGAGCTATTTTGGAAGCATCTATGTGAAGACAAGGGGGCACCAGTGGTGCGGCCGCCGGCGATGGACGGCTCGCTGAGTGGTCTAGTGGCCTGGCTCAAGGCCTGGTTCGCTGATGCGGACGTGGCAGAACGCGAGACGATGATCCGTGCTTTGTATGGTCTATGGTGCGCGAGAAACGAAGCCAGGGATGGGAAGAGGATCCAAGACGCCCGAGAGCTAGCAGAGAGAGTGCATGATCATATTCAGGAATGGCGCCATGTCCACTCGAAGGAGCCGACGATCAAGGAACCAAGGCGACCGGAGAGGTGGAAGCCACCGGAGCCGGGGTGGGTCAAGGCTAATGCGGACGGAGCGACGTCTAGGGCGCAAGACAGGGGGGTTGGCGGCGTGGTTCTTAGGGATCACCATGGTGCCTTTAGAGGAGGGACATCTGTCTTCTTCCCGGGTACCACTAACCCCCTGCTCTTGGAGATACTTGCGGCGAGAAGTGCCGTGCAATTGGCGATCAGTGTGGACGTACAACGACTTCACGTTGAGCTGGATAGTCAGGAGGTGGTGGCGATGCTTAAGCAGGAAACTCGCAATCTCTCGACATTTGGCCCGGTCGTGGAGGAGATCAAGGAGCTATTGAGGACTCGCCAGGAGTACAGGGTTACATGGGTTAGGCGCTCGGCAAATGGTGCGGCGCATGGTCTTGCTAGAGAGGGGATTAGCAATGAAAGTACGGTCTTTTTTTATTTTCCTCCGGACTGTATTCTTCAAGTTGTAGCGGACGAGGTCCCAAACCTTATTTAAGTTAAATAAAGTTGCAAGTACCCCTAAAAAAAATCACGTACAAACTTTGGTTGGCTGCCTAAACACGCACTCCAATTAATTTTCTCATTTTTATAATTTTGCCTAAAAGTTCTTATAATTAGAAAATAGTACACCAGGATGATCTCTCTTAGTTCATTAAAAAATAGATAATTAGCTGTCTAGAATCGTCTTATGTGCATCTATTGATTGTGTCATCATAAGCATTTGTTTATCAAAAAATCCACAAGTACCAATGTGCATTCTCTGTGAAGAATTTTTACTTCGCTATTTTCTATGTGTATACATAAAAGAAATGGCTATTTTTTTTGGAGATTGCGTTATTGTTCAGCAAGTTTGTGTTCTAATGCATAATTAGTATTTCTAGAGAACGTGGTATTATGGATTGTCCTTTCTTTTTACTTAAAGGTTGTAGTTAAAACAAGTACATGTCTAACCGTTTGCCCCATAACAAAGCAGCCCTAGCGATGAAGTCAGACATCTGTGGCTGTGTGAGCATCGACGTCAGTGGACATGGAAGCTTCCAGTAGAAGATTTGGAGCACTAGCATTCGGCTAGCCCGTGTTTGACCTGGTCAATTTTGATTCATAAGTATCATTGTTTTCTCCGTTGTAATGCACGGGCATTTGTGTCAGTAGAGTAGAAAATTTGTAGGAGCGGACGAACTCGCCTGCACACGGAATCGTTGTGCACTCTTACGCATAGGGATCTAGGTCGAGTTGCGTATTATGTACGGTATAGTTTGAGCGGAAATAAAGTATCCGGCCTACACAACAGTTATGCGGGCCCACATCTTAACTGGACGGACGTTCGGGAATTCACGGCCACGGAATCCAGGGTTCTACCGATGGACCGAATTTTGGCTGGCTAAACGGCCGAAGTTAAGCTTCGTTTGGAAGCGAAGTTTTTGAAAAACCTAAGCATTCCAATACTACAGTTTTTTATGCCGATGACAACAAAGACTAGTATCTGAAAACATCAGTTTTGAAGTATTACTTAGCCAGTGCCATGTTTGGCAATCAAAGTACACAGTGTTGTATTTACTGACCGCATGAGAGATCTTTTGCTGTGTTTCTCAGTTTTTAAAAAAGAGGTCCTAGTTATTTAATACAGCAAAAATACCACAGTTTTGTGCATACTGTGGTTTATAATACTGCCACTCTAAGTAGAGCCAAACACTTCAAAGTATTTGAAATCATAGTTTTCTAAAATACTGTGGTATTCTTGAAATACTTTAAAAATACTTTGCAACCAAACCCACCCTTAACGTTTGCGGGGCGTCAGCATTTAATCGTGGTGAATGGAGCACAACGGACATTGTTCGCACACGAACACGTCACCGTGTACCTCCAACGCCGAGGGTGATACACCGCAGCTCATGTCGAAGGAGACCCGTCTGGAAGCGTGGTACGCAAGCAATCCGACGGGCGCTTTTGAGGACCCGAAACCCTGCACGCCCGGGAGGGACCCCGTCTGGACGCGCGGCGGCTATGGGCTCCCCTAGGTCGATTCGCTCACCCCTAGAGCCTCGAGGATCGCTGCCCTTCAACACGAAAAACAAACAAAAAACGAGAGAGAAAGAACAAGGGAGAGATGTAAAAAGTAGGGTAAAAAGTAGTATATTGATTTGTCGATTGTGTATTGTTCAATCGGCCGTCACCTCTCATCTATTTATGAGGCGAATGGACTTCCCGTACAAGAAAAGGACTAAAAGTTCCGTCCAAAACATAAAAAACCCTAACTTAACTCGGACAGGAATCTTTGGCAATTTTCCGGATCAACTCGGAACCACCGAGCGGTTCGCTTCGGTCCCACCGAGTGAACGTTGCCAACCTTCTGTAATCTTCCGGATCAACTCGGTCTCACCGAGTCAAATCAACTCGGTCGGTCCGGAATGACTGTGCAACTTCTGTTTCTGATCTTGTTTTGCCTTCACAGGTTGCATACAATCTCGGATTAAGACGATTTTTATATCAAAATCAACTGTTTCAACGAGACGCACAACTTTCATGTTGAAACATTTTCCATCAGAGGCCATATTAATTGAGTTTCATGTCACTCTTTAATCTGATGTCAACATGAGCATCTCTGAACTTGTCATAACTTTTGCACCCGACCTCCATTTTAGACCATCTTCATATCCATCTTGATGTTCTCGAAGAGAGCCATCTCATGGTGGCTTCCAATCATAAGTTTGAATTAATCTTGACATAGCTTTAAGCAACTTTTACGATTGTGCCACTTTTGAGCGTCAACACATGCCCCCCCTGTTTTTCGGCAAAGCTAGCATGCCGAAAAATAACTTGTACCATGTTTGTTCTAAGGATGATGTCAACACTCCATAGGCCATTTATATGTGCTTAGGGCGATAAATCTATATCGGCCATGTTCATGCTTGGGGCGATAATTCTATATCGGCCATTGATTTTAACTTCTTATTTACATCATACCTTGGAATCGATTACCACCAATCGGCTTTAAAGAGATGGGAATGAACCAGTTCCTTGTGGCACTAAGGAAATCAAACTCCGAGAGGTCACGCCCTGTTAAGCAAGTAACATCGGGATGATTCCAATCCACCGACGCATCGGCCAAAGCAACACAAGCTGAATTATCAGCGTGAATGACGTCTACTTCATCATCAACCCATTGTATTAAGAATTGGTGCATGGTAGATGGCATGCACTGGTTAGCATGAACCCAATCACGGCCTAATATAAAATTATAGTTACCTTGCACCTCGGCGATGAAGAATGTGGTGACCAAAGTTTTGCTTCCCACAGTGAGTTCCATGCACATCACACCTTTGGCCTCTGTCTTTTCTTTACCCTCAAATCCGTTAAGTACCATATTGGTCTTCATCAATGCATCATCATGTAACCCCAACTTCTTGAAGACCGAATAGGGCATAAAATTTACCACAACACCACCATCAATGAGCATCCTAGCAACCGGCGATCCGTTAATATGACCTTTGAGGTACAATGGCTTCAAGTGTTTCACCGGTTCTTTCGGCTTCTCGAAGATAGCGTTCTTAGGACCAAAATCCAGCTAGGCCACCTCCTCTTCTCCACTTATAGCATGAAACTCGGCAGGTAAGTAATACATCATATTAATATCCATACCTTCCCGAACTGGCGTAGATTCGTAATCCACCATCTCATCTTCATCTCCCAATTTGTATATGAAGGAAATATGCCCTAGAGGCAATAATAAAGTTGTTTATTTATATTTCCTTATATCATGATAAATGTTTATTATTCATGCTAGAATTGTATTAACCGGAAACTTGATACATGTGTGAATACATAGACAAAACAAAGTGTCCCTAGTATGCCTCTACTTGACTAGCTCGTTAATCAAAGATGGTTAAGTTTCCTAACCATAGACATGTGTTGTCATTTGATGAACGGGATCATATCATTAGGAGAATGATGTGATGGACGAGACCCATCCGTTAGCTTAGCATAATGATCGTTAAGTTTATTTCTATAGCTTTCTTCATGACTTATACATATTCCTCTGACTATGAGATTATGCAACTCCCGAATACCGGAGGAACACCTTGTGTGCTATCAAACGTCACAACGTAACTGGGTGATTATAAAGATGCTCTACAGGTGTCTCCGAAGGTGTTTGTTGGGTTGGCATAGATCGAGATTAGGATTTGTCACTCCGAGTAGCGGAGAGGTATCTCTGGGCCCTCTCGGTAATGCACATCATATGAAGCCTTGCAAGCAATATGACTAATGAGCTAGTTGCGGGATGGTGCATTACGGAACGAGTAAAGAGACTTGCCGGTAACGAGATTGAACTAGGTATGATGATACCGACGATCGAATCTCGGGCAAGTGACATACCGATGACAAAAGGAATGACGTATGTTGTTATGCGGTTTGACCGATAAAGATCTTCATAGAATATGTAGGAGCCAATATGAGCATCCAGGTTCCGCTATTGGTTATTGACCGGAGATGTGTCTCGGTCATGTCTACATAGTTCTCGAACCCGTAGGGTCCGCACGCTTAACGTTCGATGATGATTTGTATTATGAGTTATGTGTTTTGGTGACCGAAGATTGTTCGGAGTCCCGGATGAGATCACGGACATGACAAGGAGTCTCGAAATGGTCGAGAGATAAAGATTGATATATTGGAAGGTTATATTCGGACACCGGAATGGTTTCGGGAAGTTTCGGATAAGTTTCGGTGTACCGGGAGGTTACTGGAACCCCCCCCGGGAGAGTAATGGGCCAACATGGGCCTTAGTGGAGGAGAGAGGGCCAGCCATAGGAGGTGGCACGCGCCCCCCCTTGCCAATCCGAATTGGACAAGGGGTGGGGGCGGCGCCCCCCCTTTCCTTCTCCTACTCCCTCTCCTTTCCCCCTTTGCTACTCCGGAAAAAAAGGAAAAGTGGGGGGGGGGGGGCGAATCCTACTAGGTTTGGAGTCCTAGTAGGACTCCCCCCTCCATGGCACGCCCCTAGTGGCCGGCCTCCTTCCCCCCTCCTTTATATACGGGGGCAGGGGGGCACCCCAAAGGCACAACATTGTCTTAGCCGTGTGCGGTGCCCCCCTCCACCGTTTACTCCTCCGATAATATCATCGTAGTGCTTAGGCGAAGCCCTGCGCTGATCACATCACCAACACCGTCGCCACGCCGTCGTGCTGATGGAACTCTCCCTCGACCCTCTACTGGATCAAGAGTTCGAGGGACGTCATCGAGCTGAACGTGTGCTGAACACGGAGGTGCCGTACATTCGGTACTTGGATCGTGAAGACGTTCGACTACATCAACCGCGTTAACCTAACGCTTCCGCTTTCGGTCTACGAGGGTACGTGGACACACTCTCCCCCTCTCGTTGCTATGCATCTCCTAGATAGATCTTGCGTGAGCGTAGAATTTTTTTGAAATTGCATGCTACGTTCCCCAACAGTATATTGGGCTTAAAGTTTCCTCAACTGAAGGGGATGTTTCAGGTGGCGTGGACAATGTAATAGGGCTCGCATCATCCTCTTTTGGTGGTGAAGGTGTTGTTGTAGCTTATGTAGAAGCATTTGTGTTTTTCTTTTTGTTTAGGCCTCCACACTTGTTTTGTGAGTGCCATGGGCTGAATTTCATTGAATAATTCGTCCCTTTGCTTCTCTTCTTTGTGCTCTACCTTCTCGTGGTTCCTTATGCGTTGTAATCTCCTTTTCATGGTCTTAGTTAGACCGGGAGGACACCACTTAGGTTGGGTATATTTGGGATCCCTAGGTTTGGCCTTGCTTGTGCTAGCCTCATGATCATTAACCATGGAACCCTGCTGAACAATAATAATATCACCATTAGAATTAGCCAGATTAGCAACAATCGGCTTTTTGATCTCCTTTTGCTTGTCGCATTCTGAAATTTCCGCATTTGGTGACTTAATACGCCACACTTTTTTATTGGTCTTGCTTGAAGAAATTTTTATTGGCCGATTAGCACCATAGCTCAAACAGCCTTGTGTGGGATAATAAAGCCTCTCACAAGCAGGCCTTCTAGGTGCTGCCCACCCCATATGAAAAGCATAAGGAGCCATTGGGGGCTGCCCCCATCCTCCATCGGAGTCTCTCATGTAATATGGCACATACGGGGGTTGTGACATCCATGGTGTCGGTGTCCATGACCCATATGGCCTTGCATAGCATCGAAACTCTTGCTTCAGAGGCGATCTTGAACGCTTTGAATGTGATGGCCGATTAGAGCTAGAACCGGCCGCTTAACTTGCATATTTGGATAGCAACATATCAAAAGTTGGCTTGATTCGCTTGCGCTTAGCTTCACTCTTTTCCCACTTGCCAACTTCTGAATTCTTGGGCTTGATAAATTTAACATGAGTATCTTCTTGTACTTGTGGTTGCCCCCCGAGTGTAGGATTTTTTATGGTGATCTTCAATACTTCCTTGCCATCGGGTTGCTTATCAAGCACAACCTCTCTTCCCAAGACTTTGTCGCCCTCCTTGCCTTTCCTGGGTTCACCAATAACAACATTATCTTTATTAGCAGATTCGGCTATGTTAGGCCGAATTAACATTTTCTTTCCTTCCAAGTCCATGGTGTTTATCGGGAAGGGTTGTTTATCAACTTGCATCTCAGCAAAATTCAACTGTCCGTCATTAATGGCCGATTGTATCTGTCGTCGAAAAACATTGCAATCGTTAGTAGCATGAGAAAATGAATTATGGTACTTGCAATAAGCACGCTGTTTCAGCTCCTCAAATGGCGGTATGGTGTGTGATATTCTAATCATCTTATCTTGCAAGAGAGCATCAAATATTTTATCACACTTAGATATATCAAAAGTAAAGTTCATCTCCTCGTCACGATTTTTGCGAATCGGCTTAAAAGCATTGCATGTATAGGGTTTGGTCTTTGAGGACCAAACAAACTCAGTAGTATATACATCAACCTCATCGTCCGAATTATCATCATTGTAATCAACCACATGCATTCTAGGACGATCAGTTGTAGACCTATGAACCTCTTTACTTCGACTCTCTTGAGCCAAAGCTTTTTGTAAGACTTGGTTAATATTCAAAAACTCATAACTTTCTAGCCTCTCTTTAATGTGAGTTTTCATACCATTAAGAACAAGATCTGCCAAGTCTCTCTCAGTTATCACTAAGCTATAACATCGGTTTTTTATATCTCCAAATCTCTTGACATAATCGGTAACCGATTCATCATGTTTCTGCCTAACCGATGTAAGATGTGACAACTTAAGCTCATTATCACCGCTATAAAATTAATCATGAAACTTTTGCTCTAATTGCGACCATAAAAGAATTGAACCGTGTGGTAAAGTTGTAAACCATGAAAATGCGGTGCCAGTTAAAGATAAGGGAAATAAACGCACTTTCAATTCTTCTATTGAACCTGCTTCACCTAACTGTGCTAGATACTGACTAACATGCTCCCATGTTGTTTTGTGCCCTCTCCACTAAATTTAACAAAATCAGGAACCTTGTAACCTTGAGGATACAAAACTGCATCAAAGTGTTCAGGATAAGGCTTTTGGTACACACGACTCTTTACTTGCGGCTCGTTTCCGAAAGTTTCTAGAAACATCTTATGCAAATCCTCCCTTAATTTGGCTAAAATTGGATCCGATGTAGATGAAGATGCATGTGGTAATGACATAGGAGCAACTTGAGTACTAGCTAATGGTGCAACTTGTGGGATGTGTGCCGAACCATAATTCAGCGGATGACTAAACATGCTTGTGCCTATGGGTGGTGTGACAAAGTGATTCGGCGTTGACGCCAAATTGGGCACACTCGTAATAGGATTAGGATATGTAGGTGCAGCCACAAGCTGGTTGGTTTGACTAGGGTAAAAATTCAACGGCATACTATATTGTTGTTGCATAGGAGGTGCCGATGAAATAGGTAAAGTTGGACTAGGGTTTTCAGATAAACCAACAGTACCACTAGATGACGGAGGCATATTTTTCTGAGCATTAGCACTTGCTATGAAAGAATTGCATGCCATCACATTACCCTTACGAACAAGACTTTCAATCATAGCCACTTGCTCTGGAGAAAAAACTTTACTCACAGTGATTACATCTTGTTCGTCAATGAGAGGAGGGAAATTGACGTTTCCAACCGGAGTGATGTTGCCTTGACGGTCCTTCTTGAAACTTGAAAGAAATGCCTCCAAATCCTGCTCCTCGCGCTTCTTCTTGAGCGCCTCAAAAGCCTCTTCACGCTGCTTTTTGAGCGCTTCGTAGGCCTGGCGATGTTCATCCGATAGTTCATCAAGACCGGGCTTAATGATGTTATCGGCACTAACTTCTAAGGGCTTGGGGAGATCCGACATGGTTGATGATGATTCTTGATCTTTCGTCCCCAGTGGAGTCGCCAAAAAGTGTGTTCGCACACGAACACGTCATCGTGTACCTCCAATGCCGAGGGTGATGCACCGCAGCTCACGTCGAAGGAGACCCGTCCGGAAGCGCGGTACGCAAGCAATCCGGCGGGCGCTTTTGAGGACCCGAAACCCTACACGCCCGGGAGGTACCCCGTCTGGACGTGCTGCGGCTATGGGCTGCCCTAGGTCGATTCACTCACCCCTAGAGCCTCGAGGATCGCTGACCTTCAACACGAAGAACAAACAAAGAACGAGAGAGAAAGAACAAGGGAGAGATGTTAAAACTAGGGTAAAAAGTAGTATATTGATTTGTCGATTGTGTGTTGTTCAATCGGCCATCACCTCTCATCTATTTATGAGGCGGATGGACTTTCCGTACAAGAAAAGGACTAAAAGTTCCGTCCAAAACATCAAAAACCCTAACTTAACTCGGACAGGAATCTTTGGCAATTTTCCGGATCAACTCGGAGCCACCGAGCGATTCGTTTCGGTCCCACTGAGTGAACGTTGCCAACCTTCTGTAACCTTCTGTAATTTTCCGGATCAAGTTGGTCTCACCGATTGGTTTGCTTCGGTCCCACCGAGTGAATGTTGCCAACCTTCTGTAATCTTCCGGATCAACTCGGTCTCACCGAGTCAAATCAACTTGGTCAGTCCGAAATGACTCTGCAGCTTCTGTTTCTGACCTTGTTTTGCCTTCACAGGTTGCATACAACCTCGGATTAAGACGATTTTTATATCAAAATCAACTGTTTCGACGAGATGCACAACTTTCATGTTGAAACATTTTCCGTCAGAGGCTATATTAATTGAGTTTCATGACATTATTTAATCTGATGTCAACATGAGCATCTCTGAACTTGTCATGACTTTTGCACCCGAGCTCCGTTTTAGACCATCTTCATATCCATCTTGATTTTCTCGAAGAGAGCCATCTCATGGTGACTTCCAATCATAAGTTTGAATTAATCTTGACATAGCTTTAAGCAACTTTTACGATTGTGCCACTTTTGAGCGTCAACAGACATGCTCGTTGCTATTTCAATACAGAGCAATCCCAGACAGGGAAAGGAAAATTTTCCCACTCAAAGGAAGAACCCTAGACAGACAGCGTGACGGAGGCAAACCATGGCCAAGATCAGGCTGCAAACCATGAAGCACGGAATGACGCTCCACATGTATTCAAGCAGATAACAGCAATATTGGCACGATAACAATGCTGAGAGTGAATAGCATAAAACTACCACTTTTCGTGTTAGGGTTCCAAAAAACCACTACATTTTTGTTTGTGACTGATACCTACCACTTTTCTCGTCGGTTGTCTCAAAAAACCCAAATTGCCAGTTGCTAGCGTTTTAAACCGTTTTCTGACGGTCCAGGCCCACCTGTCAGGCCGCGTCAGCGCCGCGGTTGACGGCGAGGCCATTAACGCCTGTTACTCCGACCGGTGCGGTCGGACCGCACTCGCTCGCTGCCCTAGTGCGATTATTGTAACATCCCCAGCCTCACACTACAGTAATCCCCCTCTTATGGTGGCCTTGACATCATGCTTTACTAAGCCAAAATGCCACTTGTCTAAAATCTGCTTCAAATTCAAAATTCAAATGCATGTCAAATATTTATTTCATCTGTCATGCAAACAAAATAGTTCATCCCATGGCAAATAATCTCTAAATATTTGTCATGTTGAAATCAACATTTTTGCAATTCCCAATTTGCCCCTGGGAACTTATTCTCTGGTCCAGCAGCATTTTAAATGGCCTTTTCATTTTCTAAAAATGCTTGGACAACTCCTGTTGGCCTCAAACTTTTTGTACAACACCAAAATAATATGCTTGGTTTATGTGCCAAGTTTCCCTCTTAGCAAAAATTATTTGCTCACTCAAATAAATGAAAATAGTGGCTATTTCTTTTTATCTGAGAGAAAAAGGGGAAAGAGCCCCTGTGCACCGCGGCCCAAATGCACAGGAGAGGACGGCCCAGCCCACCTCTCCTTTCTCTCACCTCCTGTCGCCGTGTCGCCGACCCCGTGGACGACCGCGCTCGCGCCAGCCACCGCTCGTCACCGCGACGAGGCAGGCGAGCATGAGGGGATAAGCTCGCCCCGAGCCGTTCCCCCTGGCCACTTCTCCTCCATTCACCACTCCTTCTCCCCCTCGCAGCCTCAGATCCGCCGGTCCCCATCTCCACCGAACGCCACCATCGCCATGGCTGCAGCCTAGCCACGACCACCGGCCCCGCATCGCCACACCATAGTGCCCATCGTCTCCGCCGGCGCCCGCTACCTCATCTGCGCCAACGAATCGGAGCTGGGAGGCCACCACCTCGTCGCCTGCATCGGTCCTCCCCGCCACGGCCACCACGACCTCGCCGTCGATTTCGACCGCATCGAGCCGCCGTGTCCCCGAGCTTCCTCTACTTCGTCCTCGTCGACCACGCGCTTCAGGTCGAGCTGGAGTGCCCCACAGTGACCGGGTCGAGCCTATCCCCAACCTTGGTCGCCGCTGTCCGCCGCGATCGATTCCGCCTCGCCTCTGCGCTCCCGTTCCCCGAAGGGCCTTCATGAGCCCGCACGGTGAGCTGCTTGTCCTCCTCTTCCCTCCTGCTTCTCGTATCCGTGCCGTAGTGAGCCGTACACAGTGGCGCCATTACCGGAGCTTCGTTCTGCCGCCGTGCTCGCTTCTGTTTTTCCCGTCGTTGCCGTGGCTGTCCGAGCACACCACCGTGCTCGGGGCACTCCCGTAGTGTGGCCTGGCCTCTCAAATCGCTCGCTCGCGCTCCAGATCGCCATGCCCGATTCCGCCCGAACGCCGGCGCCGCCTCCGATGATCTTTCGGTCGACTCCGGCCAACTTCGGCCATGCCACCACCGCGAATCGATGCGGCTCGCTCCGCTCGATCGAAGGATCAAACCGCGATCGAAACGATGGTCGGAGCACGATTTCCAGCCGCCTCCCAAACGCGCCGCCGCGCGATTTGGTCGCCGGCGTTGAGTCGCCAGTCACCGTCCGACGTGGCCTGACGTGTGGGCCCCCTTGTGTCGCTGACGGATGGGCCCCGTTGACCCGTTGACTGGGTCAACCACCTGACATGGCACCCTCTGTGACTGACATGTGGGTCCCGCGAGAGATTAAGTTAGTTTAAATTTAACTAAAAGTTAATTGGATTAAACAGTCACTGACAGTGCGGGCCCACTAGATAATTAGGATTAGTTCAACTAAATTAAGTCTGTTTAATTAGCTGAGTCACTGACCAGTGGGTCCCACTGGACCCACAGGTCAGGTTTGACTATTCAACCGCCACTGTTGACTGCTGACATCACACATACGTCATGTTGATGTCACTCTGCACTGTTCTGGATAATGTTGATTTAAATAAATAGAATAAATTCCAGAAATTCTTTAAAACTATGAAAATTCATAGAAAATAAATCGTAGCTCGGATCGAAAAACTTTCTACATGAAAGTTGCTCAGAACGACAAGACGAATCCGAATATGCCTTCCTCATACCTGTCACATGCCTCTAGCATGATGAACATGGAACTTTCTCCTCCGTTTCATCTGTCCGATAATCTGAAGGAAATATGCCCTAGAGGCAATAATAAAGTTGTTATTTTATATTTCCTTATTCATGATAAATGTTTATTATTCATGCTAGAATTGTATTGGTCGGAAACCTAAATACATGTGTGAATACATAGACAAACACTGTGTCCCTAGTGAGCCTCTACTTGACTAGCTCGTTGATCAAAGATGGTTAAGGTTTCCTAACCATGGACATGAGTTGTCATTTGATAACGGGATCGCATCATTAGGAGAATGATGTGATGGACAAGGCCCATCCGTTAGCTTAGCATAATGAACGTTCAGTTTTATTGCTACTGCTTTCTTCATGTCAAATATATATTCCTTCGACTATGAGATTATGCAACTCCCGGATACCGGAGGAATGCCTTGTGTGCTATCAAACGTCACAACGTAACTGGGTGATTATAAAGATGCTCTACAGGTATCTCCAAAGGTGTCTGTTGGGTTGGCATAGATCGAGATTAGGATTTGTCACTCCGAGTATCGGAGAGGTATCTCTAGGCCCTCTCGGTAATGCACATCATAAGAAGCCTTGCAAGCAAAGTGACTAATGAGTTAGTTACGGGATGATGTATTATGGAACGAGTAAAGAGACTTGTCGGTAATGAGATTGAACTAGGTATGTGGATACCGACGATCGAATCTCGAGCAAGTAACATACCGATGGACAAAGGGAATAACGTATGTTGTCATAACGGTTCGACCGATAAAGATCTTCGTAGAATATGTGGGAGCCAATATGAGCATCCAGGTTCCTCTATTGGTTATTGACCGGAGAAGTGTCTCGGTCATGTCTACATAGTTCTCGAACCCGTAGGGTCCGCACGCTTAACGTTTGATGACGATTTAGTATTATATGAGTTATGTGATTTGGTGACCGAATGTTGTTCGGAGTCCCGGATGAGATCACGGACATAACGAGGAGTCTCGAAATGGTCGAGAGGTAAAGATTGATATATAGGACGATGGTATTCGGACACCGGAAGTGTTTCGGAGGGTACCGAATACATATAGGGTCACCGGAAGGGGTTCCGGGCACCCCCCGGCAAAGATATGGGCTTAATGGGCCAAGGGAGGGGCAGACTGAAGGAAATATGCCCTAGAGGCAATAATAAAGTTATTATTTATTTCCTTATTTCATGATAAATGTTTATTATTCATGCTAGAATTGTATTAACCGGAAACATAATACATGTGTGAATACATAGACAAACAGAGTGTCACTAGTATGCCTCTACTTGACTAGCTCGTTGATCAAAGATGGTTATGTTTCCTAACCATAGACATGAGTTGTCATTTGATTAACGGGATCACATCATTAGGAGAATGAGGTGATTGACTTGACCCATTCCGTTAGCTTAGCACTTGATCGTTTAGTATGTTGCTATTGCTTTCTTCATGACTTATACATGTTCCTATGACTATGAGATTATGCAACTCCCGTTTACCGGAGGAACACTTTGTGTGCTGCCAAACGTCACAACGTAACTGGGTGATTATAAAGGTGCTCTACAGGTGTCTCCGAAGGTACTTGTTGAGTTGGCGTATTTCGAGATTAGGATTTGTCACTCCGATTGTCGGAGAGGTATCTCTGGGCCCACTCGGTAATGCACATCACTATAAGCCTTGCAAGCATTGTAACTAATGAGTTAGTTACGGGATGATGTATTACGGAACGAGTAAATAGACTTGCCGGTAACGAGATTGAGCTAGGTATTGAGATACCGACGATCGAATCTCGGGCAAGTAACATACCGATGACAAAGGGAACAACGTATGTTGTTATGCGGTTTGACCGATAAAGATCTTCGTAGAATATGTAGGAACCAATATGAGCATCCAGGTTCCCCTATTGGTTATTGACCGGAGACGTGTCTCAGTCATGTCTACATAGTTCTCGAACCCGTAGGGTCCGCATGCTTAAAGTTCTGTGACGATTTGTATTATGAGTTTATGTGTTTTGATGTACCGAAGGTAGTTCGGAGTCCCGGATGAGATCGGAGACATGACGAGGAGTCTCGAAATGGTCGAGACATAAAGATCGATATATTGGACGGCTATATTCGGACTTCGGAAAGGTTCCGAGTGATTCGGGTATTTTTCGGAGTACCGGAGAGTTACGGGAATTCGCCGGGGAGTATATGGGCCTTATTGCGCTTTAGGGGAAAGAGAGAGGGGAGGCTGCGCGCCCCCCCAAGGCTTAGTCCGAATTGGACTAGGGGGAGGGGCGGCGCCCCCTCCTTCCTTCTCTTCTCTTTTCCCTTTCCTTCTCTCCTACTCCTACTACTTGGAAGGGGGGGAATCCTACTCCCGGTGGGAGTAGGACTCCTCCAGGGCGCGCCATAGCTAGGCCGGCCTTCTCTCCTCCTCCACTCCTTTATATACGTGGCTAGGGGGCACCCCATAGACACAACAATTGATCATTGATCTCTTAGCCGTGTGCGGTGCCCCCCTCCACCATAATCCACCTCGATCATATCGTAGCGGTGCTTAGGCGAAGCCCTGCGTCGGTAGCATCATCATCACCGTCACCACGCCGTCGTGCTGACGAAACTCTCCTGTGAAGCTTTGCTGGATCGGAGCTCGCGGGATGTCATCGAGTTGAACGTGTGCTGAACTCGGAGGTGCCGTGCGTTCGGTACTTGGATCGGTCGGATCGTGAAGACGTACGACTACATCAACCGCGTTGTGCTAACGCTTCCGCTTTCGGTCTATGAGGGTACGTGGACACACTCTCCCCTCTCGTTGCTATGCATCACCATGATCCTGTGTGTGCGTAGGAAATTTTTGAAATTACTACGTTCCCCAACACAGACCAGCCATAAGGGGCTGGTGCGCCCCTCCACCAGGCCGGCCAGCCCTAGGGAAAGGAAAGGTGGAAGGGCAAGTCCCTCCTTCCTTCCCCTCCCTCCTCAAGGGAGAAAGGAAAGGGGGGAGGGGGCGCCACCTCCCCCTTCCTTCCCCTGGTGCCTATACAAGGAAGGGGGGGGCGAACCAGGGCAGGAGCCCAAGTGGGATTCGGTCCCACTTGGGGCGCCCCTTGGCCTCTCCCCTCTCCCTCCCACCTATATATACGAGGAGGGGGGGCACCTAGAACACACAACACCAACAATTGTTAGCCGTGTGCGGCGCCCCCCTCCACAGTTTACGCCTCCGGTCATATTCTCGTAGTGCTTAGGCGAAGCCCTGCGCGGATCACTTCACCATCACCGTCACCACGCCGTCATGCTGACGGAACTCATCTCCCTCGACACTTTGCTGGATCAAGAGTTCGAGGGACGTCATCGAGCTGAACGTGTGCAGAACTCGGAGGTGCCGTACGTTCGGTGCTTGATCGGTCGGAACGAGAAGAAGTTCGACTACATCAACCGCGTTAACAAACACTTCCGCTTTCGGTCTTCGAGGGTACGTGGACACACTCTCCCCCTCTCGTTGCTATGCATCTCCTAGATAGATCTTGCGTGAGCGTAGGAAAGTTTTTAAAATTGCATGCTACGTTTCCCAACAGTGGCATCCGAGCCAGGTCTATGCGTAGATGATATACACGAGTAGAACACAAAGAGTTGTCGACGGTGATCATCATACTGCTTACCACCAATGTCTTATTTTGATTCAGCGGTATTGTTGGATGAAGCGGCCCGGACCAACCTTACATGACCATGTTCATGAGACTGGTTCCACCAACAGACATGCAACTAGTTTTGCATAAAGGTGGCTGGCGGGTGTCTGTTTCTCCTACTTTAGTTGAATCGAATTTGACTGCGGCCGGTCCTTGTTGAAGGTTAAAACAACAAACTTGATAAATCACCGTTGTGGTTTTGATGCGTAGGTAAGAACGGTTCTTGCTAGAAGCCCGTAGCAGCCACGTAAAACTTGCAACAACAAAGTAGAGGACGTCTAACTTGTTTTTGCAGGGCATGTTGTGATGTGATATGGTCAAGACATGATGTGATATACGTTGTTGTATGAGATGATCATGTTTTGTAAAATTTATCGGCAACTGGCAGGAGCCTTATGGTTGTCACTTTATTGTATGAAATGCAAACACCATGTAATTGCTTTACTTTATCACTATGCATTAGCGATAGTTGTAGAAGCAATAGTTGGCGAGACAACCACGACGCAACGATGGAGATCAAGGTGTCAAGCCGGTGATGATGGAGATCATGATGATGCTTTGGAGATGGAGATCAAAAGCACGAGATGATGATGGCCATATCATGTCTCATATTTTGATTGCATGTGATGTTTATCTTTTATGCATCTTATTTTGCTTAGTACGACGGTAGCATTATAAGATGATCCCTTCACTAAATTTCAAGGTATAAGTGTTCTCCCTGAGTATGCACCGTTGCGACAGTTCATCGTGTTGAGACACCACATGATGATCGGGTGTGATAGACTCTACGTTCAAATACAACGGGTGCAAGATAGTTTTGCACATGCGGAATACTCGGGTTAAACTTGACGAGCCTGGCATGTACAGACATGGCCTCAGAACACTGGAGACCGAAAGGTCGAACGTGAATCATATAGTAGATATGATCAACATAGAGATGTTCACCATTTATGACTACTCCATCTCACGTGATGATCGGACATGGTTTAGTTGATTTGGATCACGTATCATTTAGATGACTTGAGGGATGTCTATCTAAGTGGGAGTTCTTAAGTAATTTGATTAATTGAACTTAATTTATCATGAACTTAGTCCTGATAGTATTTGCATATCTATGTTGTAGATCAATAGCTCGCGTATAGCTCCCCTGTTTTATTTTGATATGTTCCTAGAGAAAACTAAGTTGAAAGATGATAGTAGCAATGATGCGGACTGGGTCCGTGATCTGAGGATTATCCTCATTGCTGCACAGAAGAATTATGTCCTTGATGCACCGCTAGGTGACAGACCTATTGCAGGAGTAGATGCAGACGTTATGAACGTTTGGCAAGCTCGATATGATGACTACTTGATAGTTTAGTGCGCCATGCTTTACGGCTTAGAACCGGGATTTCAAAAATGTTTTGAATGCCACAGAGCATATGAGATGTTCCAAAGAGATGAAATTGGTATTTCAGACTCATGCCCGTGTCGAGAGGTATGAGACCTCTGACAAGTACTTTGCCTACAAGATGGAGAAGAATAACTCAGCTAGTGAGCATGTGCTCAGAATGTCTGGGTACTACAATAGCCTGAATCAAGTGGGAGTTAATCTTCCAGATAACATAGTGATTGACAAAGTTCTCTAATCACTATGACCAAGCTACTAGAACTTTGTGATGAACTATAATATGCGAGGGATGACGAAAATGATTCCCGAGTTCTTCGCGATGCTGAAATCAGCGATGGTAGAAATCAAGAAAGAGCATCAAGTGTTGATGGTTAACAAGACCACTAGTTTCAAGAAAAGGGCAAGGGAAAGAAAGGGAACTTCAAGAAGAATGGCAAGCAAGTTGCCGCTCCCATGAAGAAGCCCAAAGCTGGACCCAAGCCTGAAACTGAGTGCCTCTACTGCAAAGGAAATGGTCACTGGAAGCGGAACTGCCCCAAATACTTGGCGGATAAGAAGGATGGCAAAGTGAACAAAGGTATATTTGATATACATGTTATTGATGTGTACTTTACTAGTGTTCATAGTAGCCCCTGGGTATTTGATACCGGTTCAGTTGCTAAGATTAGTAACTCGAAACAGGAGTTGCAAAATGAACAGAGACTAGTTTAGGACGAGGTGACGATGTGTGTTGGAAGTGATTCCAAGGTTGATAAGATCACCATCCCACACTCCCTATACCTTCGGGATTAGTGTTGGACCTAAATAAATGTTATTTGGTGTTTGCGTTGAGCATGAATATGATTGGATCATGTTTATTGCGATACGATTATTCATTTAAGTCAGAGAATAATTGTTGTTCTGTTTACATGAATAAAACCTTCTATGGTCATACACCCAATGTAAATGGTTTATTGAATCTCGATCGTAGTGATACACATATTCATAAATATTGATGCCAAAAGATGCAAAGTTGATAATGATAGTGCAACATATTTGTGGCACTGCCGTTTAGGTCATATAGGTGTAAAGCGCATGAAGAACTTCACGCAGATGGGCTTTTGGAATCACTTGATTATGAATCATTTGATACTTGCGAACCATGCCTCATGGGCAAGATGACTAAAACTCCGTTCTCTGGAACAATGGAGCGAGCTAATGACTTATTGGAAATAATACATACCGATGTATGCGGTCCGATGAGTGTTGAGGCACGCGGCGGGTATTGTTATTTTCTGACCTTCACAGATGATTTGAGCAGATATGGGTATATCTACTTGATGAAACACAAGTCTGAAACATTTGAAAAGTTCAAAGAATTTCAGAGTTAAGTAGAGAATCATCGTAACAAGAAAATAGTGTTTCTACGATCTGATCGCGGAGGCGAATATTTGAGTTACGAGTTTGGCCTTCATTTAAAACAATGTGGAATAGTTTCACAACTCACGCCACCTGGAACACCACAGCGTAATGGTGTGTCCGAACGTCGTAATCGTACTTTATTAGATATGGTGCGATCTATGATGTCTCTTAACGATTTACCACTATCGTTTTGGGGTTATGCATTAGAGGCAGCTGCATTCACGTTAAATAGGGCACCGTCTAAATCCGTTGAGACGACACCGTATGAACTATGGTTTGGCAAGAAACCTAAGCTGTCATTTCTTAAAGTTTGGGGTTGCGACACTTATGTCAAAAGGCTTCAGCCTGATAAGCTCGAACCCAAATCGGAGAAGTGCGTCCTCATAGGATACCCTAAGGAAACAATTGGGTACACCTTCTACCACAGATCCGAAGGCAAGATCTTTGTTGCCAAGAATGGAACCTTTCTAGAGAAGGAGTTTCTCTCTAAAGAAGTGAGTGGGAGGAAAGTAGAACTTGATGAGGTAATCGTACCTTCTCTCGAATTGGAAAGTAGTTCATCAGAGAAAACCGTTCCCGTGATGCCTACACCAACTAGAGAGGAAGCTAATGATGATGATCATGAAACTTCGGATCAAGTTACTACAGAACTTCGTAGGTCAACCAGAACAAGATCCGCACCAGAGTGGTACGGGAATCCTGTACTGGAAGTCATGTTACTAGACCAAGGCGAACCTACGAACTATGAAGAAGCTATGATGAGCCCAGATTCCGACAGATGGCTTGAGGCCATGAAATCTGAGATAAGATCCATGTATGAGAACAAAGTGTGGACTTTGGTGGACTTGCCCAATGATCGGCAAGCCATTGAGAATAAATGGATCTTCAAGAGGAAGACGGACGCTGATGGTAGTGTTACTATCTACAAAGCTCGACTTGTCGCAAAAGGTTTTCGACAAGTTCAAGGTGTTGACTACGATGAGATTTTCTCACTCGTAGCGATGCTTAAGTCTGTCTGAATCATGTTAGCAATTGCCGCATTTTATGAAATCTGGCAAATGGATGTCAAAACTGCATTCCTTAATGGATTTCTTAAAGAAGAGTTGTATATGATGCAACCAAAAGGTTTTGTCAATCCTAAAGGTGCTAACGAAGTGTGCAAACTCCAACGATCCATCTATGGACTGGTGCAAGCATCTCGGAGTTGGAATATACGCTTTGATAAGGTGATCAAAGCATATGGTTTTATACAGACTTATGGTGAAGCCTGTATTTACAAGAAAGTGAGTGGGAGCTCTGTAGCATTTCTGATATTATATGTGGATGACATATTGCTGATTGGAAATGATATATAATTTCTGTATAGCATAAAAGAATACTTGAATAAGAATTTTTCAATGAAATACCTCGGTGAAGCTGCTTACATATTGAGCATCAAGATCTATAGGGATAGATCAAGATGCTTAATAAAACTTTCACAAAACACATACCTTGATAATATTTGAAGAAATTCAAAATTGTTCAGTCCAAGAAGGGGTTCTTTCCTGTATTACAAGGTGTGAAGTTGAGTAAGACTCAAACCCGACCACGGCAGAAGATAGAGAGAGAATGAAAGTCATTCCCTATGCCTCAGCCATAGGTTCTATAAAGTATGCCATGCTGTGTACCAGACCTATTGTGTACCTTGCCATGAGTTTGGCAAGGGGGTACAATAGTGATCCAGGAGTAGATCACTAGACAGCGGTCAAAATTATGCTTAGTTACCTAAGAGGACTAAGGAAATGTTTCTCGGTTATGGAGGTGTTAAAGAGTTCGTCGTAAAGGGTTACGCCGATGCAAGTTTTAACACCGATCCGGATGACTCTGAGTCTCAGTCTGGATGCATATTGAAAGTGGGAGCAATTAGCTAGAGTAGCTCCATGCAGAGCATTGTAGACATAGAAATTTGCAAAATACATACGGATCTGAATGTGGCAGACCCGTTGACTAAACTTCTCTCACAAGCAAAACATGATCACACCTTAGTACTCTTTGGGTGTTAATCACATAGCGATGTGAACTAGATTATTGAATCTAGTAAACCCTTTGGGTGTTGGTCACATGGCGATGTGAACTATGGGTGTTAATCACATAAAGATGTGAACTATTGGTGTAAATCACATGGTGATGTGAACTAGATTATTGACTCTAGTGCAAGTGGGAGACTGAAGGAAATATGCCCTAGAGGCAATAATAAAGTTGTTATTTTATATTTCCTTATTCATGATAAATGTTTATTATTCATGCTAGAATTGTATTGATCGGAAACCTAAATACATGTGTGAATACATAGACAAACACTGTGTCCCTAGTGAGCCTCTACTTGACTAGCTCGTTGATCAAAGATGGTTAAGATTTCCTAACCATGGACATGAGTTGTCAGTTGATAACGGGATCACATCATTAGGAGAATGATGTGATGGACAAGACCCATCCGTTAGCTTAGCATAATGATCGTTCAGTTTTATTGCTACTGCTTTCTTCATGTCAAATACATATTCCTTTGACTATGAGATTATGCAACTCCTGGATACCGGAGGAATGCCTTGTGTGCTATCAAACGTCACAATGTATCTGGGTGATTATAAAGATGCTCTACAGGTATCTCCGAAGGTGTCTGTTGGGTTGGCATAGATCGAGATTAGGATTTGTCACTCCGAGTATCGGAGAGGTATCTCTGGGCCCTCTCGGTAATGCACATCATAAGAAGCCTTGCAAGCAAAGTGACTAATGAGTTAGTTACAGGATGATGTATTACGGAACGAGTAAAGAGACTTGCCGGTAACGAGATTGAACTAGGTATGTGGATACCGACGATCAAATCTCGGGCAAGTAACATACCGATGGACAAAGGGAATAACGTATGTTGTCATAACGGTTCGACCGATAAAGATCTGCGTAGAATATGTGGGAGCCAATATGAGCATCCAGGTTCCGCTATTGGTTATTGACCGGAGAAGTGTCTCGGTCATGTCTACATAGTTCTCGAACCCGTAGGGTCCGCACGCTTAACGTTTGATGACGATTTAGTATTATATGAGTTATGTGATTTGGTGACCGAATGTTGTTCGGAGTCCCGGATGAGATCACGGACATGACGAGGAGTCTCAAAATGGTCGAGAGGTAAAGATTTATATATAGGACGATGGTATTCGGACACCGAAAGTGTTCCGTAGGGTACCGAGTACATATAGGGTCACCGGAAGGGGTTCCGGGCACCCCCCGGCAAAGATATGGGCTTAATGGGCCAAGGGAGGGACAGACCAGCCCATAAGGGGCTGGTGCGCCCCTCCACTAGGCCGGCCATCCCTAGGGAAAGGAAAGGTGGGAGGGCAAGTCCCTCCTTCCTTCCCCTCCTCAAGGGAGAAAGGAAAGGGGGGGGGGCACCTCCCCCTTCCTTCCCCTGGCACCTATACAAGGAAGGGGGGAGCCGAACCAGGGCAGGAGCCAAAGTGGGATTCGGTCCCACTTGGGGCACCCCTTGGCCTCTCCCCTCTCCCTCCCACCTATATATATGAGGAGGGGGGGCACCTAGAACACACAACACCAACAATTGTTAGCCGTGTGGGCGCCCCCCTCCACAGTTTACGCCTCCGGTCATATTCTCGTAGTGCTTAGGCGAAGCCCTGCGCGGATCACTTCACCATCACCGTCACCACGCCATCATGCTGACGAAACTCATCTACCTCGACACTTTGTTGGATCAAGAGTTCGAGGGACGTCATCGAGCTGAACGTGTGTAGAACTCGGAGGTGCCGTACATTCGGTGCTTGATCGGTCGGAACGAGAAGAAGTTCGACTACATCAACCGCGTTAACAAACGCTTCCGCTTTCGGTCTACGAGGGTACGTGGACACACTCTCCCCCTCTCGTTGCTATGCATCTCCTAGATAGATCTTGCGTGAGCGTAGGAAATTTTTGAAATTGCATGCTACGTTTCCCAACATAATCACCCGGAGCTGGGAGAACACTCTCGGATAATTTTCCGCTCCCACTAACTTGCGTAGAACTGCATTAGGGCACTTCTCGAATAATGTGCTGCCATGCCATGCATCTGTGATGGCAATTGTCTGCCTTTTATTTATTTTTTCTTCCCCCTCTTCTATTCCGATAGACCCCGAGACCGACGCAGCTCAGGAGCCCGACGACACCATTGACGACCTTGCCTTTGCCACCGAGCAACCAGGCAAGCACCCCCCCTTTGAACATTCCTATATCGCCTATTCTTTCTCCCTCCTGCTTGCATTAGAATTTGCTACTGCTTTGAGTTATCCTATTCTGATGCATAGCCTGTTTATTGTAACCTGCTATTGATACCTTACCTTCTTATCCTAAACTGCTTAGTATAGGCTGGATAGAGACCCACTGGAGACCCCACCTTGACCCAGTTGCCCCCGCTAGATTATCAGATGACCCGGTCAACGTGATCGACAGCCAAGCCCCGGCACCGCACATCATCCCCCTTAGTTGTACAACACTGCAGCGTTACTATCGAGTGCCGAGGGTGATACCTCGTTTAGCACTTCTGATGTTAACTCTGTAGAGTAGCTATTCGGTCATGGACATCGAGGGTGATTCCTCCTTCACCACTCCCGATAACGACGCTGTCATGCAACATCTCAAGTGTGAACCCATCGAGGGTGATTTTCTCCGAGTTCACCTTGACGAATACATCGAGTAGGAATCCAACGAGGGTGATACCTCGGATTCCCCAGATGTTATGGACACACGGATACTTGGACTTTACAATTGTTGCTTGGAAAGGTGGGTCGACCCTGAGGGGTACCCGCGAGTGATGTGAAGTCGGGTTGACCTGGAGGGTACCCGAGAGATAAATACGAGGTGTGGCCGGGCATCCTTAGCCCTTGCCGCAAGTCCTAGAGACGGGGCGACGGGGTCACATCGATCATGAGTCTCTGCTTGTCACCGCACTACCAACCCACTAACGATTTGGGTATTTGATCCGAGTGGGCCTCTGGCCCGATAGCACTAACCATCACGCGGGAAAAGTTATGGGCACTCTGCATCGTGGCATCAGCCGAAAGCTCTGTCAGACGTCCAGTTCAGCATTGTGGCACGGTCGGATCGTGCCGGCCATCCGAGGCGGTTCTGGTATCCACCCTGCACACAACGACCTGGAGTGCAACGGGCGATGGGCCCAAGACCCCGGAGTGCTTAGGATGTAGACCGACGGGGACCTCTCTGCTGAGCTCTAGGTAGGGCTGCGGTGTGTCATTTGGCCGAGGCTGGGCATGACCTAGAAAAGTGTGTTCGGCCGGAGTTAAGCACCCCTGCAGGGAAGAACTAATCTATGCATATTCGGATCCTCAGTAACGGACGCTCAGAGTTGTATCCCGATCGATACAACTAGAACCTAATGATGAGATGAGAACTGGATATTAGGGCTCTGGGATCGCTTTCTCGCAGGGAGTCGAGAAAGGATCTCTGGGCGAGGTTAATACTGATTGCTACTACTATTTTATACTGTACTAATATACACTCTTCTAATGCTGCAAGACCGCTGAAGATGCTAGTCTTCAATAGGACTAGACCTTCTCTCTATTCTGGCATTTCTGCAGCCCAGTCCACATATACAGCCTTTATTTGATAATGTTGCATATGTAGTGTAGATCCTTGCTTGCTGAGTACTTTGGATGAGTATTCACGGTTGCTTTGCTTCCTCTTTATCTCCATACCCGTTTGATGCAACCAGATGACGGAGCCCCAGAGCCAGCTGCCCTGTCAGTGATCACTACTACTACCCCGAGGATGGCTACTTCTACGAGTTGGCTGACGACCAGGAGTAGGTTGGAGGGTCCCAGGCAGGAGGCATGCGCCTTTTCGATAGCAGTGTTTTGTTTTGCTCCGCCTTCTTAAAGGCTTATCTGTTTCTCTTTTATATCTGTACTCAGATATCTAACGCTTCCACTGATGCTTGTTGACATCAAGCTTATGTATTCGAGCCCTCGAGGCCCTGGCTTGTAATATAATGCTTGTATGCCTTTATTTATGTTTTAGAGTTGTGTTGTGATTCCTTAAAGTGAGTCCTTAGGCTTGATCGTGTGAATTTGCGTGTATGATTAGTGCACGATTAAGCCGGGGCGTCATAATTATTAAGTCGATGTCTCCCTCCCTCTCACTCTCCTCCCCTACCCGCACTCATCTCTGCTCTCACTCTCACTCTCCTCTCTGCTCTTCGACGCCGGCGGCGACTTGCGCTGTGGAAGCTCCACCGCCGCCATGCCTTCCTAGAATGACGGGGATACGAGCTCAGAGGATGAGTGCGACATCACAAGCATGGACATGGCTCTTTGGGTAAGTTTTTCGGTCTACTGAGCTAGGGTTAGGGTTCATCTAGGAGCTAGATTAGGTTAGGGCTCATCTTGGTGAGCTAGGGTAAGCTTTGGTCACTGTTATTTAGTAGGTAGGGTTATGGTTGCTGTTTGAGCTAGGTTTATGTATGCTTCAAAACTAGGGTTAGGGTTCTTGCTGGATTGGGGAATTAATTTTTCGATCTATGTCTGGTTGGTGAGCTAAGGTGATTTTGTTGATGTGTTCATGCAGGAGACCCCTGACACCACCGTGGAGCCTCTTTTCTGTGACCAGCTCGAGCTTTCTGAACCCACCTGCATGATGCACCACATGAGGCTAATTAAGTGTGTGGCATTTGAGGGAACCTTAACTGGAAGGCGTTTCTATGGTTGTCCAGTGCAGCAGGTATAGTACCTTAATTGGACACATTATCTTCTGAACCCACACATGTATTTATAAGGATGACAAGTTGCTCTTCTGAACCCACACAGTATTATGTTGACAAGTTGATCTTCTGAACCTACACTGTATTTTTAAGGATGAACTGAAATATGCCTTGTATTAAGCTATTGAGGGATATGGTTTACTGTCAAATATGCTTTTGTATACGAAGCATATATCTGTGAATGAACTTGTACAAGCAGGTTGGGTTTCAGTTACAGTTTGAGTTATATTAAACAACATATTCAGTTTAATTAAGCCTCACCTTCAGTTTCTTAGTCTGATATGATTTGTTTTTATGAAATTTAGTGCACTTAGTGATGTATATATCAATTTCGAAATGCAGAGTGAAGGTGTTAACTGTGGTGTTACTGAGTGGGTTGACCAGCCCTGGCCTTCAGTTCTTCAGAATTGCTTGTCCAGGTTGTGGGAAATGTTCCATGAACAGAATTGTGGCAGGGTAGTTGATAAGCAGAAGTATGAGAAGCATTTGGCCAAGCTTAAGACTGAAAATGACAAGCTGTGCATTGAGTACACAAAGCTTTTCCAAGATGTATCCAAGATGTTTGATTGGCAAGATGGTAGGGTAGACCACATGGATTACTAGAAGGCAGTTGAGGAAGAAGAATTTGAGAAGAGGAAGAAAGAGGTAGAAGAGAGTGCTAGGTTGGAGGTTCAGATGGAGAAGCTCAAACTTGCCAAGGAACAGAGGTGCATTTTACAGAGTCAAGCTGACATTATCAAGAACACCAGGAAGGCAATGAAGGAGGTTGAATAGGAGAGAGATTTGCTTAAGAAAGAGAAGGCCAAGCTTGAGCATGTGGTGAATGAGCTGCTGAAAGATGGGCATGCAAGCCAGGAGAAACTTGAGAAAATCAAGGCCATCCTTGATTCTTGAAGTGTGTTCTGCAGATGGTGAAGTACATCCAAGGCCTTTATAAGTATGTTGGCCTAACAATCTGATGTGAAGATATGGGGTGTACATTTTGGGGAATGTGAAGTTAATCTAGTCTATGTCTATGCCAATGTTAAGAACTGTAGTGTATGCTGCTAGAACCTTTAATGCTAAGTTAGGAAGTATGTTGTAATGAATGTTCTGCCTGTATTTGAACCTCTTATGCTATGTTATGGAGTCAGTGATAAGCACTGCTAAACTATGCTATGTGTTTTTTTATCTTTATAAGATAGTTGAAGTGTGTTTATTAGTGCTTTCTACCTGGGCTTTCTGGCCCAGTTATGTTTACAAACCTTGGCCTACTAACTCTAGATGCCTCTCCACTGCTCATAAATAGCCTCCTCCACCCACCCTTCTTCCTGTCTAGAACCCAGCCGCCACACCCCACCTCTAGAAACCCTAGATGGATCCAGAGCTTGGGGAGGTGACAGATGAGGAAGAGGAGGCAGTGGAGGTGAGGAGGCAAAGGGCTCGCCCTGCGGCGCCCAGGCCATCAGCTTGGGAGCTGGAGTTCAAGAGGAGGCTAGCAGACAAGATCTTGGAGAAGTGCAACCCAGATGAGTTCACAGTTCTTGTCCCTGGCGGCAGGTGCAAGAGCTCAGGGAAGGTCATTAGGTGGGCTAGGGTACAGGCAATACTAGCTCCTCACCCTTCTATCAGAGCAAAGTGGCGCCGTTTCTTCGATCGTTACGATTAAGAGTTGTTGCTAGTAGTTAATTTAAGTATGAATGAGAGTTTGAGCTTTGTATCCCTTCGATTTCTGTATCTATCATTGTATGAAAGAATGTTTGAATGGTGGAATCTATGAATGTTTGAATGAATCTATCAATCTTAGCATCAGTGTTGTCTGAATCTATCAATCTTTGCATCAGTTGCAAAGCTCTCTAGCACCAATGTGAAGCAGAACATATAAACAATAAGAAGTCACAAACCCATATGTTTCAGAATGTAAATACATATGTTTCAGAATGCAAATACATAGGTTTCATAATGCAAACACTTAGGTTTCAGAATGCAAACACTTAGGTTTCAACACTCATACAGTGCAGACAAGACAGCTTTGCCAAATGTTGGAATCTTCAGTGGTTACCACTAGCAGTGAAATATGCCTTCCACTTTCCAGTTGGCTTCCTAACCCTCTTGGACCCAATCTCCATCTCGGAGTGAGCAGCTTGCCTTGGAGCATTGAAAATTGTGTACCCCCCTCCTCTGCTAGCCGTTGATGCTTTGGTGTTCTTTGCTGGAGAGGCAATGGATGACCTTGTGTTCTTGGCTGGTGAAGATGTGCTAGGAGCCCTCCTCTTCTTGGTTGCTGCTGCAGGAGCCTTGGTCTTCTTGGCAGGTGCTGATGTGGCAGGTGCTGGAGTAGCAGAAGCAGCAGCCTTGTTCCTCTTTGATGGTCCTGGAGTAGCTGTGGCTGTTGTTGGACTCTTCCTAGCTATGGCTGGTGCTGATGGTGGTGGTGGGGGTGCAACACCTTCTGCAGTAGCTCTGGTAGATGAAGAGTAGTCTGACCTATTCTCCTGCACATTTAACAAAGCAAATTAGTATCAAACTACCTAACCTATGAAACATAAGTTTCTTTATCAATAAGCATACCTGGTGTTTATTCTTCCTCATCTGCAGTTTGGGTTTCAGTGGATCACCACATGTGTTATATCTGTGACCTTGCTTATTGCAGTTGCTACAGGTCACTGTCCCAATTCTTGATGTATCCTTCTTGGCACACACCTCAAATTGTCCTTTCTTCCTAGTTGTCTGCTTTTTACCCTTCTTTTCTTTGAATACTGGAGGAGATATGTCATCCCCCATGGTGTGTGGCCAACAATCAGGGCCAGGAACGGGGTATATAATATGCTTGTAGGTTTCACAGTAGAGGGGCTACTTGAAGAACTGATTGACAAAATCTTCAGGGTGTAGCTTCACCTTCTGCATTGCTGCTACAGCATGACTACATGGAACAGCTGTCATATCCCACCTCCTGCAGTCACAAGTAGGTTTACACTGTAGGTCTTTTCTGAACTACTTGTAACTTGCCAAATGCCTGGTCCAGCCATGTATGCATCACAGTATTTTGCCCACTTCTTGGCCTCCTCCAACATCTCAGAGTATGTGGGTGTGATATCCCACCTACATGTCTCTGTCTTCTCCCTAATCTTCTGAAACTTGATCATGAGTTTTGTCCATATTCCTTCAAGCATTGTCCTGATGGGCTTGTTCCTAACATCTAGAATCATCCTGTTGAAAACTTCACTAAGATTGTTTACAACAAGGTCTGTCTTGCATATAGTATCCATTCTATGCCTGGCCCAAGTATGGACTGGTATGTTTGACAACCACTTCCATGCCTCCTCACTCTCTTTCTTCAAGGCTTCCATGCCCAGATCATGCCCATGCTTAGTGAAAGAATATGCAGCCTGGTCTAAATGTTTTTTCAATTCATCCCCTCTAAACCCAGCTGATTGGAAGTTGGCATATATGTGTCTTAAACAAAATCTTTGAGGGGAATCAGGAAATACATCATTGATTGCATTGAGCAAACCCTGTTCATTGATTTTGTATTAATAACTAGTGAAGTAAGTAGAGAAAGCATTACATAGTGCAAGGAAAAGCAGTGAAATCATGAAGTAGTTGTACCTTTTGCCTGTCTGACATAATTGTGTAGGGTCCAAACTTGTTGCCACTACCAATTACTGTCCTTAACTGTGTAAGAACCAAGTCCAACTATTTGTCTCCTCCTTGTCAACAACACCAAATGCAATAGGGAAGATGTTGTTGTTGCCATCCCTCCCTGTTGCTGCCAGGATTTGCTGCCCAGTGCTTAGTTTGATGAAGCATCCATCAAGCCCTGCATTTTAAGCCATTAGTAAGTAGCAACTGTTATGCAATCACTATTTAAGCAGTATACAGACAAGATTTACCTATGAAAGGCCTGCAACCATTTAGGAACCCCTCCTTACAAGCAAACAGACAGTAAAACATGTAATGAAACCTTGGGGTAGGTGCTGGTTGGAGTTCAAATTCCTTTGTTGTCACAACACGCCTACTACCAGGGTTTGTGTCCAGAACACACTGCAGATAGTCTCTTAATTTGTAGTATTGTGTCTTGTGATCCCCTTGCACAACATCAACTGCTTTCCTCCTTGCCCTGTAGGCCAAACTTTTTGGAACATGTACTCCAAATTTCTTTTTTGTATAACTCAGTATAGTCTCAACACCTGCACCAAGATTGGATCTTACAGTATCCTCAACAGCCTTTGCAACCCACTTCATGGTAACCTTTGTGTTCTCTCCACTTGCTCCACAGGTGTGATCAAGATTCATCTTCTTGATGCTAAAGGTTGACTCATGGGCAATCTTAGAAGCAGTAATATAAAACTCACAACCATGCTTTCTATCTGAGCACCAGGCTATGATCCTACTTGGATCATTCCTATGGTACTCAAAGTTCCTCAGTGTCCTAACATGGTAGTTTCTCAATGCTTCTCCAAACTCTACCACATTTAGAAAGAACAAATGAATCCTAAACTGTTCATGTGCATCAGGCCTAGAGGAATCATACCATATTCCCTCCTTCTTCTTCTTTAATTTTCTCTTCCTGCCACAAGGCAACCTAGGTGCATCATCTTCTTCATCAGAAATGCCTTCATCGCTTGGAAAGCAGTACTCATAAGCTTCTGGCACGAAATCTTCAAACTTTATGTGATCTGGCTCACCGTGTGATCTGCTTGTTGGGCCTTGTTTTCTCACAGGAATCAATTTCTGTGCCACACTTTTCACATGATCTGAAGCTTCTTCTTCATCATCTTCTTCAGAACTATTTTGCTCCTGCCAAAACTCTGAGGGTTCAGAAGCAGCCCCAAAATGCTACTCAGCCATCTCTTCCCCTTCACTGTAGTGCTGACTTGTTCCTTCACCACCTTCATCTTCTCCCCTAGCCCAAGACTTGTATGAAATTTTCTTCCCTCTGTAATCACCCCTGTAAAACTCAAAATCTGAAGAGGATTTGTCCAACTCATCTTCATCTTGCTCTTCTGCTTCAATATTTTCAATTTTCAGTGCCTCTTTTCCCTTGTTGAAATTACAGCTCTGCTTTGTGTTAAGATATGGTTCAACATGCACAACTGGAGGCTGTGAAGAATTTGAGGCAGGGAAAAGGACACCTTCTTGGGAAACACTATAAACAATGGGCTCACCAACTTGACTCATTGGAATCTGCTCTTCAAGCAAGGTGTGGTCCATGTTTGCATCTGCTGGATTTGGGTCACTAGCCTCTCTCACTGTTATGTTCAATACTTTCTTCTCAGCAAACAATTCTAGCATCTCCTCCACCTTCTCATCACTGTCCAAAACCTCAATCCCCTCCAGCACCTTACCCTCATCCTTAACATATGAAAGATAAGCATCCAACCCATAGCCCTCAAGTTCAATCAGTGCTAACAATAACAGGTAATTCATTTCTGATAAGGTAAACTTCCTTTCCATGTTATCTCTACCCTGAAAATGCAGCCTCAATTCCCATACTTCATCATCCAAGCTATGCAAAAATAGAAAGAAACATTCAGATTTCTTCAGATTTTGAAGTTCAAAAGTAAGCAACAATTTCACTTGCACAACATATTTAAACAGTTTCAATGAACAAATCCAAACCTGCACATATCAAAACCTAAACCCTAATTCATATATTGCTTACAACGTATACATAATAATATACCAAAGAAACTAATTCGTGAACAATCTAAGAAACAGATCCTAACCCTAGTTCATAAATATACTAAGAAAGATAATTAAAACAATTCATAACTTACTCCACGCCACCAAGTGAGGAGCTCCACTGGTGCCCGCCTTCTGGACCCGCATGGATGCATCTGGCCACTGCCCTGGCCGCGCGGAACGCCGGCGAGATCTAGACCTCCTGCGTCGGTGGCCCAGGCGAGCACTGGGTCGGGAAACTTGCGCTGCCTAGCCACTTGTTGACCTCGGAGTGATCCCCGCCCTCGCCGCCGGCTGTTGCCCCAAGGCCCAAAGGCTCGCCGTCGTCCTTCTTCTTCGCCGCCGCCATCCTCGGGAGAGACAGAGAGCACGGGGGAAAGGAGGAGCGAGAGAGAGCTGCTGCTGACAGAGAGAGAAAGGGCAGCGAGCGGGTGCGGTCTGACCTCACCGGTCGGAGTAACGGCCGTTAACGGCCTCGCCGTCAACCGCGGCGCTGACGTGGCGTTAACGGCCTCGCCGTTAACCGCGGCGCTGACGTGGCCTGACAGGCAGGCCCGGACCGTCAGAAAACGGTTTAAAACGTTAGCAACTGGCAATTTGGGTTTTTTGAGACAACCGACAAGAAAAGTGGTAGGTATCAGTCACAAACAAAAATATGGTGGTTTTTTGGAACCTAACACGAAAAGTGGTAGTTTTATGCTATTCACTCCAATGCTGAATAACACAAAGATAGCACTTCAAAAGTAGCATAAATACACTCAGTTGTTTATTTTACATCACACTTGTTCGAGGCCATGTAGACAATATCGCACCAAAGTCAGACTTCACGAGGACACACTTAGGCTCATTACACACCAGCCCAAGAGTCTTTTAGGTTACATGAGCACCACAAACACATAATCCCTCCGTTCCTAAATAAAAGTCTTTCTAGAGATTTCAATATGGACTACATACGGATGTATGTAGACATTGTTTAGAGTGTAGATTCACTCATTTTGCTTCGTATGTAGTCCATACTGGAATCTGTAGAAAGACTTATAATTAGGAACGGAGGGAGTACATAGCAAACACATGTGTTTTGTCATTGAGGGCTTTTCGCGACGCCAAAATGACCCTATCTTTTTTCCTGACGACTTCTAAGCGCTTCCTGGCCCTATTTTCTTTTTTCTTTTTTCTTTTTTAGAAAATGCTCACGCTTATAAAATTTTGTTCAAAAATGTATTTACTTATTTATTTATTAAATGTTGTTCATCAAGTACAAATATTTGTATTTTAAAATAATTATACAGATATGTCAAAAAATTGTCCGTGTCTTTCAAAATTACTCAGAATGTCATAACACGAACAAATTTTGAAAAGAGCGAACAAAATTTTGAACATGATCATTTTTTGAAAAAACACTATGAAATTTGAAATTTCAAGCAAAAAACAAAAAAAATTGAAAGAAATTTACTTTAAATTTCTGTGAACATTTTTATTTGTGTAGAAAAAATTGAATAAAGGATTATTTTCTAAATTCCAAATAAATTTTGAGAGCAGAAAAATTATTTGAAAATGCAGAATTGTAGAAATCACAAAAACTTGGCATGGTGATACAAGGCCCTAGGAAAAATTTGGTCCATCTGAACGATGTCGAAAAAAGGTACTCTGAGACGAAACCTTCCGCCCAATCTGAACGCCCTACCTGACTTTTTTCCATTTAAATTCATGAACATTCTCTTAAATTTGAAAACAAACTTTTTTCCATATCCAGGAACTCATTACAACTTTTACAAACGTTTTATAAATGCCCGTAATTTTTCAAATTTATAAACATTCTTTTTAAAAATTGATGAACTTTTTTCACAACGGTGAATGCTTTGTCGGCCCAACAGGCACCCGATGGAAGCGATGCCGTCGCTCGATTGGGCAAGGCCTGAGCGTATTTTTTTCTATTCTATTTTTAATTCTTTTTTCTTTTTCCGTTAATTTCATTTTTTTCCTTATTGAAATTTATTATTCATTTTCAAAACTGTTTTAAAATTTTAAATATTTTTGGAATACCAAAAAATGTTATTTTTTTCAAATATATTTTTTACAAATTGTAAAAATGTTCCCATTTTTTAGTTTTTTGTTCATAAATTTTTAATAAATATTTGTGTTTAAAAAATGTTTATAAATTTTAAAAAATATGTGGTTTGCAATTTGTGTACAACATCAATATTTCGGAATTTATTAAATTTTTTGGAAAAAGTGTTCATGTATATAAATTTTTCATACACAATTTGAAATTTGAAAATTATTGACAAATTTCAAGAAATAATTTGAATATAAGAAAATGTTCATGTTGATTGATAATGATAGAAATTGCAAATAACAAAAGCCTTGTCCTACCGGCCTACCTGAACCACCACCTTTGAACACGACGTGTTTCTTGACATGCATGAAGTGACACCAAATTTTGCCAGCATGTGGGCATGCTCATGGCAAGCCTCCATGCGAATTCGGACACCAAATGCACATTGCGTCACATTTGGCTAGTGTTTTGTGTTTTTTCATCGGGAAACCCCTAGAAAATGCATAAAATGTCATAACTCGATGAAATTCATCATGGATGCTTGGCATGGTCATGTTAGTGTATGGAAAAAAATTGGGTCCATTTTATTGATGTCAATAAAAAGTGCATCCAGACTTGCCCTACCGATCAACCCGAACCATCACCTTTGAACATGGTGTGCTTCTTGCCATGCATGAAATGGAACCAAATGTTTTTAGCATGTGCGCATGCTCATGGCAGGCCTCCATACAAAATTTAAAGGAATTCGAACACCTAACACACGTTGCGTCACGTTTGGCTAGTGTTTTAGGGTTTTTTCACCAGGAAAACCCTAGAAAATGTCAGAACTTAATGAGATTTATCACAGATGGTTGGCATGGTGATGCTATTGTGTGGAAAAAATTTGGGTCCATTTTATTGATGTGAAAAAAGTGCATCCAGACTTGCCTTACCGACCTATCCGAACTACCACCTTTGAACAGGGTGTGCTTCTTGTCATGCATGAAATGACATCAAATTTTGCCGGCATGTGAGCATGCTCATGTCATGGCTTCATGCAAAATTTGAAGGAATTCAGTCACCAAACGCACGTTGCGTCACGTTCGGTTAGTGTTTTTGAGTTTTTTCACCAGGAAAACCCTAGAAAATGCATAAAATGTGAAAACTCAATGAAATTTATCATGGATGCTTGGCATGGTGATGCTGGTATGTGGGAAAAAATTGGGTCCATTTTATTGATGTGAAAAAAGTGTATCCAGACTTGCCCTACCGGCCTATCCAAACCACCACCTTTAAACATGGTGTGCTTCTTGCCATGTATGAAATAAGACCAAATTTTAGCAGCATGTGGCATACTCATGGCAGGCCTCCATTCAAAATTTGAAGGAATTCAAACACCGAACGCACGTTGCGTCACATTCGGCTAGTGTTTATGGTTTTTTCACCGGGGAAACCCTAGAAAATGCATAAATGTCAGAACTCAATGAAATTTATTATGGATGCTTGGCATGGTGATGCTAGTGTGTGAAAAAAATTGGGTCCATTATATTGATGCGAGCATTTTTCGAAACAGAAAAATAACAAAAAAAGAAAAACAAAAAACAACAAGAATGAAATAGAAAAAAAAATGGAACAATAAACCGGTCGCTGATTGATATATTTTCTCTTTTGTTTTTCTTTTTAATAGATGTTTAGAAAATTTTAAAGTGTTCGTTTTTTTATGTGAGCATGTTTCTACTTAAACGAACATTTTTGTTTAAACAAACAATAAAAAAAACATTTTTTTCTATTTAATAGATGTTCAGAAATTTAATTATATTGACATGAGCATTTTTATATTTAAACGAACAACTTTTCGACATATCTGTACAATTTTTTAAAAATGCAAATATTTGTACTTTATGAATACAATTTTAAAAAGAAAAAAAAATTGAGCAAAATTTTATAAGTGTAAGCATTTTTTAAAAAACAAACAAAAAATGAAAAAAGAAAAAACGAATAGAAAAAACGTAAAAGAAATAGTGATAAAAGGACCGGTTCAACATTGGCCCGGCCCAGCCACGAACTGAAGTAGAAGAAAACAAAAACAAGAAGAAGGAAATTTGCACAAGCATTAAGATGTCCTAGTTGGTTAGTGTGGTTCTCGTTAAATTAAGAGGTTTTGAGTTCGTAAATGACCATACTGCCCTTATAGGGTTTGTCGAAGGTGGGAGGGGGGGTGTACCGAAGCAGGCCTCCTGACACTGAAAACTTAGTGCGGTTTATGAATATATGTTCGGTCCTTATCAATGCTAGAAGCATGTTCGAAGGTGGACGTGCGTATGTGTGATTGTACTCTTTCCTCTTGGTATAAAAATGACAAGTAGAACCACTCGACGCCACCCATGAGAGTTCAAACTATCACGCTTATGTTTATACTATAGTGAGTTCGCAAGAATTAATCAAGTGATGTGTCTAGCCTCGGTCAATACAAGCGGTTGAAACACTCTTGTCCAAGAGATTAGTATCATGTCCAAGCAAAACACAGGTATTCTAGAATCTTCAGATTTCAACAACTATGATTATATTGTAAATAAATAAAGTACGGTTCGCCAAAATGTATCAGGATAAACTGACCCGTAGTCACATATGAGCATACCTAGACGACATTGGTTCTAGTTAGCTCGGTTTTTATCTTGAGAATGAAACATTAGCCATTGGATTTTATTTTTCATGAACTTTGGAATGATTTTGTTGTGTTGACCAGGTGCATCATCTGTCTCGACGACATATAAAGTTCATCGTTTGTCTTGATGAGATATAAGCTCTGTTGCCTCTGACCTACCCAAGGACAAGTTTCATAACAAAAGAGTTCTCCACTGTTCACCTAGCAAAGGACTGATGACTTATATCACTGCATACCATTCAAGTCGCCTATAAGGAGCAAGGACGTGTAAGGAAGGTATAGATAAATAGCGCTTCACATTCCTCATATTACTCCTCGATGGTAAAACTTCCCAATCACACTTCAAGTGTTGTTTGTTGCGTCTCTGCGCATTAGGGATTTTAATATAATATCTTTAGGCATAGAAGACACCGGGAATTACTGATGGGTTGTCGGGATTAATTAATGAGTGAATTCGGTTTTTTACCCCCTATTTTGATATTTTTGACACTAATTACCTCATTTAGCAAAATTTTATCCGTTTTACCCCATTTAACAAATTTTTGGACACAATTTACCCTGTTTAATTTTTTTGAGCATTCTGACCGGTCAGTCACAATTGTTAGGTCCAACTGGCATGCCACATCAGTGGTTTTTCCTGTCTATTTTTCTCACTGCTGAACCGGACCACGCAACTTCTCCCGACCGGCTCGGCCAGATGGCGGTCGCTCGCGTCACGTCCGACGCACAACGCCAAAGTCGGCCGCGCGCCACGCTTGCCTCCCGTGGCTTCTCGTTTGTGTTGCTTGCCCCCAATCAAACATGCAAACTGATATCCGTATAAACATCAAATTTCTATAGCATGTCATCATGCCCGCATCATTTGTTAACTCGACCATAGAGTTCCCGTTGGCCAGCTTCTTCTGATAATAAACGTTGTCCCAAGGGTTGGAACCCAACTCCTCGACCTTCTCCTTTTATATCAAAATAACTAATGAAATCCCTCTCAATCATTTCTGGCTTTGGATTCTTTTATCCACGGACATGTAAAATAGGCCTAACACTCCACATCTTGGTTGCCATCCGCTTTGTGCAAGAAAAATAAAAATGAATTAGTGGTTGCAATCATAATAAATCATGATCTACTCTAATAAGGTAAATACATATGTTTCAGCATGCATTGTAAGATACAAAGATCCAAAATTCCTTTACAGCTAGCAAGTAGCAATAGATGCTATCACTTGTGCATGTATTAACACTCTTCTGGCCGGTCAACATATTTGCTACCTAGATATTCAGATATGTAGGTGTATCAGAGTTAATAAAGTAGTATATTTACACCACTTTAATCTAATCCATAGAACCATGCATATTTAAGGCCGTATATGGTAACTGAAGAAAAACATACATGATTTCAAATTATATCAGTAACAATTTCTCCGATAATTTATTCAATGGTAATATGCCATGCTGATCAAGTATAGTCGTCCCATCAGAATACTTCAAACCGGAAACAAGTTGAGTAGGGAGAAAAATAGGCAGGAAAAAACTGTCGACGTGACATGCCAGCCGGTCAGAACGCATGAAAAATTTAAAACAGGGTAAATTGTGGCAACACTTTTGCTAAATGGGGTAAAACGGATGAAATCCCGCTAAATGGGGTAATTAGTGTAAAAAATGTCAAAATATGGGGTAAAAATCGGAATTCACTCTTAATTATAACTTGTACTCCCGAATTCATATTGCTATTCGGCTCAGCTGCTCTACGTTCTCAGCGCCTCCATCTGCCTCGTTCTTCAGTGACATCAAGCAATCAATGTCGAAGCATTCGATACTCCGATACAACATGCTCGTGTGTGATCTGTAGGAACCATGGGGTTGGTGTTGGACTTGGAGGAGCAGTGAAGCTCATCAGATCTTGCTTCTGCTCACCAACAATTACACTCGCTAGATTTGTTTTTCACAGCTAGCCTATAGGAAACTGAGAGATAATTTTTTCCTCATAGGAATCGATACATAAATAGCATGGTATTCACAGAAGCATGGTGCTTCTGGTTGACACCTGAGAGATTTTTCATGTAAACTGGAACTTCAGCTAGTTAACAACACCGAACAATGAACTAGTAACTTAGTTGGCTAATTCAGTCACAAATATAGCCAGGCAAGCTGATCTTTCGTACTTTGCTTCTGAATCTGGAACACCCTGGTTCTTGGAACAACTCAAGTACGAAAGAGAAACAAAAAAAGACTAGTCTTTCTTGCCAAGAGTATCCTTGTCGTTTCCTCTTCTAGCGGATTTTTTTTTTTGCGAGGCTCTTCTAGCGGTAATTCAGTAAGATATTCATGGTCAATTTTTTTGTGGAAAAGAAATTCATGGTCATTACTCATGAGGTCATATGAACCTTACTCTATCAGAGCATCTCCAACAGCCGCCCAACGCGCGGCGCGCTAAAAATGCGTTTGCAGCACGCCGATCGTCTGTTTTGGCGCGGCGGGGAGCGCTGGCTCCAGCGGCCGCTGTAAACTTTAGCGCGCGCGTAGCTCCAGCGGGCGCGCTAAAATGCAGCACGTGCTCTCGCACAAACAACATATGCGCTTCAAACACAAGCAAGAAGATCAAACACAAACAAAATAAATCAACAATAAATAGTTCAATTTCGTTATTACAACTCAAACAAATAGTTTATCTGTCAATACAACAAATAATTCAACAATACAATATCAAACGCACAAATCATGATGCTCTTTGTCGGCCATTCTATGCCCACCACTCCTCAATGAGATCCTTCTGAAGATCATGATGCGTTTCGGGACGTCGAATGGCATGATAGGAGGCAACAAAACGGGCCACCCTTTCAGCCCTCCGTCGCACTCGCACGGGATGTCCCAACAGCTCATAGTAAGAGTAGTCTACATCTTGGCCACGCTCATTCTCGATGATCATGTTGTGCATGATCACACAAGCGTGCATGATGTACCAAAGCATCTTTTGATCCCAAAATCTAGCCGGTCCTCTCACAATAGCAAATTGGGCTTGCAAAATCCCAAAAGCTCTCTCCACATCTTTTCTAGTCGCCGCCTGAGCATCGTGGAAATCAAGATTTTTCTTACCTTCCGGTTTTTTCAACGGCTTTCACAAATGTCTGCCACTTTGGATAGATGCCATCCGCAAGATAGTAGCCATAGTTGTATGTACGGCCATTTGCTACAAACTGCACCGGTGGCAGTTCACCATTTGCAATCTTATTCATCAGTGGTGACCGGTTGACAACGTTGATGTCATTCAAAGATCCAGTCATTCCAAAAAAAGCATGCCAAATCCAAGTCTCTTGATCGGCCACCGCTTCAAGGATTATAGTGAAACCCTTTTTTTGGCCGTGGAATTGCCCATGCCATGCCTTAGGACAATTCTTCCAACTCCAATGCATGCAATCTATTGAGCCAAGCATACCTGGGAAGCCGCGAGCTTTGTTCATCTCCAATAGCCTTGCGGCGTCTTCAACATTGGGAAATCTCAAATACTCCTGGCCAAACACTTGCACAATTTCGACTGCGAAGCGCTTGACACACATGATGGCTTGACTCTCACCCATGGCCAAGTGATCATCAACTAGATCAGCGGGGATACCGTATGCCAACATACGCAAAGCGGCTGTCACCTTCTGAAAGGTGCTATGCCCGAGCTCTCCGGCGGCATTCCTCCTTTGCTGAAAAACCGGTCATGGCTCGCTAGTTTCTCTGCAATGCGCCTGAACAACTCGATGCCCATCCTAAACCGGCGACGAAAGTACGACTCGGGGTATGTGGGATTCTCCACAAAATAGTGCCTCATCAATCTGTTGTGGGCATCGATCCTATCCCTCCAAATTTTCTGCCAACCCATAACCGAACCACCGTGCTTCGGTTTTTTTATTGATGTGCATAGTTAGGATCATTGCAAGATCCTCCTCCTCTTTCATATCAAATTCTTCTTCGGAATAATCATATGACGAACTCATCTACAGTGTTCAATTTAAACTAGGCTATAAAAACTACAAACAACATGCATCAAATTCATGTAAAAAATGTGAAGTGAAGCAATACATACCTTGCGGGCGTTTTGTCGAACATCTTGCGGGCGCCAAGCGGCAGTGGGCGGCCGGGCGCTGTTCGTCGGAGGACTGCCGCGCGCGAAGGGCGGCGGTGACTAGAGGGAGACGGAGGAAGCAGCGGCGGCGCGGGGATAGGCCGCGGAAGCGCCGGAACGGTCGCCGCAAGAAATGGGGTGGCGCGGGCGGCGGCGGCGCCAGCGGCTGGATGGGGTAGGTGGAGTTGCGAGTGGGCGCTCGAGTGTCCAGCACGCGGCAGCGCGCGCAGCAAATAAACGGAGCGCGATGGCGTTTCCGCCCGTGCGCTGAACTAGTTATGCCGCGCGCACGGTTTTTGCGCCTCCACTGGAGCGCCCGGAGCGGTAGCGCGCGCGTAAAAAGCACTAATTTTTCAGTGCGGTGCTTATATAGCGCGTCTGTTGGAGATGCTCCCAGACTGTACCCCGTCAACTGAGTGAATCGGCGACGAAAAGGGGCATCCTCTCATTGGAGAACTCTTCGGAGCCTAGAGGTTGTGGGCATTGCCAAGGATGTGCATACAATAAGATAACATTTAGTACGACTTAGAGCCGCCTTTTTTTATGTTCACATTACACAAACATGAATGCTTTCTATAAAAACTTGGATGTACAAATATATTTTATTTCCCTATCAATGCTAGAAGCTTCTGGATTCTTTTTCGTCAATGACATCCACTCATTGAGTGACCTTCGGTGATTGTATCAAGCCGGTACCGTACTGGTTTTAAATCATCGTGATTAATTCCAACAAGAAAAGCTCTTCTCCTTCCGTCAGCGCCGTCGCCGGTCCGCCCCATCTCCGACGGCCTCTAGGCCATGGAGGTCTGGAGGATCTCGGTCCCTCGCCGGCGGGAGGGACACCGTTCTCATTTTTGTTAGATTCAGCGTCTTGGTTGGGAATGTGTGGCGGCGGCGATATCTCTTAGTGGGAATAATGTCTCCCACGTTCTATCCCCGACCCGATGATGCTTTTAGCATCGTCGGAGGGCGTGTGGAGGTTTGTCCCCATCGAATCTCACGGGATTATGTCGGTGCTGGTCTTGGTGGATCTGTTTGGATCCGGTCTTTGTTCGTCTTTGATCCTTCTGATCTACGACTTTTTTCATCGGCGATGGTTGCTACTCTGGTGCACTGGTCCTATGGGGCCTTAGCACGACGACTTCTCGACTGTCTACTACAACAAGGTTTGCCTGGCTCCGGTGAGGGAGGAGCAATGACGGCGACGCGCCTTCGGCTAGGTGGTCTACGGACATGGTTGTAATTTATTACCTCTGTCGTTCTTTGTACGGTCATGATTGAAGATGAATAGATTGAAATGTTCTCGCAAAAAAATGCTGGAAGCTTCCTTCAAATGCAAAAGAAGAAAAGAAAAATGTGACAACTTGAAACACATCTTAGGAGTTACATGGATATAAATCACTTGACTCCACTCACGGGAGATCAAAACGTGGTACCAATTAACTTTTTTTACGACAAAGTAGGAATTAACTAAGCGGTCTCCGTTAATACTAGTAATTGGGTAAAGAAATCCTCCCCTGAGTGTGTTAGTATAATGTCCAAGTGTATATGGGGGTCGTGAAATTTCAGGTAATTAAAAGTATAAGTAGCCTAAAATCTTGGGATTTCTGCGACTGTAATTATATACATAAATGATATAGTTCTCCAAAATGTATGAATGTAGTCCACAATCACATATGAGCAGACCTAAATGATGTTGTTCTACTTAGAGCATCTACAGCCAAACTTGGCAAATCTGGCCCCTCAAACGCCCGCGGACGCGTCCGGACGCGTCTGCGGGCACTGACCGGGCACTTCTCAAAAAATACAATCCACATCCGGACACCTCAATTACCATATCTCAAATCCATATAAACTCATGCAACTATGTCGACGCACACGCGTCGTCCGGCTACTCCATCACACTACACTAAACATGCCATTGGACTACCAAAATTTGGCATGTTTGGCTATTGTGGAGTTCATCCACGGCTGCCCTAACCCATCCCGACGCCCTTGCCGTCCTTCTCGCGGAAGTACCGGTCGAAGACGCAGTACGGATCGAGCCGGATCGGCTCGTCGTCGGAGTTGTCCTCGCCGTCGCTGTCCTCCTCCTTCGGTGGCAGTCCGGCCATGGCACAGACCGCCTGATTCTGCTCTCGGGCGAGGGCGCGCGTGTTCCTCCGCTGTCGTTTCTTCAGAATGCGGGCGCGGAAGGCTTCCTCCTCTGCGGCCGCCCGCGCCGCCGCATCAGCCGCCTCTGCCGCCGCCGTTTCCGCCGCGATACAGGCCTCGACGGCCCTTATCCTCTCCTTCCCACGACGGGCCGTCCGTTCCCGGTCGGACTCATAGACTGCCCGACCGGTGATGGGGAACGAGAGGTGTTTCGGTCGGGACCGCGAGGATCCAGCACCAGAGGACCCGAGCGCCCGGTGAGCCGACGCTATGGCGTCGCGGCGGAAGGATCCGTCCGTCGGCCGGGCGTTGTCCTCGCGGGAGCGGCGGAGTGCAATACGGACTGCCATTGCCTCCTCCAACCCACACGGGATGGCACCCCAGTCGATGGATCCGGACTGGTCGGATTCCGATCCGCTGCCCGCCATGCCGGAGACGGCGCCGGAAACGAGTTTGGGTGGCGGAGGGGAGGGGAGGGGAGTTGAGTGAAGTGGCTAGGGTTTGCTCCGGCGAAAGGATGGGGATGAATATAAGTGGGGTCGGGTGGGCCAGCATGGGCCGGGTCCGACGTGGCGGGCGTGCCCGCGCGCGCCCGGGTGCCCCCATATCCACTCCATATTTGGGCTGGATATGGAGGGTGCCTGCAGCCCGGGCGTTTGAGGCCCGTTTGAGGCGTCTGTCTGGGTAGAAAAAACGTGACCGGCCAGTGAACGGGTGACTCGCCCGGGCGTATGAGGCGGGTTTGAGAGGTCCGGCTGTAGATGCTCTTAGCTCGCTTTTTCTTGTGAGGATGAAACATTAGGCAATGAGCTTTATTTTGGTGAACTTTGTAACTGTAAATTATTTGTTGCCAGACACATCAGACTCCCTCCATTTCTAAATGTAAGTCTTTTTAGAGATTGTAATATAGGCTACATACGAAGCAAAATGAGTGAATCTACACTCTAAAATATGTCTATATAATGTATATAATTCATATTATAATCTCTAAAAAGACTTATTCTCTGTATTTAGGAACGAAGGGAGTACAAATAATTAAGAAAAAACTTTCTTTTCAAAAGGAAAGGCTAAATAGATTCATCGTTGTAAGAAGAACGTTTAATAAAGCAAACTCTCATACTTCTGACATACCAAAGGATAAAGTCACAAGATTCTTAGATATTGACTTACCCGAGGATCAGTGGCTTAGAGCATCTCCACCCGGCCCCCCAAGAGCCCCGCCAAGACACTTTTTTTATCGCCCGTGCCAAAAAAAACCGCCCAGTCATGGCCCAGGAGCCCAAAATTCGCAGGTTTGGGTCGAAACTGGCGCTGGCGGACCCAGGCCGAACCTAGTGCGCTGGAGCCGACCGATGGCGTCGGGGGAAAGAAAAATGACGTCAAAACTTCCCGCGCCAGATTCCCACCCTGTGGGCCCGCCGAGTCAGCGACTAGGCTTCGTCGTCCTCATCGCCTCGCCTCGGCTCCCGCGTGAATCAATGCCAAAGCTGCCGTCGGTCAGCCTTCCATTGATCACGGGCGGTGCAGTGATGGCGAGCCGCTACGCGTCCACACCGCTCCCGCCCTCTCGCCGCTATAAAAGCCGACCTCGCCGCCGCTCGCCGCACACTGCCATCTCTCTCGCCTTCTCCCTCGCCCGCACAGCTCAAGCCCAGCGCCGACCAACCCGCACAGCTCAAGTCCCTCACTCGCCATGGCAGAGAGGTTCCCCGGCGACGGTGCGACGTCCAACGGCTTCGGCCACCGCTGGCTGCACGAGTGGGAGGCGCGCCTGCTGCAGGAGGCCAAATACCCGACGCCATCGGACATGCGCGTGCCCGGCGCATGGCGGCTGAGCGCAGGCTGCGTCCCCGTGCCTCCGTTGCCCTCCGGCGCGGAACACGGCGCCGAGATCGCGGCGATCCGGGCGAACATGCCGGAGCAGGCGCGCCAGCAGCCGCGGTACGTGGCGGACAACCACGCGTTGTGGACCGCGTACTTCGAGCGGCGCCGCGCCGAGCAGCTTGCATCCACCAACGGCGCCCCGGCGCCGAGCGGCCGCCACAACTCGGAGGGCCGCCGTCAATGGTGGGGTGCGCCGAGGCGAACTCTCTTCGCCGTGCTCGCGCACATTGAGGGCGACAATGAGCCGCCGCTGGAGTACCCAACGCCCTCCTGCTCTCGCCACCGCGGAAGCTCCTGGACGCCGAGGCGCATGGACACGCCGTCCTCGTTGACCTCGGGCTCCCGCTCCTCCGGGTCGGCGCCGGCACTCTCCCCGTCAAGCCCAAGCCGCAGGAGACGCCGCTCCGTCGGCGCACCCGCGGCGGCATCGTCATCAACGAGGACGGCCGCGTCCCTTCCCCTCCCAGCGGCCACTCCCGCCTAGTTAAGCCGAAGTAGGAGCCGGCGGCGCTCCTCCCCGTGAAGAAGGAGCATGAGGCCATGGCCGCCGACCTCGAGAGCGGCCTCTTATGGTCGCGGCAGGACTATGTCGTCGGTGTCAAAACCGGCAGACCTCGGGGTAGGGGGTCCCGAGCTGTGGATCTAGGATCGATGGTAACAGAGACGATGAACACGGTGTTTTACCCAGGTTCGGGCCCTCTCTATGGAGGTAAAACCCTACGTCCTGCTCTTGTTTATATTGATGAAGTATCAAGGTACAGAGTTGATCTACCTCGAGATTGTAACATCCTCAGCCTCACACCACAGTGATCACCCTCTGATCATGCCAAGTCACCACGATTAACTATGCTTGATGAACGTTGCAACATATCTCATTCCAATTCCAATTCAAATCCTAATTCAAATCACAAGTGCAAAATGAAGTTGTATCAAAGTCGCTGCAAAAATGTTCACCATCTAGCAAATATTCCAAAACAATTTGTTGATAATTAAAACAACATCACTCCTATGCAAAGATGAGCAGTAGCAATTAATCCAGTACAATCTCAGCATTTTAAAATACTAATTCATTTATGAAAATTCCAAATAAATTCCTTTGGCCTCCAAACTTCTTGGGGTAGTGTCTAAAATGACCAGGGATTTATTGGGACACTTTCCATATTTCTCCTAAGTGAACTAGTTGCTCTAATAATTCCTTTTCTCTCTCTGGTATTAAATAAAAGCTAAAACAGAAAAACAGTAAAAGAAAAAGGCCAAAGGCCACTTACCTGTTCAGGCCCAGTTGGCCAGGCCCAGTACACTCCCCGACTCGTCTCCCTCCTCCGTCGCTGTGTCGACGCCGTAGTCGCCCTGATCGCCAACGCTGCACGCGTCGCCCATCTGCCGTCTCCCCGCGCTGGATAAGGACCCCAGTGGCCTCCCCGAAACCCTAGCTAGCCCCAGTCTCTCCCTCGCTCTCTTCCCTCGCTTCCCCTCCTCTCTGCCGCGCATCTGATCACCGCCGTCGCCGCATCGCTGCTTCATCGCGGCCACCGGCCGCCCCTCGCCCAGCCACCGTGCTCACGAGCTCCGCCGTGCTCCTCCACATCGACTGCGGGCCTCAGTGCGAGCCGCGCGACGCTACGGGGACAGCTTCGAGCTCTCCATCCTCCTGCTGTCGCCGGTGATCTTCCTCGAATCCGGCGCCGTCTGCTGCTCCTAATCCACTACCGGGCCTCCGTGAGCCTCCCCGGTGAGCAGTCTCCCCTTTCCCCTCACTCAGCGCTGCCTTTAGGCGCCTATAGTCGCCACCGCCATTGTCGCCCGAGCTTTGCTCCGCCGCGGTGCTCATCGCCGCCGCTACCGGCGATAACGTGCTCAACCGAGTTCGTAGCCGTGCTCCGGTTACCTCTAGGACCCCGTAGAACCCCTCCTTTGGGCGTGCCGCAGCCTCCATCGCCGTTCGCGACGACGCCCGAACTCCGGCGCCGCCCGTGCTCGCCGTAGCCGTCGTTTCCGACCATCAGAGCCCACGCCGTTTTCACAGATCGACGCGCGCGAGCTCCCGCGTCCCGTAGGTGGTCGCGGTGTGTCAAATGGAGGCCGGTGCACCGATTCTGCACCGTTCCGCCGCTTCTGTGGTCGCCGGCGCGTTGCCGCCGGTGCGCCACCGCCCGCACTGACGTGGCCGGCCCGGGACCACCCCCTGGGTCACTGACCCGTGGGCCCCAGGGCCTCCCTTTGACCTGTTGACTGTGGTCAACACTGACTGGGCTAGCTATAGCCGCTGACGTGTGGGGCTCAGTTAACCTAATTAGCATTAGCCAGATAATTAGTGTCTTGTTAATTAGTTACTGACACTGACAGTAGGCCCCACCAGCAGTTTAATTAAGTTTAACTAATTAGTTTAGCCTCTGAGTCAATGACAGGTGGGTCCTACTGGACCCACATGTCAGATTTGACTCTGGTCAGCCGACCGTTGACCGCTGACATCATCCTTGCATCATGCTGACATCATAATTCATTTCTATTAATAAAATTAATTCCAGAAATTCAAATAAACTTTAAAAATTAATAACTTTTAAACCGTAGCTCAGATCGAAAAAGTTAAAACATGAAAGTTGCTCAGAATGACGAGCCGAGTCTGATCGTGCCGTCTGTTTCCATGTCGGAACCTCCTACGTAGGAGAACTCATAACTCCGAGCCCGATTCCGGTAGATGAATAGTGCACACACACCGGTTATTAAATCCCACGTTAATTCTAAAATTAACTAAAGTGACTTAGATGCATCTTTAGACAACCCTGCACTGCATCATAGCATCGCACGCACTGTGTTGCATCTGTTTGCATTATGTTTACCTATTTCTTCCCCCTCTTCTCTCTCGGTAGACCCCGACGTTGACGTAGCTCCCGAGGCAGACGCAGCTCCGGAGTACGACTACGTCCCCGACGACATTGCCCTTGCCGCAGAGCAAACAGGCAAGCACCCCCATTTTGAACATGCCTATATCGCCTATTCTCTTCTCTCTTATGCTTGCATTAGAACTACTATTGTTACTGTATCCTATATCTGCTGCATAGCCTGTTTATTGTAACTTGCCTTGCTACCTTGCTGGTTATCCTAGACTGTTTAGAATAGGCTGGGTAGAGACCCGTCAGAGACCCCACTTGATCCCAACTGCCCCGCTGGATATCAGAAGACCCGATCAACGGGATTGAAGACCAGACCCTGGCACCGCACATCACTTCCCATTAGTTGCCAACACTGCTGGGTTACCGTCAAGTGCCGAGGGTGATACCTCGTCAGCACTTCTGATGTTAACCTAGTAGGTTAGCTAAATCGGTCGTGGTAAGCGAGGGTGATTCCTCCTACACCAACCCCGATAACAGCGTCGTCGAGCAACGCTTCAGGTGTGGACCTTGAGGGTGATTCCTCCTATGTTCACCTTGACGGTAACATCAGTGGGAACTCCATCGAGGGTGATTCCTCCGGGTTCCCCTTGGTGTTAAGACACACAGATACTATTGGTATTATGTTTTGCATTGAACCATGTTACTAAAGACGGGTCGGCCCTGAGGGGTACCCGCGCGAGCTTAATGCGAAGTGATGTGGAGTCGGGTTGACCTGGATGGTGCCCACAAGATAACACGAGGCGTGGCATGGCATTCTTAGCCCTTGCCGCAAGTCCTCGAGACGGGGCGACAGGGTCACATCGATCATGAGTCTATATTCGTTTCCGCGCGCTCCTAAACCACTAAACGGTTTGGATATTTGATCCGAGGGGCCTCTGGCCTGATAGCACTAACCATCACGTGGGCATAGTATGGGCGTTCTGCGTCGTATACTTCAACCGGAGCTTAATAGACGTCAGCGACTGAGCGGCGCGCGCTGAATTGGACTGGTTACGCAACCGCGCTTGTATTAAGGGGTTGCTAAGCCTGCTTTCAGCCGCGTTCGCAACGTGCAGGAGCGTCCGGGGCGATGGCCCAAGACCCCTGGGGGCATAGGTTTAGTCCGGCGTGCTGACCTCTCTGTTAAGTATTCAGTCGGGTTGCGGCGTATCGTTTGGCCGAGGGCGGGCATGACCCAGTAAAGTGTGTCCGGTCGGAGTTAAGCGAGCGTGGTGGGTAACTTGGTGCACCCCTGCAGGGAAAACTTATCTATCGATAGCCTGTCCTACGGTAACGGACACTCGGAGTTGTATCCCGATCGGTACAACTAGAACATGAGATGAGAACTGGATAGTACGGCTCTGGGATTGCTTTCTCGCAGGGAGTCGAGAAAGGATCTCAGGTCGAGGTTGATGCTACTACTGCTACTACTTTACATTATGTTGATCTGCTCTCTTCTAATGCTGCAAGACTGCTGAAGAGGCTGAAGATGCTAGTCTTCGATAGGACTAGGCTTTCCCCCTCTATTCTGGCATTTCTGCAGCCCAGTCCACATATACAGCCTCCTTTTGACAATGTTGCATATGTAGTGTAGATCCTTGCTTGCTGAGTACTTCGGATGAGTACTCACGTTTGCTTTACTTTCTTTTTCCCCCATATCCATTTGATGCCACCAGACGACGGAGCCCCTGAGCCAGACGCCCCGTCGGCGACCACTTCTACTACCAGCCCGGAGAGTACTACTACTACGAGGAGCCGACTGACGACCTGGAGTAGGATCGGAGGGTCCAGGGCAGGAGGCCTACGCCTTTCGATCGTAGTATTTTATTTTGCCCCGCCTCTATGAAGGCCTATCTCTCTCTCTGTAATATATCTGTACCCAGATATCTGATGCTTCCGCTGACGCTTGTATGCCATCGAGCTATGTATTCGAGCCCTCGAGGCCCTGGCTTGTAATATAAAGCTTGTATGACTTTATTTATGTTTTAGAGTTGTGTTGTGATATTTCAAGTGAGTCCTTAGGCTTGATCGTGTGCATTTGCGTGTATGATTAGTGCACGATTAAGCCGGGGTCGTCACAGGTTGGTATCAGAGCCGACTGCCCCTAGGAATCCCCCTTTCCAATTCCTTGGCCGAAGTTGAGTCTAGTGGTCCAAAACTGTTTTACTAACTTGGCTGTGTGGCTTACGGGCCCACGTCGCCAACTGGGTGGTATTAGGATCTTTTACTCCTCGATCTATACTCTGGGAACTCTGATCTCTCCTCTATTCGGGTTAAATGATTTTGCTAACTCTGGCAATAGGATCTCGTAACCACTTCCTCCCGAAGAGCCCTTTCACTACAGATGATCGTCTGCTTCATCAGAAGATTTTGAAGATACTCCTCGACATAACCGAGACCCTGTGCCACTGCTTTACCATTCCTGACCACCGACAAATCCCCGTTGATAACTAACCATCTTTGCTGTTTGTATCTTCATTTCCAGATACTCCTTTTGTACGAGATACCCCGTAATACTTCTCGATAATCCGGGAATCCTTTGAGCCTACTGCCGTGCAGCTTCTTTCGCACTGTGGATAATTCCTCACCTTTACTGAGGATCCGTTCATTCCCAGTTAGTCAAGTGCTTTCCAGAACACGCTGAATTGCTACCTGATCTCCCGAAAATCCTCTGCAGCCTATTACTTTTGATTACCCTTGCCTGCTTGCATTATGGTTAAATCCATATGTTTAGCAATCTTCATTGACATTCCCCGTCATTTGCCATTTCGAGACCCTTGATTCATTCTGCTGCGAATGCTTTCTATCATCCACCGATTCCTAGAATTCGTCCTTCCGGCTCAGTCACCATTCCGAACATGAGCTGGTTCTCAATCAATCAAGTGTTGATTGATTGTCCAACTAAGCATGTACAAATCACTCGTCCCTCTACCCAGGTGAACTAATTGTCACTCCTGGCTTTGGAAATCGTGAACCCTCTGAATTTTATACTTGGGTTGTTCAAGTGCTTCCTTAATTCGATGTGCTTGCCTCCCGTCCTTTTTCCGAGGGACTCTCAAGTGGAACCAGTTGTTAAAACCTTACCCCGTTAGTTCTCATGGATCACTTGATTCCTTTTGTCGACAATTATCCGACCGATTCTTTTCTATCCTAAGAACCTTATCGGTTCCTTCCCCGTTGACATTGCCTTTGGCACTGAAACATTCTCTACTTCTTGCCGACTGTTTATCCACCCTGCTTGCATGGCACGAAAAGGCAGTGCATTCCTTCTCCATACTGACTTGGGACTGACTACTGACCAGGACATGTCCCATAACCATGGGTGGAGATCTCTGCAAGACTGAACACTAAGATTGTCCATCTAGCTCTATCCAACCTACTCATCTTTTGATCAGAGCTTTTGCTTCTAATCCCTCGTTTCTGAACCATAACTCCTTTGTACTTAAACGTCAGACTATTCCGATGTTTCTATAATCTGATGCCGTTACATTCTTACTTCTTCTGGTTGAGTACCGCTACTCACGTCAGCTCCTTTGTCGTCTACCTGATCTTTCGTTGGGTTATTATCCGACAGAGTCCTTCATATTCAACAATCTTGCGAGTTCTTTTCTCGGATACATAACGCCTTTGGTAAATGGTATCCTCTGCTTTGTCAACCATGCTCTGCTCCCGATATTGAGATTATTACTCCTGCAATTTGTGGTATATATTCCCAAGATGCTCCGATGGGTTGAACATATGCTTTCCCTAATCTGAAGGTTATGCGGGTTATATCTACTCGCGTTCCGTCATATAAATTTTCAACATTTCAACTTCACTAAAAACGAGAAGTGAATGATAAGTTATGTATTGAAGAAGTGGGAGTCGACCTTGAACCTTTGTGTTCATGCCCATGGACCCGATGCAGAATTTATCATGGAAGCTTCTCTTAAAACAATTATTTCCTTGGTACAAGTTCAACTTGTATCTACGAATTGGTCCTTTGCAATCGTGGTTTCGACCATATTTCCTCCTTGATTCCATTTCCTGAACAAGTTAAATACTTGTCCTCTGCAAATCATTTTCCCCGTCCAACCTCTACTCCTATTTACCTTCCGGTATTACCCCCTAGTACTTGTTACTAGGAAGTTTAATACCCCATCACATCATTCCTAGCCTGATCGGCTATATCTTTATCATGCCAACTTTTAACTGTGCTACCTGGTCCTTATGCCCGGAGCAACCCCGACGATGAGCTAAGCTTACGTCGATCTTCCTCATCTTGTCATTTCACCTCGAACAACAAGCTTGATTTCGAGCTAGTGTCGAATCCGTGGCTTCAATAACCTTTCGCTTCATTCCCCCTTTGGCTAAGATGTCAACGCCGATTGATTTCATCTTCTTTAAATCTTCGACAAATGTGTCGTGATCATCATCAACATTCTGAGCTCTTCCAGGATATCAATTGAGTTCATGGCTGGAAATACCATCCCTGCCCCTCGATGATTTGAGATATCATCGATAACATCCTTGACTTCCTGCCAACACAAACCTGATTGTGTTTGGTTATTCCCTACGTCCCGAGATACCCTTCTAATTGTTTCTCGGTATCTCTTGAGATCTTCGAACCCAATCTTTACTTGACACCATATCATTGCTGCCTCGAAGCATGACCATGGACTTCTGAATATCAACAAGAACATTGTAGGCATATTGCCAAATGCTTCTCGATCTATTATCCGGACACCATTGTGCGGGTAACATCTTGATTTTTCCCTCGCCCCTTTATCCAAATGGTTTTGTACCGGCTGAACTGTTCAGGTATGTCATATTCTACTTTTCCCTGGAATGGATATACCCCTAATTCTTGTGTATAGGCACATCTTCCTTTTCATTGGTCTGTTGAATCCGATAAATTCATTTTCCTTTCCATTGTTTTGTTTAACCTTTCTTGTGATCTCTATAAGCAGAATTAATTCCCTGCTTATAAAACCACCGGTCTTCAACTCCGCCAGTGAGACCCTGCTACTATTGTTGATAACATTCCGGTAACCACCGATGGATGAGAACTTTGCCTATTGGTCCGCCTCGTTCAACGAGCAGGAAATTGTTCTCTTCGTCCCTCGCCCTTGGTACCGACGTTATTGCTGACATAGTGACAGACTTTCTTCTGACATACCTTGTTGTCGTGACCGGTAAGATGTCACCATTCTCCCTACTTTGATCGACACCCCTCCATAGTTCCACAGGATCGGAACCTGACTCTCCTGTAACATCCTTGATTCTGAAGCATCCTTTACCCTTGACTTTGTGAGTTATCCCGAGCCACCCCTCGAGAGATGATCTACTCCCGATACCTTGAACCCCTTTCTCGCTCTTTGTTCAGGTATCAATCGAATGCCCATTCGCTTGAAACTTTCTACTGTAACTTCATACTTTGCTCTCGACGTTTTCCTGAGTTTCAACTCGAGAGATACTTCTGTCACAATCCCTGATTTGCCCACCAGATAGTCGACTCGATAAGGGTCAGTTCTCCCGAAGTTACTCTTTACTTCCCTACTTAAATCTCGGGACGAGATTTCTTGTAGTGGAGGAGATTTGTAACATCCTCAGCCTCACACCACAGCGATCACCCTCTGATCATGCCAAGTCACCACGATTAACTATGCTTGATCAACATTGCAACATATCTCATTCCAATTCCAATTCAAATCCTAATTCAAATCACAAGTGCAAAATGAAGTTGTATCAAAGTCGCTGCAAAAATGTCCACCATCTAGCAAATATTCCAAAACAATTTGTTGATAATTAAAACAACATCACTCCTATGCAAAGATGAGCAGTAGCAATTAATCCAGTACAATCTCAGCATTTTAAAATACTAATTCATTTATGAAAATTCCAAATAAATTCCTTTGGCCTCCAAACTTCTTGGGGTAGTGTCTAAAATCACCAGGGATTTATTGGGACACTTTCCATATTTCTCCTAAGTGAACTAGTTGCTCTAATAATTCCTTTTCTCTCTCTGGTATTAAATAAAAGCTAAAACAGAAAAACAGTAAAAGAAAAAGGCCAAAGGCCACTTACCTGTTCAGGCCCAGTTGGCCAGGCCCAGTCCACTCCCCGACTCGTCTCCCTCCTCCGTCGCCGTGTCGACGCCGTAGCCGCCCTGATCGCCGACGCTGCACGCGTCGCCCATCTGCCGTCTCCCCGCGCTGGATAAGGACCCCAGTGGCCTCCCCGAAACCCTAGCTAGCCCCAGTCTCTCCCTCGCTCTCTTCCCTCGATTCCCCTCCTCTCTGCCGCGCATCTGAGCGCCGCCGTCGCCGCATCGCTGCTTCACCGCGGCCATCGGCCGCCCCTCGCCCAGCCACCGTGCTCATGAGCTCCGCCGTGCTCCTCCACATCGACTGCGGTCCTCAATGCGAGCCGGGCGGCGCTACGGGGACAGCTTCGAGCTCTCCATCCTCCTACTGTCACCGGCGATCTTCCTCGAATCCGGCGCCGTCTGCTGCTCCTAATCCACCACCGGGCCTCCGTGAGCCTCCCCGGTGAGCAGTCTCCCCTTTCCCCTCACTCAGCGCTGCCTTTAGGCGCCTATAGTCGCCACCGCCATTGCCGCCCGAGCTTTGCTCCGCCGCGGTGCTCATCGCCGCCGCTACCGGCGATAACGTGCTCAACCGAGTTCGTAGCCGTGCTCCGGTTACCTCTAGGACCCCATAGAACCCCTCCTTTAGGCGTGCCACAGCCTCCATCGCCGTTTGCGACGACGCCCGAACTCCGGCGCCGCCCGTGCTCGCTGTAGCCGTCGTTTCCGACCACCGGAGAGCCACGCCGTTTGCACAGATCGACGCGCGCGAGCTCCCGCGTCCCGCAGGTGGTCGCGGTGTGTCAAATGGAGGCCGGTGCGCCGATTCCGCGCCGTTCCGCCGCTTCTGTGGTCGCCGGCGCGTTGCCGCCGGTGTGCCACCGCCCGCGCTGACGTGGCCGGCCCGGGACCACCCCCTGGGTCACTGACCCGTGGGCCCCAGGGCCCCCCTTTGACCTGTTGACTATGGTCAACGCTGACTGGGCTAGCTACAGCCGCTGACGTGTGGGGCCCAGTTGACCTAATTAGCATTAGCCAGATAATTAGTGTCTTGTTAATTAGTTACTGACACTGACAGTAGGCCCCACCAGCAGTTTAATTAAGTTTAACTAATTAGTTTAGCCTCTGAGTCAATGACAGGTGGGTCCTACTGGACCCACATGTCAGATTTGACTCTGGTTAGCCGACCGTTGACCGCTGATGTCATCCTTGCGTCATGCTGACATCATAATTCATTTCTATTAATAAAATTAATTCCAGAAATTCAAATAAACTTTAAAAATTAATAAATTTTAAACCGTAGCTCAGATCGAAAAAGTTAAAACATGAAAGTTGCTTAGAATGACGAGCCGAGTCTGATTGTGCCATCTGTTTCCATGTCGGAACCTCCTACGTAGGAGAACTCGTAACTCTGAGCCCGATTCCGGTAGATGAATAGTGCACACACACCGGTTATTAAATCCCACGTTAATTCTATAATTAACTAAAGTGACTTAGATGCATCTTTAGACAACCCTGCACTGCATCATAGCATCGCACGCACTGTGTTGCATCTGTTTGCATTATGTTTACCTGTTTCTTCCCCCTCTTCTCTCTCGGTAGACCCCGACGTTGACGTAGCTCCCGAGGCAGACGCAGCTCCGGAGTACGACTACGTCCCCGACGACACCACCGACGACATTGCCCTTGCCGCAGAGCAAACAGGCAAGCACCCCCATTTTGAACATGCCTATATCGCCTATTCTCTTCTCTCTTATGCTTGCATTAGAATTGCTATTGTTACTGTATCCTATATCTGTTGCATAGCCTGTTTATTGTAACCTGCCTTGCTACCTTGCTGGTTATCCTAGACTGTTTAGAATAGGCTGGGTAGAGACCCGTCAGAGACCCCATTTGATCCCAACTGCCCCGCTGGATATCAGAAGACCCGATCAACGGGATTGAAGACCAGACCCTGGCACCGCACATCACTTCCCATTAGTTGCCGACACTGCTGGGTTACCGTCAAGTGCCGAGGGTGATACCTTGTCAGCACTTCTGATGTTAACCTAGTAGGTTAGCTAAATCGGTCGTGGTAAGCAAGGGTGATTCCTCCTACACCAACCCCGATAACAGCGTCGTCGAGCAACGCTTCAGGTGTGGACCTCGAGGGTGATTCCTCCTATGTTCACCTTGACGGTAACATCAGTGGGAACTCCATCGAGGGTGATTCCTCCGGGTTCCCCTTGGTGTTAAGACACACAGATACTATTGGTATTATGTTTTGCATTGAACCATGTTACTAAAGACGGGTCGGCCCTGAGGGGTACCCGCGCGAGCTTAATGCGAAGTGATGTGGAGTCGGGTTGACCTGGATGGTGTCTGCGAGATAACACGAGGCGTGGCCGGGCATTCTTAGCCCTTGCCGCAAGTCCTCGAGATGGGGCGACGGGGTCACATCGATCGTGAGTCTCTGTTCGTTTCCGCGCGCTCCTAAACCACTAAACGGTTTGGATATTTGATCCGAGGGGCCTATGGCCTGATAGCACTAACCATCACGTGGGCATAGTATGGGCGTTCTGCGTCGTATACTTCAGCCGGAGCTTAATAGACGTCAGCGACTGAGCGGCGCGCGCTGAATTGGACTGGTTACGCAACCGCGCTTGTATTAAGGGGTTGCTAGGTCTGCTTTTAGCCGCGTTCGCAACGTGCAGGAGCGTCCGGGGCGATGGCCCAAGACCCCTGGGGGCATAGGTTTAGTCCGGCGTGCTGACCTCTCTGTTAAGTATTTGGTCGGGTTGCAGCGTATCGTTTGGCCGAGGGCGGGCATGACCCAGTAAAGTGTGTCCGGCCGGAGTTAAGCGAGCGTGGTGGGTAACTTGGTGCACCCCTGCAGGGAAGAACTTATCTATCGATAGCCTGTCCTACGGTAACGGACACTCGGAGTTGTATCCCGATCGGTACAACTAGAACATGAGATGAGAACTGGATAGTACGGCTCTGGGATTGCTTTCTCGCAGGGAGTCGAGAAAGGATCTCAGGTCGAGGTTGATGCTACTACTGCTACTACTTTACATTATGTTGATCTGCTCTCTTCTAATGCTGCAAGACTACTGAAGAGGCTGAAGATGCTAGTCTTCGATAGGACTAGGCTTTCCCCCTCTATTCTGGCATTTCTGCAGCCCAATCCACATATACAGCCTCCTTTTGACAATGTTGCATATGTAGTGTAGATCCTTGCTTGCTGAGTACTTCAGATGAGTACTCACGTTTGCTTTACTTTCTTTTCCCCCCATATCCATTTGATGCCACCAGACGACGGAGCCCCTGAGCCAGACGCCCCGTCGGCGACCACTTCTACTACCAGCCCGGAGAGTACTACTACTACGAGGAGCCGACTGACGACCAGGAGTAGGATCGGAGGGTCCAGGGCAGGAGGCCTACGCCTTTCGATTGTAGTATTTTATTTTGCCCCGCCTCTGTGAAGGCCTATCTCTCTCTCTGACGATATCTGATGCTTCCGCTGACGCTTGTATGCCATCGAGCTATGTATTCGAGCCCTCGAGGCCCTGGCTTGTAATATAAAGCTTGTATGACTTTATTTATGTTTTAGAGTTGTGTTGTGATATCTTCAAGTGAGTCCTTAGGCTTAATCGTGTGCATTTGCGTGTATGATTAGTGCGCGATTAAGCCGGGGTCGTCATAGAGATCATATGTTGTGGTCTAAACCGAAGGGGTTTGATGAGTAATGTCATAATCCATCTATCAATGAGCCTGGCCTCGGCTTATATAATGTACCGGAGGCCCAGGATGACAAGAGTCCTAGTCGGCTACGTTGGTGGAGAGGAGTCCTTGTCTTGATCACCAAGTCTTGTGGAATCTTCCTTGTATATGTTATCGGCTGTCCGAACTGGCCCATTAGTGAACCGCCACGGGGGTCCTCGGCCCAACCCACTGGTCGAGAGATGACATGGTGAGTACCCCCTAGTCCAGGACATCGTCAGTAGCCCCCTGAACCGGTCTTCAAGTTGGGGACGCTCCTCGATTATTCCGAACTGTTCTTCATCTTCGGTCGTCGGTCTTGAAAACTGGTTCAACAAATCTTCCCATCTCCGATCTTGAGGATCGCCGAGGTGTATCCGAAGAGTTCATACGTCGGGTATCCGAGGAGTCTTTTTAAGTTATCATCCTTTATCAATGCCTTGTAAGTTTTTTACGCCACACCTTGGGTTTGAAGTTGTTCCCATGCGGTGGTGTCCTCTTGCATCCGAGCTCCAACGCCGGACTGTATTTGAGGTATCTTTTGCAGCCAAGCACCAACACCGGACTGTATCCGAGCTCCAACGCCGGACTGTATCCAAGCTCTAACGCCGGACTGTATCCGAGCTCTAACGATGGTCAGCGTCCGAGGTGTCATAAACTACCTCCGTCTTTAAAAGATTGAATGAATTCAGCCGAGCTTAATGTCGGAAGTGCCCTCTATGGAGCCAGCCACTGGCGCCCGAGCTTTATGCCGGACTGCTTCCGAGGTGGTGCACCACCCCGACTGCGGGCTGATTTTTTGTGAATATTTTTTATTGGTGCAATTTATTCTCCGCCGAGATATATAGTCAGTAGCCCTCAAGGAATGTGTCGGTCTAAAACCCGAGATGCACCTGAAGGAAAACATGAAACCGCTGATCCAAGTATCCCCTGAGACTCAGGTCGATGCGCGAAATCGGCCTGAGGATCAACTCCTAGCTCGGCAGCATATGTAGGAATAGAAACGCAGTGTAATATATTAGAGATAATAGTGATCGGCGAACGGGCCCTTGAGAGAGGGTCTTGAGAAGTTGCCGTAATATATTAGCTTGATGCCAGATAGGTCCAGATGGTACCTGTTGTTGTCCGAAGACGCGTTTGCCTATAGTTCGGCCAAGCCGAACACTAAGCACTTTGAATTTTCTGCATTGAACAAGCAATGCAGTAGCCCCCGAGACACTGGTCGGGTGGTAACACCAGATCAGGGGATCGATGTGCCCCTTTAATATTTGTAAATAATAAGCCCGAAGCCCAGTAGCCCCCGAGTCTTAATGCGGGTACGGGTGGCCGAATTAAGGATCGATATCCATAGTAAAATCACAAATTATATGTAATGACTCTATGTATCCAAGTACTTTACATCATTAGTGCTCGGATCCGCATTGTACAAAACTTTGTTGACCGACCATCGGCTTCAACCTCTTCGGCCAGTAGCCGAGGAGTGTTTTCCTACTTTATAAAGCCGTTATAAGGGCAAAGATTTATGGAAAACAAGGCAATCCGCTCATACGGTTTTATAAACAAAGGTACACAGAGAGATATGTTATATTATGTTTTAACGTAAGAAATATCTTCCAAAGAAAATAGTCCTGCTATCGGTTCCTTTCTTTGGGTCGTCATGTTTATCATGATCATGAAACCTCACCTCCGATCAATGTGGGAGGAAAATATTGAGGATTTAGTTCGGGGAAAGTTCCCGAACTCTATGGTATTAATGAACCAAAATTTTCATTTCCGTCGTTGCCGACCAATGTGATCCTTTAAGATTGCTAGTTTTCGGCTTCACCCAGTCTGAGGTACTTACTCGGATGACCCGGTAGTAACAATCACAGAGGTGCTCCCTTTACCACCTAGCCGAACAATCGGGAACGTAGGGGTAAGCACAGGAGCCAGGCAACCCAGCTTGGCCAAAATCTTAAGTCAAATTGATGCATATTTATGGCTTTATAATGATGATTGCGGAAGGAGGCCCTCGTATATTAAATACAAACGCCGATGATATGTTTATTTTGACTCCGTTGCGGCCGTTTATCATTTGAAAGTGGTCCATCGTCGGCTTCCACCCCCTTGTAGATGCTACGCAGGGTGTTTTCGCAATAACAAAACAACTCTTAGTCGACGTCTCGGTGCCCGAAGGCGGTTGTGTTAGCGGAAATGAGGCAATCAGATATGCGGGCTTTATAACTTTCACTTAGTCATAGGAGCTTAAAGTTGGGAGGCCAGTTACTAGCCCCCAGTTAGTGTTCGGCGACAGTCGAGGTCAAGCCGTAAACAATTCGGCCAATGTTATGAACGGACCGTCATTTAACATGGGGTGACCTCTATCGATCTTATAATTTAACACAGTCATCGGATCGCTGACCAGTTTACACTTATTGTGACAGTCAGTTTTCGGCTTTCTCCACAGAGGCGCTTAACCATGCTAGCTGGAAGCACAATCGCAGTGGTTCTCCCTTTGCACACCTAGCCGAACAAAGCGGAACGTAGGAGGCAAGCACAGGAGGCGGGCAACCCAACTATTGACCAAAGACACAATTCGAAACCGATGCATATAAAGCAATACCCGAGAATGTTTTGCCGAATCTCTAAAGGTGTCCGGCGTTGCACTGCGAGACTTATGCTGGAAACACACAAATAGTTTAAAAGTGCCATAGACTTAAAAACCAAAAGACTTATGCGGAAACTCCACGTCCGAACTAAATCAAGTCAATTGGTGCCAATCCGAAAATTGGTCTAAAAAAATTAAAAAAAATTGTGCTTCTGTCGTGCTTTAACATGACACATCCGATCTCAAGACTGCAAGTGGGTCAAGATCGGACCCAGGCTATCCGGCTATTGACCACACACTCGAGTCGAGGAAGGAGTGATAGAAAAAGACTTTGCAACGAACAAGAAGAAAACACACTTATTATAAAACAACTCATGTAAATTTAAGAGCCCCCAGCTAACATGGGTAAAGGGAGTTTCTTTTAACAAACAACTCACGTGAGCACGGTCGAACCGAACACAAATTAAAAATTTAAAACTTTGGGCATGCAAGCGACTTAGCTGGTTAATGTGCTCGGCATCGATGACGCGGTCCGAGTTTACGGCGGGACGAGGTCCCAGCCCCTAAGCCGGTCCCGAGATGGAGGAGCGAAGAGCTCGGCACTACGAAGTGGCGACACAGCACGACCAATGTGGCGAGGTGGAACCCCCCGTCCGTCCGAGACGACGGAGTAGGCCGACAGTATGACGCCGAAGTTCCCGGTGTGGGTTAATGAAGTGATGACGAAGCCCCCGGTTCAGCCGAGGTGACAACGTTGCCCAATCCGAATCATTTACCTGTGCACGGAAGATAGTGCAAGCCGGAGATAACAGTAATAAAAAAAGGTTGCATGATTAATAATTCATGCAAAGTGAGTAATAAAAGAAATATGGCCCGTGCGCCAAACACCCGACGAGGTAGGACCCTCTTGATGATGCCGAAGTCCCCGAGGCAACCGAACATGTCGGTATGGCAATTCAATCAACAAGATAATCATGCGAGCCGATTTATGCCAATTGGGACGACGACATTGGCTTGCCGAAGTGACCGCGTGACGCAGTCGAAGTCAATCACCTGCACACATAAAATAGTGCGGTCCAAAAAGAATAATATAAATATATATATAAAATCCTTGCATAATTGCTTTTCGTAAAGATAATTTATTTAAAGAGATGTGGCCTGGCGCCGAAGTCAATGTCGATGCAGGGCGTCAGCGTGATGCGGTAAAGGCGTGGCAAAGCCTGATTCACAAGTCGGTCCGAGTTCCGGATGCGGCGTTCGCCGAACTATGTATGGAAACTGACCGAACCACCACGCGACCGTCGTTAATGCGGCCACCATTTGATAGACCTTTGTACAGATGATGGAACAAACCAGAGTAATAATTCCTTGGGAAAAATAAATCCAAACAAGCAAAAAATGTTAGGATTAATAGCACCTGATTTATTTGTTGTAGCAGTCCGAAGAAATGTTACTCCCAAAATTGGGACTCGATCCGCACACCCATTGTCTGATGGGTGATGAAGCGACGGCTTGGCGATGCTGGCAAAGATTGTCTCGCCGAGGCAAAGCCCCCGGTCCAGCTAACGTAACGAAGCTGGTCGGCTGGTGACGCCGAAGTCTCCGGAGTAGGTTGATGAAGAGATGGCGAAGCCCCTGGTCTAGCCGAGGTGACGGAGCAGGTCGGTAAGGAGACATTGTAGTTGCCATGTCAGCCGAGGTGTTGAAGCAGTTCGGCGTGATGGACATCGGCTTGAAGAAGCAACAGTACAGCCATGCCGACGCAGGTCGTAACTTGTGACGCGGTCAATGCCGACTTGATGAAGTGGTCATGCGGCGGTGCCGGTGTGCCCGCTCCATGTAATCCGTGGGGCGGCGATGTTGGTGATGATTTATCCTTGGCGATTCCGAACTCTTGTTCGGCTCGCCGAGATGATGATCCGAAGAAGTTGAGCTCGGCTCAAAAAGCGACGACGCGTCTAGCGCAGGTCGGCAGCCGTGGAGCAATATTGCCGGACTGGTTTGACACCAACGTGATGGTGAAGATTACCTCAGAGGAGGCTTAAAATTTTATGGGTACGTGTTTAAAAACAACGCACAATACCCTAGAAGAAAATTCCTTTAAAAAGGCCGTCCAATATCACGTTGATAAAGAAACATGAATTCGGGTCGGATCCATATTCACGCAGAAAACAAATCTGAAAATTGGTCCACTCATCGGAAGGTTCCCGGAGTTTGAACCGTCGGATCGAGCTGAAATTTTTAGGGGTGGTAGATATAGGAATTCATCAGCCGATCAACAGTTGGATCTTCCAAAGGACGTCCGAGCTAGATGCTGGACACCACGCTCCAAACTCGTCCAGATTCCCGTCCAGATTCGACAGGGCTCCGGTATATCAGAGATCGCCGGAGATTCCTCCATCGGAACTCGGCGAAATTTTGCATGGTTGTTGTAGACTTAATTCCGCACAATTCCACCGAAGCAATCGTTAAAACGACACTCGAGAAAGCGGCGACAGCGAATACGAATCCGCTGTATAGAAAAACAGCACGGTCGCCCGAGGACAATGTTGAAGTTGAGCCCCCGGGCTATATGGATGATTCCTCCACGATCTTGATAGAGATCGGAGTTGATGTTGATGAAGGCCCTCGTCCGAACATGATGATCAGAGACGGAGCACAGTCCTCGGTCGAGCCAAGGTGACCAGTCGAGCCGGCGACGAAGATGCCGACGTCGCAGTTGATCTGCGGGCGAGCCATTGATCCTTTGCCGATCACACAGCGGAACTCTCAATGAAAGCACCATTGTCGGTGTCAAAACCGGCAGACCTCGGGGTAGGGGGTCCCGAGCTGTGGATCTAGGATCGATGGTAACAGAGACGATGAACACGGTGTTTTACCCAGGTTCGGGCCCTCTCTATGGAGGTAAAACCCTACGTCCTGCTCTTGTTTATATTGATGAAGTATCAAGGTACAGAGTTGATCTACCTCGAGATCATATGTTGTGGTCTAAACCCAAGGGGTATGATGAGTAATGTCATAATCCATCTATCAACGAGCCTGGCCTTGGCTTATATAATGTACCGAAGGCCCAGGATGACAAGAGTCCTAGTCGGCTACGTTGGTAGAGAGGAGTCCTTGTCTTGATCACCAAGTCTTGTGGAATCTTTCTTGTATATGTCATCGGCTGTCCGAACTGGCCCATTAGTGAACCGCCACGGGGGTCCTCAGCCCAAGACACTGGTCGGGAGACAACATGGTGAGTACCCCCTAGTCCAGGACACCGTCAGATGGAGCGTCAGCGCCGCGCTCTGGAAGAAATCGCCGCGTGGCGCCGCGGCCGCGACGAGGGCGGCGTCGTCGTGCTCTCAGACAGCGACGACGAGGTCGCTGCGCCGAGCCAGCCGGTCCGCAGCGGCGACCCAGGGCAGGTCTGTAGTAAGGACGCCCCGAAGGACGGGCCGCCGAGCGACGGCGACGACGACTACACCGCCTTCTACAAACTCCTCGGCATGAACTAGGGTAGTTTTTTTATGTTTTAATCTATGTAAATTCGCCAAATATCAATGAAATCGCCTATATTTCGTCCAAATTTTACTGAATTTCGTCGAATTTGGGCTTTTAGAAAAAATCGCCCATGCCGGTGCGGGCGCGGCTGGGAATCAGTTCGCCCCCACGCCGAAATTATCAACGGCAGGCCTCCAAGAGACGCTATTTTTCGCCTAAAAGCGCCCTTGGGGGGCCGAACAGCTGGAGATGCTCTTAGTGTCACTGGTCCACACTGCCCATGTCTTTTATAAGCCAAGTCTTTTATAGGGGGCAAGACTTCTGCAAGCAAATGATAAATAGCATTCCTCGTTTTACTCGAGTGTCTTATAATATTTCAATCCAAATTGGTGTGTTATTTGATTCGTCTCTACTCGTTAGAGATTTGAGTTTGATATCCATAGGCATAGAAGGCGAATAGCCAGTACTACAACATGCACAAGTATGATAGCATCAATGTCATGCCGCTCCGTCCAACTTCTTCGACCCAACTATTTTCCCTTTTCCTCATCCCTTTTCTCGCCACGAACAAATTATGCTCCAACTATCCTATACGCCACACTCTAATGTGATCTCAAGAAACCAACTTGGCGGAGAAGCCTCACTTAGCTTGCATGGAATGAATGGGGATACACGGGCGAACGATTAGTATTTTCATTTCATGACGGGTATGTGCATCTTCGGGTATGCTGTGAGCGGATAATGCTAACTGTGGACACTTGCTAAACTAGTCCGTTAAGGCCTAATGATGCTAGGCTAGACATGGTGGGCTCAGGACTACATCTAGCAAAACATGGTTGTCAGATTCATGTTCATGTTTATGCAGAGTGATTAGCCTAAAAATAGCATTGTCCCTGCTATACATCGTGTGACTTATTCAACCAATTTTGGCTAGTAGCCAAATAATAAGATCAAGGACCGTAATGCCATTTGTGGTACATACCATTGCGTTATTAAGTTGCAAAAACTGGTTGTCTCACCTCGCCGGCGCGGCTCCATCATCCCACACACCCCGCGAAGCTAGCGCACGAGCTGCCGCTACTTCCTGATATGCTCTCTAGTGACTAGTGAGCAATCAGCATGGGCAGTTGCGCATGTTTGTTGGTTTTGAGTTTGTTATACATTTTGAAATCAAATTTCATATAGCTATTACAGTTGCAATTATAGCAAAAACACAGTTCGCTTCTTTTGATTCATGAGAGTTTGTGGCTCTTCTTAAGATTGCTTGCATGCCAAAAACACCTCTTCGATAGGCTTTTTAACGACAATTCATTGCAGCATCAAGACATCAGGTTCGGCTAAATGCACTACAAAGAATTCTGAGCAAGAAAATTATGCTCAATAAGATGTGACAACAGGTTGCAAGAATTTTGATGTGGTACAAAGTATGCAGACAACGAAGGAGAAACAAGAAAACTACAGCCTTGGAGTAGTGAATTATTGCGCGCTCTTGGATGTATGCAATGAAATCTAGTAACAGAAAACCACATCGGAGACGCGATTCATTCATGTGTCCATCCACCCGTGGTCATAATGTTTCAATCACAAATAGCCAGGCAAGCCGATTTTATTCGCACTTTGCTTCTGAATCGATAACTCTTTGGTTCTTGTTACATTTTGAACATATTTTGAGTTAATACAGAAAAAAAATACAGTAGAGTTATTTTTGTATGGTTGGGGGATGCTTTCTTTTATTCCACTACAACAGGAACCCCCCTATAGCAACACTTTTTTCCGTATCTAAAAGTCCATATATGCGTTGTTAGTGACTTTACCAACGGTTTGGAATCAAAATCACATTGCTTGGCAACAAAGATTTTGCAACCCTTACATATATAATGTCAATAATATTATTTTATATACATTGCCAACAATTGAATTAACGTTACACATAATGGTGATAATTGTGTATTTCAAGTGAACAAAGAACAAGAGAATATACTCATCGGAGGAACAAATCATATATATTAGATAAAATTGTTGGATTACAAGAGTGGATATTACAGGAGGAACATCATCCATATGTGATGCATAATCTAAATATTTTCTTGACAACACAACTAAAACCGAAAGCATCCATCAACATCCCTACACTTAGCTAAAACTTCGCCCAGGAATATCATCCTACAACTTAACTAAAATTGAAAGCATCCAACATCATCATCATCATCAGTATACTTGCCACGCATCCATATAATCACCCATTTATCTTTTGAATCTACAAACAAAACACAAAATGAACTGTTAACACACAATGCATTAAGAAAAAACAAAAAACGATTAACTTTGTACGGTAATGCATTAACAGTAGTTGGAGAACATGTAATATATTTTGAACATCTCACAACTGGTCATTTATGTCACGGATTCAGAAGAAAAAAAAGATGGCCACTTCGGGACGATAAAACTGGAAACTCAAAATAAAATATACCAAGAATATTAACCATGTATCTATGTTTATGCAGAAAGAGGCGTTTTTTGCTCCTGTATATGAGATGAACACTTAAAAGGAGGACATTTATTTTGTTTTAGTGATATACAGCAAATCCATTGAAATGTTCTATAGATAACACAAAAGAGATGACTGGTTTTCCTTAACACAAAAGAGATGACTGGTTTTTCCGTTTAGTCTATATCATTTTTTACACTATATAATGCGAGGCTGAAAACCTGGATTTCTAGTTCATTTATGTTGAAGAGTTTCCAAAAATCTTCCATTGTAAGACTTAACAAATGCATATGTATGCATATCATCAAATCTGTGGTATACATACTTATCTATAAGATATATTTTTCATTCATGATACATACATGTAGCTTAATTGTTTCCCTTTTAATTAGTACAGAAAATCATGGATTGATATGGTTTTGCTCTCTTTAGTATAGGGTCACAATAATAACACAGATTTAGAAAAAAAAACATAGATCATATACTATACATACCAATATCACAGCATGCGTGGCTGTGTGTATATGTATATGGTAAGCATCGGTAATCCTCTCTTAGCTTAGCCCCACTGCAACTATCATATGATACATGCTCTCCACAGTTATATGAGCTCATCATCCATGCATCATGCGAAAAGGTGTAAAGTAGTGATAAGAAATTGTCCTACAAATCAAACCTGCAGTCCAGTACGTACGTGTATAAAATAGAACTTTATGAAGCCAATACCTACACACCTGGCGACATGGGATGCAGCCAAAGCGCGGATTAGAAGCTCATTCAGGCATTATACGTCCTCATTGGGGGCTCTCAACTTAATTATCCTCTTCATCGTCTGGGCTTTCGTTAGGTAATCTGTAATGACGTGCTCAGTGTGCTTCCTTTATTTGCTACAGATCTATTCCTATTATGTGGAAAGGAAGAACTGCGGCAACGAGGTTACACACTGTCAACATGAATCAAAAGCATACAGCATGAGTCTCTCCTTTAGTATATATTCCATTATTTGAGAATGGAAATACATGTATGCCAGGTCATATTGTGTGCTTAACGAAAGAAATGGAGACTGATAACGCACCTACAAATCTTAATACATATCTTCAGATGTTTGAAACTGATAACGCACGTCATCAGCATCCCCCAAGACGAAACTGTAGGCTGTACTTTCTCATTGTAGAGGTCTGAAACTAAAGGAAGCACATCATTAGTATTCCCCAAAACAGAACTCTAAGCTGCACGTCTCAGATTTCAGTAGCACAACACAACATAAACCCCTGAAAAAAAACACAACATAAAAATCCTCAAAAGCAAAAACCCACTCTCTTGTTGCTTCTTGCATACCTGCGACAAGTCTGCAATAGTTCCTCTTCTCAGCAACTTCACCAACAATAGCGGCTGTCCAATCAGATACAAACTGCCTTTGATGTCCACTGCATTGGATTGCAGTTTTGGTCAGGCATGAATCTGAGATTGGAAAGACGTCCTCGACAGCCAAGATGACTTGCGGCGTCGTTGGGGCAGTGGAGATTAAAAGATTGCAGAGAAGGGATCAGGGAGATGCTGCCTAGATCGATTTACATGGTTCACACGTGAATAGTGGAGAACGATTAGGAGGAGCACTGGAGGAGGACAAACGGGGCTACACATGTGAATGATGCATTGGAACCCCGAGGGCTACAGACGTGGAATGAGGGATGCGGTTGCGTGTGCTTGTTCATGGTCGTACCTTGGATTCGCCGTTGGTCGCAGGGGAGCGGTGACGAGGGGCGCCGCGCTGGGACGGAGGTTCGCAGGGTGGTGACGAGGGACGGCGCGCCGGGACGGAGGGTCGCAGGGCAGCGGTGAGGGGCGTCGCAGGGCAGTGGTGAGGGGCGCCGCTGGGACACAAGATCGCAGGGGAGTGGTGAGGGGCGGCGGCCGCCGTGGGAGGGAGCGAGAGGAATAGGGGAGGGTGGGGAAAGGGAACGACCTAGATTAATTGTGAAAACCAACTTGGGCTGGGCTTTACTTAGAGGTGTGGTTGGTTGCAATGGGTCACAAGCTGCACGTACAACACATATGTTACGATGCTTATATGCATATCTATCGAGAATTTTGCAACATATAGTCAAAACGTTGTATAATATGTGTTGCTTTATAGGGGGTATCCTTGTAGTGTTCCCTTCTCTTTTGTAACCTTTTGAACATATTTTGAGTTAATGACAAGCAGAACCACGCGACACCATCCTCCAGAGTTCAAACCATCACACTCATGTCTATACTACAGTGAATTTGCAGGAATTAACCAAGTGAAATCCTCGTAAATGTGTCTAGCCTTTTTTTTATCGGAACAGCAGGTGCTCTGCATTTTCATTAAGTAGGGGGGAAAGCTGTACAAGACTGAAAGTTCAGCCAAGAAAACAGAAAAAGAGCAGAAAATAAGTCAGAGACTGCAAAAGCAGCTCAGCTGTACACTAAAATAAAAAGCAATCACTCCCAAGCCTCTTTCAGGAGGCCAATCTCATCAAAGGCAACAGTCAATACCGCAGCGGCCGAGGACGATTTGGCGTTGAAGATCCTCCCATTGCGTTCCTTCCATAAATTCCAGGCAATGTACATCGCCGCAGTGCATTCGTCTCCAATTCTCTCTTTGTCCCTTAACAGTCCAATTTTCATCCACCAATCATCAATTGACACCACATTGAACGCAACTTGAGAGGCGGCAGGGTAATGAGCACTCGCTTGATGCCAAACCTCTCTAGCAAACGGGCATTCCAGAAAAAGGTGCACAGCAGATTCAAGGACCTGATCACAGTTAGAGCACACGTCCTGATGGTCCCAATCTCTTCTTCTCAGTCTATCAGCTGTCTATAACCTATTCTGAATTAGGGTCCAAATGAAAAACTTGATCTTCATCTCTGCCTTGATGTTCCAAATCATCTTGAGATGCGGCTGTGGAATACGAGATATAAATTGCACTCCATAAGCAGACTTTGCTGAGTACATCCCATTGGCCGTAATCTTCCAATTTATTTCATCAGCCCCGGCAGACAACGTAACACCTTGAATCTTAGACCAAAACAAGATAAAGGAGTCCATGTCAGCCGCAGCATTGATCCTGTGTAAACCCCTCATCCAACGTCCCGTGGCAAGAGCCTCTTTGACAGAAATGTCCTTAGCTCGAGAGAGCCGAAAAAGAGCAGGCTCCAACTCCATTGCAGCATGTCCATCCAACCATTTATGCTTCCAGAAACGAATTTTCTCTCCATTACCAAGGGAGATGATGGTGCAAGCATCAAACAACTGTAGGTCAGCAATATCACAAGGCAGAGGAGTCCCCTTCCATGGTCTGTCGACATTTTCCCATTCCAACCATGGCCATCTCAGCCCAAGAGCTCGACTGAAGGCAACAATGTCTTTCATCCCAAGCCCCCCCACCGCTTTTGGAGCACAAATGCGCTTCCAGTTTACAAGGCATTTGCCTCCATGCGCTTCCTCATCGGCATTCCAGAAAAAGTTCCTCCTCATTTTATCGAACTTCTTAATGAACCAACCATTCGGCACAAACGCAGACAGGAAGTAAGCTGCCAAGGACGTAAGCACCGAATTAACAAGCTCCAGTCTGCCTGTTCTGTTGAGCAATTTTCCTTTCCAAGCACTTAACTTGCCCGCCCCTTTATCCAGAATAGGTCGAACATCAATCCTTCTGAGTCTGTTGACAGCAAGCGGTAAACCCAAATACTTACAAGGAAAGGACCCCATAGATCCCCCAAATCCAGACAGTAGCTCGTCGACATCAAATTCATGGCACTGGATTGGATAAGCGACACACTTGGATGGATTTATCCTGAGACACGAGGTGTTGCCAAAAAGCGAAAGAATCCTCAGAATAGCCTCAATCTGAACCGCATCAGGAGACACAAATAATGCCGCGTCGTCGGCATAGAAGCTGGTCCTCAGCCTAGCCAATCTCGCCGGAAGTGGAGCCAGAATGCCCTCCTCGGTAGCCTTGGATAGAATCCTTTGCAGTGGGTCCATAGCAAGGATGAAATACAAGCGGTTGATTAAAGAACACTCTCGTCCGAGAGGTTAATATAATGTTCAAGCATGCGCGTGTGACCATATTTCTTTTAGTAAAACAACACAGGTAATCTAATATCTTGGGATTCCTACGACTGTGATTATGCAAATAAATAAAGTATGGTTCTCCAAAATGTATCAGGATAAACTGACCCTGTGGTCACATATGAGCATACCTAGACGACACTGAGAACGAAACATTAGCCCTCGACGAGATATAAAGCCCATCATTTGTCTCGACGACATATAAGCTCTATTGCCCCTGACCTACCCAAGGACAAATTTCATAACACGATAATTCTTCTCTATTGACCTAGCCAAGGACTGATGATTTCATATCACTGCATACCATTCAAGGCATCTATAAGAGCAAGGACTCGTTAAGCAAGGGTTTAGCGCATTCCTATTGACATTATACACGACCCCGCGTCGCTCCTCCTGGGGGCGACTCGGGGGAACCTAGACCGCCGCTGCCGGGCTCCCCCTCTGAGCGCCCTCCTCTCGCCGCTGCCGCCGGCTTCGCCGCGGTGGCGGCGGCCCTCGCCTCCGAAGGTGGCGCGGGAGAGTTGCGGTGGACGCGGTGGTGTCGTTCGTGGTCGCGCGGTGGTGTCATCGTGGAGGATCTGGGCACGCGCGGCGGAGGCAGCGCCGGTGGCAGTGAGGGCGCTCCAACGGCGAAGTTCGCGGGGCTGTGGATGCTCTCCCGCTGCTTGGAGCTGCTCGGCCAGTGGGGGTCAGATCCGCCCGGATCTGGCTTCCCTTGTGGCGGCTGCACCTCACCGGAGATGGCAAGCCGGGGTGGCGGCCCCGGACCTGGTGGAGGCACCTTCCTCTTCCTCCCTCGGTTTGGGTGGGGAGGTGCTATGGCTGACCGCCGCGGGTCCAACTCCCAGATCCGTTGGTGGTGGCGCTCGGATGTGCTCCTGTGGCTGCGACGGGGCGCCCTTGGGTGCCGGGGGCTCCTCCCTTGGCTTGTGGAGCTGCGGTGGTGGCGGTGAACCGCAGTTATGGATGGCGGCGTGGCGGTGCCGCATAGGTGGGTGTGCTTCGGTGGTCGTGGAGATAGGTCTCCGGCCATCGGGGCAGACGTGGATTGGTGGACGGCAACGATGCCCCCTGCTCAGTTTGCTGCGCTCAAATGCTCCGGGCTTCCTTGTGTGGCTCGGCGGTGAAGGAGGTGCTCCGGGCGAATGCCTTGCACTTGCTTGGTCGGTGCCGATGATGGCGTCGCTCTCGGGCGTCGCATTCCTTCCTGAAGGCCTCATTGTGGATCTACCTCTACCGCCACGAGTGTCATGTGATCTCCGGGTGAAAACCCAAGCTCCGTTGGAGCGGGCGACGGCGACACCTATGTTGTTACCTTCTTGGAGGCGTCGCCTTGGAACCTTGACACTTGTGGGGCAGCAGGTTTACGACAGCTGCAGGGTTGCCTTGTGGTCAGGGTGGTGGATGTCGGGGCGGCGGCCCCAGGCGGTGGATGTACGCCGAGGCGGCGGCCTCGGATGGCCATGCAGCGGCGGTCCTATGGGGTAGACCCGTGGCTCAGCATGGTATGGGTGGCGACCTGGTGCTACAAGGGTAGCAAGTTCGTCGGCCCGGTCGACGCGATCTGCGGGGTTGGTCTGGCTGGCACGTCGAGGCGGCGGCCCCGGATGTATGGCGCAACGTTTGTGGTCTGCGGGCGGGCGTCTTGTGTAGCAAGGGCTACGAGGTGTCTGTGTCGTGCAACGATGCGGCTCGCGAGCGAGCGGGGGATGTCGGAGCGGCGGCTCCGGAGCCGGTGGTGTATGTTTGTTGCAATTGTGGCCTTGGGTTGGCTGGTCGACTAGGCTACATTGTTTGTGCGGTTTTTTGGCCTGGTTTTTCTCATAAACTTGGTCACTATGTGAGGTTTTCGATCCGGTTTTCCTTATAAACTGGATCAATTCTCTTCTTCTTAATGCAATGCCAGAGCTCCTGGCCCTCTGATGAGGTTCCGTAAAAAATAGCGCATTCCTCAGTTTACTCCTCAATCTTAAAATTTTCCAATCACATTTCAAGTGTTATTTGCTGTGTCTCTGCGCGTTAGGGATTTGAATATAATATATCTATAGGCATAGAAGACACCAGGAATTACTGATGGGTTGCCGGAAGTAATTACAACTTACACCCCCGGAGTCAAATCGCTGCTCTGTAATTTTTACCTGCTCTGCAGCCTCAGCTAGTCTCCATCAAGCAATCGTGCTGCAACCGTCCCATACTCCGACACACCACGCTCGTGTGTAATCTGTTAGAACCATGACGTTGGTGTTTGGACTTGGATTGGAGGAGCAGCCATCCATATGAGCCACACTCATCATCAGGTTTTACTTCTGCTTGTTGAGTACCGCGATTAGTTTGAAAATATGAGATAGATTAGGATATGTTATGACTTATCTTGAACTTTGAGTTGATCATGTATATATATATATATATATGATTAGGATATGTTATGACTTACCTTGAACTTTGAGTTGATCATGTATATATATATATATATAGGACAACACTATTATGATCATGGTATTAGAATAACTATTCTGATCATAGCAGCCCTATATAGGGCCGAGGAGATCCTCCCGAACCTGAACCCACCTTATCTACTCTGGCGCCCACCTTCCCCCGCAACCTCTCCAATCCTCCAACGCACCTCCCGCCGCCGGGCCCCCAGCTCCGGCGCGTCGCCGCCCCCAACCCAGCGCGCCTCCTGCGGCCGGCCCCCTGGCTCCGGCGCGCCTCCCGCCGCCACCCCTAACCCCAGTGTGCCTCCTGCCACCGCCCCCCCCCCCCCCCGCGACTCAGGCGCGCATCCCGCCGGCGCCCTCGAACTCCAGCGCCTTCTCACGTAACTCCCCCACCCCCATCCAGAAACACCGGCGGCCGCCCATCCCAGCACGCCGACGCCGCCCCGGACTCCACCAGCACCTCGCGCGCCACCGTCTCCGACACCCCGCAAGCCGATGTCTCTGCTGCCCTTCACGCCGCTGTCACCGCCACCCTCCAGCAGGACGCCGCCACAACTACCAGCCCCCGTCAGCGCTGCCACACACGGATCCGGCAGGATCGTGACCGGAGTGGCTCAGGGACGACCCCGCTGGGCGCCGTGGCGCCGCCGCTGACCACGATCTTGTCTGCCGCCGACGCTGAAGCAATCCAGGTGCGCAAGTCTCGCATGGGTCGCGGCCTCCAATCTCGCTGTCCTCTCGTGTCCCGTCCCTCCACCCCTTCCGTCAACTGAGGCCCATGGGGTCGCATCCCACATGCATGACCTGCACGGGCATCTCTTGCCGACCTTCTCCGGTGCCTGTCTTCGAACTTCCCGGCATCTCTCACTGCTGCAGCGATGGCCTCTCCCCCTAGCCATGCGTCGTATCCCTCAGGCTCGAGCTGTCATGAGTCGGGAAGCCGCCTCTTAGAGACAGCGCCGAGGACGCATCCCAGGCGGTGGAGAGCAGTAAGGGCCAGGGGCCACGCATGCAGACTAGGAAGGTCGACGAACGACGCCACTGCCTTCGGCTGCGTGCGCGCCACCGCTCCCCTTGTAGCATGTGCGCGTTGCTGCCAGCCAATTCCTCTCGCATATGTTGTTGAAGTAGAAATGTGTAGCTGGGGAGCCGCCCGTGCATAAGTGACAAAACACAGGGATGTACGATCCAGTAGAGCAACATACGAGTGAGGAGTTCAATTTGAGTTTGCTTTTCAGTCATATTCTACGGTGGAATGTTATCGTAACATTCTACTTTAATCCATTGTTTTTCTCAACCTCCTGTTTCATATCAAAAAAGCACTTCCTCACCCTGTGACACAGGTTCAGTTTCAAGTTCGTCAGATGTTTCAGTTCGAACATTTTTCAATCAAGTACAACTGGTATTTTCAGTCTAGGAAGATTTGGTTAGACACAGCAGGAACCATGTTCAGCACTGCTTATTTTTCTGTTTTAGACTGCGAATCCTCATATTGGTGGACGTCGACTTTGTTACCCTTGTACTGATGAATTTTGTACGGGTTAATTGTGGATGGCTCATGTGTACGAGAAGTTGAATTTCTCCGCGCCTCTAAAGTGTCCTTCTCAAGCACCATGTGCTCAGGGATGGAAATTCTCAAGCACAATGTGCCGAGGGTTGTCTTTTTGTGCTCCTGTTCCGGTGTGCGTTGTAAAAATGACGAAGTCCAGCCTTATCCTTGTGAAAGGTTCAGTGTGTGCGCCAGTTGCAGGAATTCACAAATTTCAAAAAGGATATATTTCAGTTGTGTGTGCCGTGTGTGTGGGGTATACTAAATACGTTCTGTGGGTGAGAAGTTCATAGTTTTTGTCGCTGATAGTTCAAAAAAATCGCTTTAAAAAAAACAAAACACCTTGGGTGTCCAAGAAAAGAGAGTTGAACACATAAAAAATATCAGTTGACAAGTGAACCTTGTGAATCCATGGTTTTACAAAAATGTTCCATTGTAAAACATCATGTAACTAAAGTGAACAGTAAAAAAATGAGAAAAGGCACAAATTGAACACTTGTTTAAAAAAATAGAAGTTCAAATTAAAATAGCGGAGAAGTTCTTTGTTAATTATAAAACTAGGATTTTCACCTTTAATAAAAATAAACCATTAAGTTCAAATAAAAAAAGCAGATTGGTTCAAAAATTATACACAAAATGGTATTTTCCCATTTCAAGAAAAAAAGAGGTTCAAATTTAAATAACGGAGAAGTTCAATATTTATTACAATATCAAGAAGTTCAAACTGAAAAAACCGAGCAGTTCAAAAAGTTTATAAAAACATATTTTCCTTCTTTTTAAAAATAAGACCTAGAAGTTCAACTTTAAATAATTGAGCAGTTCGATATTTATTACATAACTATGACTTTTCCCGTTACTAATGAATAACACCAAGAAGTCCGAAATTAAAAAAATATGAAGTTGTTTAATTTTTTTAAAAACTCAGATTTTCCCAAATGTTAAAGAATAAAACCAAGAAGTTCAGTTTCGAAAAATGGAGTAGTTCAATGTATATAAAAAACCTCAGGTTTTCACGTTACTAGAGAATAAAACCAAGAAGTTCAACTGAAAAAGGCGGAGCAGTTTGATATTTATTTGAAAAATCAGATTTTTCTAGTTACTAAAGAATAAAACCAATAAGTTCAATTTCAAATAACGAAGAAGTTCAATATTTCTAAAAAACTCCAATCTTCACATTTCTAAAAATACACAATGAGGTTCAAGTAAAAAAGATAGAGCGGTTCAATGTCTATAAAAAACTAAGATATTTTTACGTAATCGAGAGAAGTTTAGGTTGATAACTGCGAGAAGTTCACGTATTACATGGTGTGCATTTTTATTGGGAAAAAGAATAAAAAGACAAAGGCTAAAAGTTTTGTTGCTAGAAGTTCAAGTGCTCTGTCCGGGGAAGTTCAAAAATTCTTGCGAGAGAGGTTCACCTTGTATTTCCATGTTCAAAAACACAAAAAAAGAAATTGTTTTTTTTGCGTTTTAAAATAATTCTCTCAATCCACAAAGAAGTTCAGTTATTATTTGGGAGCAATTTGATCTAAAAAAAATTCAAATTATAAAAATGGGAAAAGTTCATGTACTACATGGTGTGTGTTTAATATGAGAAAAATGAATAAAAAGGCAAGGTCCAATTTTGATGTTGTTATAAGTTCAAGTCCTCTGTCGGAGAGTTAAAAAATATATTATGAGAGAGGTTTGTATAAAAGGAATATCATTTGTGTAACACTGACGAATGGATGAGAAAATTACAAATGAAAATACGTCACAGAAGTTCAACGTGAAAACAGCAGGAAGTTCAACTACTGCACTGAATGAATTTCAGATGAAAAAAAATTAAAAACATCGCGATTATGAAAAAATGATCAACACGGGAAAGTTGCGTGTTTACAGCAGCTTTCCATCGGTATATCACTTACTCAATTCCGGTGAGTGGATGGAGAGCTACGAGCAAAAAAAGCACGTGAAAAATAGAGTGAAGTTCAAGTAGACATGCCGAGAAGTTCAAGTTCTTCACGTGGTGCATTTTCGAAGAATCTGTTTCGCGATAAACGCAGAACGAATGATCTCGCCGTTTTCGAAATTACTTGAAAACAGCTAGGAATCAGAAAAAACCATCAACATGAAAAAGTTTCGCATTTTCCGTAGCTTTTCAACGGTATATTATTCGCCCCATTCCGACAAAGTTTGTAGAAATTACGGCGAAAAAATATTTTTAGCCATTTTCAAAATTGATTTAAAATCGTAAGGAATTGGGAGAAACAATATATACCAAAAAGTTTCGCATTTCCTTAAGCTTTCCAACGCCATATCATTTGCTGCATTCGGACGTACGGTTAAAAAATTAGCTTGAAAATACGAACTCAATGGAATTTGTAACGTTTTCTAAATTACTCTTAAAACGTTCAAAATTAGAAAAAACTTTCAACATGAAAAAGTTGCGCATTTTCATAAGCTTTCCAACGCCATATCATTTGCCTCAATTGGATTAGCCGTTTAGAAATGGCATCGAAAATACGAACTCGGCTGTTCGGTTTGCGAAATTTTACGATTTTCCAAATTACTCTTTAACCATAGAGAATTAGAGAAAACTTTCAACATGTGGAAGGAGCGGTTTTGCAGCAGCTTTCCAACGCCATATTATTTGCATCATTCCGATAAACGGTTTAGAAATGCGATCGAAAATACGATTCACGTTTTTTGTATGTAGAAAAAATGGTTTTCAAAACTGCTCTTAAACCGCTTACATTTTACCAAAAATTTAACTTGGGTCATGATACTCGTGTCCATAGCTTTCCAACGGTATATCGCAAGCCCCATTTGGGCAATGTTGGCGGAAGTTCAACCTAGCACACGGGGAAGTTCAGGTCGAACAACTCAGGCAGTAAAATTGCAAAAAACACAAGTTCATCACGACCCGAGAGCAAAATCCGCCAACGAGCGAGATTCCTATTTAAAACGGGCATTTAGTTGCTAAAACTTGTTTCTAGATTACGCTTACATCATATAGAACACGACTAACCAGAATAATTCGCGCGGGGAGACACGGTTGCGAAGATAGCCCGAAGGTCGGGATCCTACAGAGGGAAGTCCAGGCGTGTAACTCAGGAAGTTCATGTTGTGATCAGAATAATATTCTGATCCCGTGATCAGAATAGTGTTTATGTATATATATATATATATATATATATATAGACATCGATTCCATCAGTTCCTCTCTATCCCTTCTAACATGGTATCAGTCTAACCATCCAAACTCTAGCGCCGCCGCTTCCGCTCTGCACCGCCCCTGGGGCGGTCGGTCTCCTTGATCGCCGCCGGGGGCCGCGCCGCTCGTACCTACGGTTCATCCATCGATCATGTTGACCTACTACCCTAGAGTCTTTTCCCCGATCGTTTGATTCGGTTTTTTTTCTCTCTTCCGTCGGTCGCATTGATCAGTGTTTTCTTTTTGGTTCTTCGATCTAAAATCGGTTTGCGTCGCCCGCAGCCGCTGTCGATCCCGCGCGTGTACTACGGCACCGGCGCGACCACCCGGCCTCTACTCCAACCCGGCGGCCTCGCGCGACGAGGCGGCCCGTCACGGCCATCGTCTGCGCGTTCGACCGCCCGTCGCCGCCCTACTCCAACCGGGACTTCTCCATCACCACCCGCCTCCGCCGCGTCTGTACGGTCATCTGGCTGCCACGGGCCGGTTGTGTTGGGCTCGCCGGCTGCCGCGGGCCGGCTGCGCTCGTCCGCACGTTGTCCCACGCCGAACGCCGTCGCAGGCCTCATCTCGGACTCCGCCGCCACCCCGCCTTCACCGAGCGGTGTCGACCTCACACGTGATCGGATTGCTCACCTGCCCGCCCGCGATCCGCCTCATCTACGTCGTGCGACCAATCTAGCCCGTCGGTTGCACGCGCCTCCGCAAGTCCCGTGAAGACCGTCCCGAGTACAACGCGCCCCTACACCGATCGAGCAGGTTGTCGCTGCGTCGCCCTGTCGGGCCGCAGTGCCGCCGCCCCGTGGTTCTCCCCGTGACTACACCGACTCACGGGTTGCCGCTGCATCACCCCTTCAGGCCATAGTGCTACAACACGCGGTCCACACCGCCGCCCCAAGGCCGTCCCCGTGGCTGCACCGACCCTCGCGTCGCCGGTACGTCGCCCCTTCAGCCGTAGCACCACGGTATGTTGTCCATGCCGCCTCCCCGAGGTCTTCCTCGTCGTCGCCCCAACCGGCGCGCTCCGCTGCGTCGCCTCTTCGGGCCGTAGCGCCGGGGCGTGCGGTCCACTCCGCCGTTCCCGCGCGTCGACTTCCACGTGGTATGCACCGCGCCACCTCCCTTGGCGCGGGAATGACACCGTCCGCAGGTCTTCGTCACGCTGTCGGGCTCTTCCTCGCCTACTTCGAGCCTCGCCGCCGCACTCCTAACCTAGCCCACGCCACCGCCTCCTCAGGCTGCCGATGCCGTTCTTCTTCCTCGGCGCCGTTGCCGCTCGCTCACCAGAGCCGCGCCATCGGTCCACCCCCTTCATCTTCGTCAAGCACCAGCACAAGTTCTGGCTTGTCTTGTACTTCAAGTTATATATATATATATATATATATATATATATATATATATATATATATATATATATATATACACCTACGAGGTTCAAGCAATAAACATCAATTCCACCAATCCCTCTCTATCCTTTCTAACACTGCTAACCAATAATTACGCTCGCTAAATTTGTTTTTCACAGCTAGATTGAGAGAGAATTTTCCTCGTACGAATCGATACAAAAATAGCACCGTCCTACAGGTACACACAGAAGCATGGTGATTCTGGGTAACACTTGATAGATTTTTCATTTAAACTGGAACTTCAGCTAGTTTTAGTTAACTACACCGAACAATGAAGTAATAATTTAGTTGGCTCATTCAATCAAAAATATAGCCAGGCAAGCTGATCTTTCGTACTTTGCTTGTGAATCTGGAACACTCTCGTTCTTGGAACAACTCAAGTAGGAAAGAGAGACACAAAAGCTTAGTCTTTCTTGCGGAGAGTATCATCGTTCTTTGACCAAAATGGGTTTTCCCCGCTTCATTGTATTATAAAGCAACCATCACCACATTACATCCGAGCATACCGATACAAACACATGCCATCACCGCACACAACACACACTCAAGACAAGATACAAAGGTGCTGGGCACCGCCACACCACTCCGACGACTACCAAGCAAACTAAAGATGAGCCAAGAAGAACCGCTTGGAGACGACGGACACCTCCACCATGAATCACCGAGGAGGAGTGAGAAGGACAATGACGAAGCAGGGACTTCAAGACGGTGTCTCCCAAAGGGTACAACCATGGATAGCCGCCACCATCCGATCCGCAGATCAAGTTTTCACCCGGAGCCACACGCATGGAGTGGGAGCACCGCGACGGAGCCTTCACGAAGGATATGACATCCACGAAGGTCACCGCCGATTGCCAGTACAAGAGCTGGGCAAGTGATGTACCCGCCGCTCTCACCCCTCTGACACACCCCAGCTCCGCCAAACACCCACGAAAGCCATGGTTGCCCGCCCGCACCTGAGACACAGGTTTCGCCTCCGAACGCCATGCCTCCCGCTGCCAGGGCCACCGCCCATCATCCAGACACCCCCAAGACCATCCAAAGAGATCGGCTTTGGACCAAAGGGACTCCCCCGACCGGCGAACCGCAGCATACATCTCGCCTTGAACATCGCCGGAGTTGCGTCATCCTGCACGCGGCCGGGGGAAGGGGAGGTGGGGGAGCAGACGCATCCAGACCGGCACATCCCTATGCCTATGACGGGTGGCCCGAGCACGTCGGCGCCGCCCATCCCTCCAGCCAATCTCCCCACTGGACACACCTGTGCCGCCCCACCTCGGCGACTGGCGCAGCACCACGCAAGGCCACCGACGCAGACCCGGCCACTGGCAAGGAGGAACCCCAAGGACCGCCGCCAAGAGTATCCTTGTATTTTCCTCTTCAAGCGAATCTTTTTCCGAGGCTCTTATAGCGGCAATCCTTCCCTGGACCCTGCTTACGCAGGGGAGTTATGTGCACCGAGATGCCCTTTTTTTTATAGCGGCAATCCTATATACCTAAATAGTTAATCCCCACGAACTCAATTATCTTAACATAAAACTATGCCAACTCATCATGCAACGAGGCATGCCCCACTAAATTTAATTTTCTCAACATGCACCTATGCTAACTCACCAATGCACTAAAAGATCCACCTTAACACGGACCATGCATGCCACTCATATTCAATAAATATATTACAACTATGTAATGATCAAATCTAATAAATTATAAGTACTTTAGTTTCAGTTCTCATAATGCCAATCCAAATACAAAAGTTTGATATTGTCAATTGTCACATAAATAACTGGATCCAATTCACACAACAACGTGTGGGGTATCATCTATAGTTGAATAAGAAATTCATGGTCATTTTTTGCGGGAAAGAAATTCATGTTCATTACTCATGAGGTCATATGAACCTTACTCGATCATACTGTACCTAATCAAGTGGAGTAAATCGGCGACGAAAACATGCATTCTCTCATCGGAGAACTCGTCGGAGCCACTCCATGTACGATAAGATATTGACAAGGGTTGTGGGGATAGTCAAGGGTGTGCATACAATAAGATATTGACATTTAGTACAGACTTAGAGCCACCTTCTCTTATGCTTACATTACACAAACATGGGTGCTTTCTGCAAAAACTTGGTGTGATTTACAATTATATTTTATTTCCCTTCAATGCTAGAAGCATACTTAGGAATAAAGAAAAAGGTGAAAAATGGAAACACATCTTTGTAGGAGTTATGTGGATATAAATCACATGACTGTTGTATAGAGACCACGTCAATTAATTTAGATCAAGAATTCCTCGCCTGAGTGGACATGGATTTGTGGAACATGGTTCCATTGAAACCCCTTATGAATAGTTAATTCTGAAAATATTAAGAAAAAACAAAAAAAATCTGGAAAAAAAATTAGAGCATACATGGTCGACTGGTATACTCGTATGAAGTCACGAAGAAATGACATCTGTGGTATTTTGGGCATATGATAGAATCGAAACTAGATTCAAAAACACTGTTTGAAGAAATAGTAAGGTCAGATAGTATTTTCTTCACTATGGAATATCTCGGGTGTCATTCCTTCATGAAACTTCAGAGTAGAATGGTCGCCCAAGATTGATCCCTCAAAATTTTAGAATATTTTGGTTTTTGTACTAGTATTTTTGTGAATTTACTATTCACGTGGGTGCGCGTAGAACCATGTTCACCTTTGTATTTTCGTCCCTAAGTGTGTAGTATAATGTCCAAGTATGCGGGTATCATAATTCTTGTAATGAAAAAGTATGAGTATCCTAAAATCTTTGGGATTTCGGTGAATGTGATTATATATATAAATAATACAGTTCTCCAAATGTAATAATGTAGTCCACAATCACATATGAGCATATCTCGATAACATTGTTTTACTTAGCTCGTTTTTTCCTCGTGAGGATGAAACATTAGCCGGTAGGCCTTATTTTCATGAACTTTGCAATACTCCCTTCGCTTCATAATGTAGTGCGTATATATTTAAAAAAAGTTAAACTATGCAAAGTTTGATGAAGTTTATAATGAAACTATTTATATCTATAATACCAAATATATATAAAATGTGAAACTACATCTTATGATGAATCTATGATATATGTTTGGCATTCTAAATGTGATTGTTTTTCTTCCCAAAATTGATCAAAATTTGTGAGGTTTGACTCTTTAAAAAAAAATATATGCACTATATTATGGAACAAAGTGAGTAGTAAATTATTTGTAGGTTAGATACGTCATACTAATCAATAAAATCTTTCTTTTCAAAAGAAATGGCTGAGAAAATTCATCGCTTTTATGAATGAATGATCAATAAAGAAGACTCTCATACTTCTAACCTACAAAAGGACAAAGTCACGAGATTCTTAGATATTGACCTACCGGAGGACCAATGGCTTTGTCACTGTTCCCCCGCCCATGTCTTCTATAAGCGGCAAGGCTTTTGCAAGCAAATTGTAAAAAGCGCGTTCCTCATTTTACTCATGTGTCTCAACAGTATTTCAATCCTAATTGGTGTGTTATTTGCTTCATCTCTACTCACTAGAGAATTTCCAATGAATCGCCAGAACTACAACGTAAACAGGAAGAAATGTATCAGCGTCATGCCTCTCCCTCCTACTCTGCCGACCCAATTATGTTCCATTTGCTCGTCCCTTAGCTCACCATCAAGCAATTCTGCTGGAACTAGCCTATACCCCACAGTCTAATGTGATCTCGAAAAACCAACTTGGTGGAGAAGCCTCACTTGGCTTGCATGGAGTGAATGGGGATTACACGGGCGAACGATTAGTATTTTGGGTTCGGCTCACCTGCTGGGTTCGCAGCAGGAATTATTGTGCAGGGCGAATAGGTGAGTGCCATGTGTCCTTGTGGGCCAAGAACTCCAACTAACTTAGATTTAATTTGTTTCTTCTTACTGCTCCAAAACTACAGCCTTTGCATACATAATTCTTGCGCTCTTGGATGCATGCAATGCAATGAAATCTAGTAACAAAAATGCACATCAGAGACGCAATTCTCCAGCCTGTCCAAAGGGACCTCACTCGGTTTAGCCACATCAGAATCTTGCCCAGTAAACAAAACATTAGTTAACTATACAGGTGCATGTGTTGTTACACTGACAAAAACAATGCTATATCCAGAGGGTTTTTACCTGTGCTTTATCCCAATCCTTCAATTTGGAACCAAGCATGTATTTGTCACGTAGAGGGGCCCACCCTGGCTCATCTTCACCTTAACCAATATTCTAATAAGCAGATCAATTATGAGAATTTACACACACAGAAATCCAGAAGTAAAATTTCAGTTCTATACGCAATGCTGTCCAAAAATATATTCCAATATACCAATGATCCAGGTTTTATGACCCCTGTTCACCCAATGGTTCTGGTAGGTATACTGGTATTTATCTCTTAATAACTATTGGAGATATCATGCAGCTCTCTTGTCTCTTATGGCCCATGTCAAAATCTCTTTTCTTTTTCTTTCAAAATTGCCAACTTCAGCAAAGAAGATGACGCATGATGTGCTCAACTTCAAACTGTACTGTACTTCAGCATATGCAAGAGAGCAGGGGTGAATAATGGGCTTGCTTTAATGTTTCATGCCAACTGCACTGTGGTAAAATTTTCAAGCTATTATTTTACATGTTTCAGCTATGCAAATTATTCATTTACTCTGTAAACCAAATAACTAATTTCAAAATCGAGTCTTGTTTGAAGTTTCGTGTGACTGCTTGATACACTACCAACAATGACTTCCACGGTCCACTTGCTTGAATGGGAAGACACAAATTAATACTTAGTAACATAACCCCACAAACTGAAGGGACATACTTTTAGGGAAGAAAGAATTAGGTATAACTACCTTTGATAAATTGGAAGATGCCTGGCCTTTGTTGTCCTTGCTTAGATGGTAGAGTGTTTTGCCAAATCTGCTAGGATGAACATGAAAGTAAGCAGCCCATTTGGAAATCAGTATATAAATGGTTGCATACATCAGAACTGAATGCAGAAAATAAGCATGATGTGCACAATCATAGGTCGATAACTCGATATGATGGTATGCTGCATTTAAGGACTGTACCATGCGACATCTCCAGGTGTTTTCAGTTCTGCTTTGTAACACCCTCAGTGGTTAACTACAGTAATCCCCTTTTGATTATGCCATGTCATCATGATCAACAGTGCTTAATCATTATTAGTATCATATCTCATTTCAAAATTCAAATTCAAATGGAAATTAAAACTTAAAGTGAAAATAAAAGTTGTCCAAACCCAGAATCTAAAATGTTCATTAGATGGCAAATATTCCAGAGACAATTCTAAAATTTTAACCAACATTTAATAAATTAATTAGCTAACCCAAACCTCCTCTAACAGAGGCTGAAAATAATGTTTAATAACCTTTTATTTAATCTAAATCAAATATGAAATGATGTTTTGCCCAAACTAGTTTTTGGTGTTAGGGTATAATGCACTAATATTTATGGACTAGGTCACACTTTTTACAAAATTCATTTGGTGCCCAAACATTTTTGCAAACAGAGAAAAGAAAAAGGAAAAAAAAGGGAAAAGGCCCAGGGCACTGGACTGAGTCCACAGTGCCGGCCCAGCCCACTCCCCACCTCATCCCCTACCTACTGCTCACCCCGCGCCTCGCTGTCGAGCGCTCTGCGTGCACGCACGCCCGCGCCCTGGCCCCCCTCTCCTCCTGCTCGACAGCGGCCTCGCCCACTCGTGGTGGATAAAGGGCGAGCCCTGGTGCTTCCCTGGCCTCTCCCTCGCGCACTCGCTCATTCCCCTCCCCTCTCTTCTCTGGCCGAGCGAAACGGACGCCGCACGCCGTGCTCCGACGCGGCCACCGGCGACCCCGCGGCGTTTGGACCTGTCCATCTTCTCTGCCGCGGTCGGCTCCTTCCTCTGGTGGCTCCAGCCGAAGCGGGGAGGCCCTGCAGCGCCGAACCCCTTCCGAACGCGTCTCCGACCGCCGCCGTTCGTCTCTGTCTCCGGCGACTCGCTGCTGCGCCGAAACTGTCGTGGGTCTTTCGTGACCGCTGCGGTGAGCTCCATTTCTCCCTCCCTCCTTCTTTTGCTCGTTTCCCTAGCCCGTGCGAAGCCACTGTCGTATGTTGCTCCGGTTGCCGCCATTGCCGGCGAACTGCTTAGTGCAGTGCCGCCTGAGCTCCGCCACTTTGCCCGTCGTACTCCAGGAGTTCCTAGTAGGCCGCCTAGCTACCTAGTGCGCTCGAAAATGAGCTGTGCACGCGCGGCCGAGTCCACCCGAATGCCGCCGCCGCAAACGTCGTCGCCGGCGTCATTTCCGGCAAGCCCTAGCCCCTTCCGACCACACCACTCGACGCGGTTTTTCCCTAGCTCTCGAACGCAAGTTGTGGCGCGCGAAATGATGCACCGTGGGCGATTTCCGACGGACTCCGGTGAAGTTCCGGCCGTCGCCGCCGCGTTTCGTCTCGCCGGCGGTGGTGTCCGACGTGGCCGGTGGGTCCCACCCCCAGTGCCACTGCCAGTGGGCCAGTCCAGCCCCAGTTGACCAGTTGACTTGGTCAACTGACTGACTGGGCACTGCCCAGTCACTGACTGGTGGGGCCCCGCTCCCTGTGTCTATGACATATGGGCCCCCCCTGTCAGGTGCCTAATTAACTAATTAGGTTAATAAAAATAATTAGATTAGCCTAACCTGTCACTGACTGCTGGGCCCCACCTGCTAATTAACCCAATTAATTAATTTAACCCCTCTGTTAAAGCCACAGTGTATGACATGTGGGCCCCACCTGTCTGGTTTGACCCTGGTCAGCCCCTGTTGACCTGCTGACATCATGCTTAGGTCATGCTGACATCACTTTACACTGTTTCGGATAATGTTAAATTTAAATAAATAATTAAATTCCAGAAATTAATAAAAACTTTAGAAAATCATATCTTTTAATCCGTAACTCCGATGAAAATAATTTATATATGAAAAATGACCAAAAAAATGAGACGAATCCGAATACGCTACCCACATACCTGTTAGACGCCTCTAACTATCTGAACATGCAACTTTTTGCCTGTTTCAGATAAATAAATAGTGCATGACTCTAATGAGATAAATCCAAACAAATTCCTAAAATAACTAAATGACTTAGACATGTCTTCAGGCAACCCTGCACTGCACGTTAACGTAGCCTGCTATGTGTTGCTCCTGTTTGCTTTGTATTTATACTGTTTCCTCCCCCTCTTCTCTCTCGTTAGACCCCGACGCAGTTCCCGGTACCGATACAGCTCAGGAGCCCGACGACACCATTGACGACCTTGCCTTTGCCGCCGAGCAACCAGGCAAGCCCCCCCCCCCTTGAGCATCCCGATATCGCCTATTCTTTCTCTCATGCTTGCATTAGAAATTGCTGCTACTACTGCTTACCTATTCTAATGCATAGCCTGTTTATTGTAACCTGATATTGATACCTTACCTGCTTATCCTAAACTGCTTAGTATAGGCTGGGTAGAGACCTATCAGTGACCCCACTTGTCCCGACTGCCCCGCTGGATTATCAGAAGACCCGATCAACGGGATTGAAGACCAGACCCCGGCACCGCACATCACCCCCCTTAGTTGTAACGACACTGCAGCGTTACTATCAAGTGTCGAGGGTGAAACCTCTTGTAGCACTTCTGATGTTAACTCTGTAGAGTAGCTATTCGGTCATGGTCATCGAGGGTGATTCCTCCTTCATCACTTCCGATAACGACGCCGTCGTACAACACCTCAAGTGTGAACCCAGCAAGGGTGATTCCTTCGAGTTCACCTTGACGGATACATCGTGCAGGAATCCAACGAGGGCGATACCTCGGATTCCCTTGATGTTATGGACACACGGTTACTATGACTTTACCCCTGGACTCTGTTAGAAATGGGTCGGCCCCGAGGGGGACCCGAGGAAGTTACTTTTACAGCAGGACTGGAGGGACTGGCGGTACCGCCCAGTAGAGGTGGACCTGAGTTCCCGTCAGTCTTTTGTGAGATGGGTTGACCTGGATGGTGCCCGAGTGAGAATACGAGGCGTGGCCGGGCATTCTTGGCCCTTGCCGCAAGTCCTCGAGACGGGGCGACGGGGTCACGTTGATCGTGAGTCTCTTCTCGTTACCGCACTGCCAACACACTACGATTTGGATATTTGATTCGAGTGGGCCTTTGGCCCGATAGCACTAACCATCACGTGGGAAAAGTTATGGGCACTCTGCATCGTATGCATCAGCCGAAAGCTCTGTCAGACGTCCAGTTCAGCATTGCGGCCGGGACGGACCGGCGCCCCCTGGTGCCTGGCTTCCCCCTGCACGCAACGACCCGGAGTGCACAGGGCGATGGCCAAGCCCCCTGAGCGCTTAGGATGTAGACCGGCGGGGACCTCTCTGCTGAGCTCTAGGTAGGGTTGCGGTGTGTCGTTTGGCCGAGGCCGGGCATGACCCGGAAAAGTGTGTTCGGCCGGAGTTAAGCGAGCGTGGTGGGTAAGTTGGTGCACCCCTGCAGGGAAGAACTAATCTATGCATAGCCGGATCCTCGGTAATGGACACTCGGAGTTGTATCCCGATTGATACAATTAGAATTGGATACTATGGCTCTGGGATTGCTTCTCGCAGGGAGTCGAGGAGGGATCTCAGGACGAGGTTGATGACTGTATGGCTCTGGGATTGCTTTCTCGCAGGGAGTCGAGAAAGGATCTCTGGGTGAGGATGAGACTTAATGTTACTACTACTTTATACGGTTCTAATCTACACTCTTCTAATGCTGCAAGACCTCTGAAGATGCTAGTCTTCGATAGGACTAGGCCTTCTCTCTATTCTGGCATTTCTGCAGCCCAATCCACATATACAGCCTCCTCTTGATAATGTTGCATATGTAGTGTAGATCCTTGCTTGCTGAGTACTTCGGATGAGTACTCACGGTTGCTTTGCTTTCTTTTTCCCCATATCCCTTTGATGCAACCAGATGACGGAGCCCCTGAGACAGCTGCCCCGCCGATGATCGCTACTACTACTACCCCGAGGGTGGATACTGCTTCGAACTTGCCGTCGACCAGGAGTAGGTTCGGAGGGTCCCAGGCAGGAGGCCTGCGCCTTTCGATCGTAGTGTTTTCTTTTGCCCCGCCTTTTAAGGGCCTACATGTGTTTTCTTTTATATCTGTACTCAGATATCTGATGCTTCCGCTGACGCTTGTATGCAAGCTTATGTATTCGAGCCCTCTGGCTTGTAATATAAAGCTTGTATGACTTTATTTATGTTTTAGAGTTGTGTTGTGATATCTTCCCGTGAGTCCTTAGGCTTGATCATGTGCATTGCGTGTATGATTAGTGCATGATTAAGCCGGGGCGTCACAAGTTGGTATCAGAGCCGACTGACTGTAGGAACCCCCTTTCCAACTCCTTGGCCGAAGTTGAGTCTAGTACTTGAAAACCGATTTACTAACATAGCTGTGTGGCTTACGGACCCACGTCGCCAATTGGGTGGTATTAGGATCTTTTACTCCTTGACCTTTACTCTGGAACTCTGATCTCTCTTCTATTCGTGTTAAAATTTTACTAACTCCAACATTAGGTTCTCGTGATCACATCCACCCGTTGTTCTGAAAATTTCCCCCTTCCTTCAAGATTGCGGGCCAGGTTCTGCTTGCAGGATCCTCTTATCGAGGGCACCCTATGTTGTCACTTGCAGATTCCTCGCTCCAGCAGTTTTCTCCGACGTGGATGTAGCCTTTGCTATGTCACATTGTTGTAATCCTCACCGCGTGCCTGCGCGCCGCCTAGTTTGTCTAGCCGCGTGCATTTCCGAACTCCTACCGCCGTTTGTGTCCAATTCCGTGCATCGTTCTGTATGTCTTTAATGACTACTAATATGCACCTAATTCCTTCTTGTTCATTTCCCATGTTACCTCATGAACTCCATACACATGCAGTTGTTATTACTAAACTGCCCCTGTTGGTTTGGCAGGATGGCTGACGATCCTCCACCTCCACCCTATATTGCCGAAATGATGCAGCAGTTTGAACTGAACCGCCAGGTTATGACCGGGATATTGGCTCAGTTCCCAAACCAGAACGCTCATCAACAGCCTACCCCAATAACACTGCCAGAATTCGTGCGCCTCAATCCATCCACTTTTCGCAGCTCGACTGATCCAATGGATGCTGATGATTGGCTCCGTGACATTGCCTTCCAGATGAAGTCGGCCAATGTTATCCCTGACAGTTACGTCACCTATGCGACGTATCACCTGAGGGGATCAGCTGCTCAATGGTGGGAAAGCCACAAGGGTATGTTGCCTGCTGAAACTGTAACCACTTGGCAGGAATTTCAGTCAGCCTTTCGTGCACGGTACATTCCTCAAGGTCTGATGGACCAGAAGAAGCAGGAGTTCCGCAAACTCTCTCAGGGTACAATGACTGTGGATGAATATCAGAGAAAATTTCTTGAATTGTCCCGCTATGGTGAAGATGACGTCTGCACTGACGTACGCAAGCAGGAGAAATTCCGTGAAGGACTGCGTACTGATATAAACCTTGCACTTGCTGTCCATGATTGCACAGACTTCGCAACACTAGTCAGCCAATCTTTTCAAGTTGAAACGGCTCTGACTAAGTACCAGGAGTCGCTCAAGCGCACTCATGACGTTGGCCCATCCTCGGGTCAGCCTGTTCAGAAACGTCGAGTGTGGATTCCCCACAATGTTTACCACCGACCTGCTCCAACACCCAGGCCGTCATATGTTGCACCTCGTCTGCCCTCACCGCCGAGACAGCTAACGGTTCATGATGGACCGCCTAATGCTATGGCTTCTCCTCAAGTTGCACAACGTCCTCCTGATGGTCGTACGAAGGGCCATCGAACCCATCGTTGCAGAAATCGTAAGGCCAGGATGTCTGCTATGGACCGAGGCCAGGTCACTCACGTCAAAATGGGAGAAGCTCGTGAGTCTCCTAAAATCGTGATGGGAACTCTGTCAGTTAATTCAGTTGCAGCTTCTGTTCTCTTTGATTCCGGGGCATCACATTCCTTTGTGTCTCAACAATTTGCTCAGCGGCATGAGCTACCTCTAGAGTTATTGCCCACACCATTAGAGATTATCACTCCCCGTTCCAGGTGGCAAACCAAGATGGTAAGTCACAACAACCAGGTCAAAATTGAAGGGTTGATGTTCTCTGCTTCCCTTATTGCTCCTGGACCTTCCGACATAGACATCATTCTAGGTATGGACTGGTTGACGGCCCATAATGCTTTGATTGATTGCGCTACTAAGATAGTCCAGCTCACTCACCCTTCTGGCCAGACAGTCAAATACTCAGCCCGAATAGCTCAGGATGCTGAGACTCAAATATATGTTCTGAATGCATTGAATGCCTCACCTCTTGAAGGCATCGAGAACGTTCCAGTTGTTCATGATTTTCAAGATGTCTTTCCAGAAGAACTTCCAGGAATATCCCCTGCTAGAGCTGTTGAGTTTGTCATCGACTTGAAGCCTGGCACAACCCCTATTGTGAAGCGTCCTTATAAGATGCCTCCGCACCACCTTCTCGAGCTTAAGGAAGAAATCGACACGTCACTTAAGAAAGGTTTCATCCGCCCCAGTTCCTCTGCTTGGGGAGCACCTTCACTCTTCGTTAAGAAGAAGGATGGAACTAACCGATTGGTTCAGGATTATCGGCCCATTAACCAAGCCACAATTCAGAATAAATATCCGCTTCCTCAGATCAATGATTTGTATGATCAACTTGCTGGATCATCGGTGTTTTCTAAACTCGACTTGAGGTTGGGTTATCATCAGATCCGTGTTCATGAAGAGGATATTCCGAAGACTGCATTTGTTACTCGCTATGGCTCTTATGAGTACACTGTCATGTCATTTGGTTTAACAAATGCTCCAGCCACATTCTCCCGTCTGATGAATTATATCTTCATGGATTACCTCGACAAATTCATCGTGGTTTATCTAGATGATATTCTGGTCTATTCAAAGATTAAAGAAGAACATGCTGAACACCTCCGCCTTGTACTAGAAAGGCTCCGAGAACACCAGTTGTATGCCAAATACTCCAAATGTGAATTTTGGCTTTCTCAAGTAACCTACCTTGGACATGTGATTTCCAAGGATGGTATTGCTGTTAACCCGGAGCGGGTTCAGGCTATTCTTGACTGGACTCCTCCGAAGAACGTCAAGCAAGTGAGAAGTTTTCTCGGCCTTGCAAGCTATTGCCGTCGTTTTGTCGAGAATTTTTCAAAGATTGCTAAGCCTTTGACTGATCTACTTCACAAGGGCGTTAAGTTTGAGTGGACAGAAAAATGTCAGGAAAGTTTTCAAACACTCAAAGACAAGCTAACATCTGCTCCAGTACTTGCTCCACCAGATTCACGCAAAGACTTCGTGATTTATTGTGACGCATCCTGTGAAGGATTAGGCTGTGTCCTAATGCAAGAGCGTAAGGTGATTGCTTACGGCTCTCGTCAGTTGCGCCCACATGAAGAGAATTATCCGGTACATGATCTAGAACTAGCTGCTGTGATCTATGCATTGTAGTTGTGGTGACATTACCTTCTCGGTAATCGTTGCGAGATCTACACGGATCATAAAAGTCTGAAGTACTTGTTCACCCAGCCATCTCTAAACCTCCGTCAGCAAAGATGGATGGAGGCCATTGCGGACTATGATTTGGGTATTTCTTATACCCCTAGCAAGGCTAACGTGATGGCTGATGCCTTAAGCCGCAAGTCCTATTGCGACAACCTCATGGTTAGGCGAGCTCAACCTCGTCTTTTTGAAGAACTGTGCAAGCTGAATCTGCGTATTGTTCCACAGGGTTCTCTTAATAACCTTGTGATACAACCAGATCTTGAGAAAGCTGTTAAGAATGCGCAAGCTAAAGATGCTGAAGTTGATCTGATGAAGAAAAATCTTCACCTTGAAAAGTACAGGGATTTCTCGCTGTCTGAAGATGGAACCTTGTATTTCAGAAACCGCATTGTGGTACCTCGCTTCGAGCTTATGACTGACAAAGTCATGAAGGAGGCCCATGATACCCCGCTGTCTATTCATCCGGGTAGCACCAAGATGTATCGTGATCTCCGTCAAAGGTACTGGTGGTCTAAAATGAAGCAGGATATTGCTCGATATGTTGCTGAATGTGATGTGCGTCATCGCGTTAAAGCAGAACATCAGAAGCCTGCTGGAATTCTGCAACCACTTCCTATTCCTCTATGGAAATGGGATAAGGTTCAAATGGATTTCATTACTGGCCTTCCCAGGTCACAGAAGGGTCACGATGCTATTCTTGTAGTCGTCGACCAACTCTCTAAAGTTGCACACTTTCTGCCTGTCAAGGAGACGATCACTGCTAGTCAGTTAGCGGAGTTATATATCTCCAGAATTGTTTCACTCCACGGCATTCCGAAAGAGATTAGTTTGAACCGTGGCGGACTTTTCACCTCCAAGTTCTGGGAAAGTTTCCAAGAAGCTATGGGAACTCATATTACCTGGAGTTCAGCTTATCACCCTCAATCCCAAGGCCAAGTCGAGTGAGTCAATCAGGTTCTTGAAGACATGCTGCGAGCTTGTGTTATTTCTTTCGGCAAGAAGTGGGAAGAATCTCTTCCATATGCCGAGTTCTCTTATAACAACAGCTATCAAGCCAGCTTGAAAATGGCCCCCTTCAAAGTACTATATGGACGTAAGTGTCGAACCCCTCTGAATTGGTCAGAAACTAGGGAACGACCACTCGTGGGACCGGACATTATTCAACACGCCGAAGAACAAGTACGTATCGTTCGAGAAAATCTCAAGGCGGCTCAGGACCGCCAGAAGAGCAACTATGATCGCAAACGATGGGGTTTGACTTATCAACCTGGTGATCAAGCTTATCTGCGTGTCACTCCTATGAAGGGCACTCACCGTTTTGGAATCAAGGGCAAATTAGCTCCACGCTACATTGGTCCTTTCCGCATAATTGCTAGACGTGGTCAGGTGGCATATAAATTGGAGTTGCCGCCGCAATTCTCTCATATCCGTGACGTCTTCCATGTGTCGCAACTTCGTCGTTGCTTCAAGGAATCTCCGCACCGCGCAGTGGATCACGAGATGCTCGAATTGCAAGATGATCTATCTTATAAGGAGCATCCGATCCGCATTCTCGATGAAGCTGAACGTCGGACCCGTCAGAAGGTTACCAAGTTCCTTAAAGTGCAGTGGTCAAATCATACTGAAGATGAAGCCACTTGGGAACGCGAGGATAATCTTCGTGCGGAATACCCCAAACTTTTTCCTTCTACCTCTTAATTCTCGGGACGAGAATTCTTATTAGTGGAGGAGATTTTGTAACACCCCCAGTGGTTAACTACAGTAATCCCCTTTTGATTATGCCATTTCATCATGATCAACAGTGCTTAATCATTATTAGTATCATATCTCATTTCAAAATTCAAATTCAAATGGAAATTCAAACTTAAAGTGAAAATAAAAGTTGTCCAAACCCAGAATCTAAAATGTTCATTAGATGGAAAATATTCCATAGACAATTCTAAAATTTTAACCAACATTTAATAAATTAATTAGCTAACCCAAACCTCCTCTAACAGAGGCTAAAAATAATGTTTAATAACCTTTTATTTAATCTAAATCAAATATGAAATGATGTTTTGCCCAAACTAGTTTTTGGTGTTAGGGTATAATGCACTGATATTTATGGACTAGGTCACACTTTTTACAAAATTCATTTGCTGCCAAACATTTTTGCAAACAGAGAAAAGAAAAAGGAAAAAAGGGAAAAGGCCCAGGGCACTGGACTAAGTCCACAGTGCCGGCCCAGCCCACTCCCCACCTCATCCCCTACCTACTGCTCCCCCTGCGCCTCGCTGTCGAGCGCTCTGCGCGCACGCACGCCTGCGCCCTGGCCCCCTCTCCTCCTGCTCGACAGCGGCCTCGCCCACTCGTGGTGGATAAAGGGCGAGCCCTGGCGCTTCCCTAGCCTCTTCCTCGCGCACTCGCTCATTCCCCTCCCCTCTCTTCTCTGGCCGAGCGGAACGGACGCCGCACGCCGTGCTACGACGCGGCCACCGGCGACCCCGCGGCCTTTGGACCTGTCCATCTGCTCCGCCAAGGTCGGCTCCTTCCTCTGGTGGCTCCAGCCGAAGCGGGGAGGCCCTGCAGCGCCGAACCCCTTCCGAACGCGTCTCCGACCGCCGCCGTTCGTCTCTGTCTCCGGCGACTCGCTGCTGCGCCGAAACTGTCGGGGGTCTTTCGTGACCGCTGCGGTGAGCTCCATTTTCCCCTCCCTCCTTCTTTTGCTCGTTTCCCTAGCCCGTGCGAAGCCGCCGTCGTAGGTTGCTCTGGTTGCCGCCATTGCCAGCGAACTGCTTAGTGCAGTGCCGCCCGAGCTCCGCCACTTTGCCCGTCGTACTCCAGGAGTTCCCAGTAGGCCGCCTAGCTACCTAGTGCGCTCGAAAACGAGCTGTGCACGCGCGGCCGAGTCCACCCAAATGCCGCCGCCACAAACATCGTCGCCGACGTCATTTCCGGCAAGCCCTAGCCCCTTCCGACCACACCACTCGACGCGGTTTTTCCCTAGCTCTCGAACGTAAGTTGTGGCGCGCGAAATGATGCACCGTGGGCGATTTCCGACGGACTCCGCGAAGTTTCGGCCGTCGCCGCAGCGTTTCGTCTCGCCGGCGGTGGTGTCCGACGTGGCCGGTGGGTCCCACCCCCAGTGCCACTGCCAATGGGCCAGGTCAGCCCCAGTTGACCAGTTGACTTGGTCAACTGGCTGACTGGGCACTGCCCAGTCACTGACTGGTGGGCCCCCTCTCCCTGTGTCTATGACATATGGGCTCCCCCCTGTCAGGTGCCTAATTAACTAATTAGGTTAATAAAAATAATTAGATTTGCCTAACCTATCACTGACTGCTGGGCCCCACCTGCTAATTAACCCAATTAATTAATTTAACCCCTCTGTTAAAGCCACAGTGTATGACATGTGGGCCCCACCTGTCTGGTTTGACCCTGGTCAGCCCCTGTTGACCTGCTGATGTCATGCTTAGGTCATGCTGACGTCACTTTACACTGTTTCGGATAATGTTGAATTTAAATAAATAATTAAATTCCAGAAATTAATAAAAACTTTAGAAAATCATATCTTTTATTCCGTAACTCCGATGAAAATAATTTATATATGAAAAATGACCAGAAAAATGAGACGAATCCGTATACGCTACCCACATACCTGTTAGACGCCTCTAACTATCTGAACATGAATTTTTTTGCCTGTTTCAGATAAATGAATAGTGCATGACTCTAATGAAATAAATCCAAACAAATTCCTAAAATAACTAAATGACTTAGACATGTCTTCAGGCAACCCTGCACTGCACGTTAACGTAGCCTGCTTTGTGTTGCTCCTGTTTGCTTTGTATTTATACTGTTTCCTCCCCCTCTTCTCTCTCGTTAGACCCCGATGCAGTTCCCGGTACTGACATAGCTTAGGAGCCCGACGACACCGTTGACGACCTTGCCTTTGCCGCCGAGCAACCAGGCAAGCCCCCCCCCCCTTGAGCATCCCGATATCGCCTATTCTTTCTCTCATGCTTGCATTAGAAATTGCTGCTGCTACTGCTTACCTATTCTGATGCATAGCCTGTTTATTGTAACCTGATATTGATACCTTACCTGCTTATCCTAAACTGCTTAGTATAGGCTCGGTAGAGACCTATCAGTGACCCCACTTGTCCCGACTGCCCCGCTGGATTATCAGAAGACCCGATCAACGGGATTGAAGACCAGACCCCGGCACCGCACATCACCCCCCCTTAGTTGTAACGACACTGCAGCGTTACTATCAAGTGCCGAGGGTGAAACCTCTTGTAGCACTTCTGATGTTAACTCTATAGAGTAGCTATTCGGTCATGGTCATCGAGGGTGATTCCTCCTTCATCGTTTCCGATAACGACGCCGTCGTACAACACCTCAAGTGTGAACCCAGCAAGGGTGATTCCTCCGAGTTCACCTTGACGGATACATCGTGCAGGAATCCAACGAGGGTGATACCTCGGATTCCCTTGATGTTATGGACACACGGTTGCTATGACTTTACCCCTGGACTCTGTTAGAAACGGGTCGGCCCCGAGGGGGACCCGAGGAAGTTACTTTTACAGCAGGACTAGAGGGACTGGCGGTACCGCCCAGTAGAGGTGGACCTGAGTTCCCGTCAGTCTTTTGCGAGACGGGTTGACCTGGATGGTGCCCGAGTGAGAATACGAGGCGTGGCCGGGCATTCTTGGCCCTTGCCACAAGTCCTCGAGACGGGGCGACAGGGTCACGTCGATCGTGAGTCTCTGCTCGTTACCGCACTGCCAACACACTACGATTTGGATATTTGATTCGAGTGGGCCTTTGGCCCGATAGCACTAACCATCACGCGGGAAAAGTTATGGGCACTCTGCATCGTATGTATCAGCCGAAAGCTCTGTCAGACGTCCAGTTCAGCATTGCGGCCGGGACGGACCGGCGCCCCCCTGGTGCCTGGCTTCCCCCTGCACGCAACGACCCGGAGTGCACAGGGCGATGGCCAAGACCCCTGAGCGCTTAGGATGTAGACCGACAGGGACCTCTCTGCTGAGCTCTAGGTAGGGTTGCGGTGTGTCGTTTGGCCGAGGCCGGGCATGACCCGGAAAAGTGTGTCCAGCCGGAGTTAAGAGAGCGTGGTGGGTAAGTTGGTGCACCCCTGCAGGGAAGAACTAACCTATGCATAGCCGGATCCTCGGTAACGGACACTCGGAGTTGTATCCCGATTGATACAATTAGAATTGGATACTATGGCTCTGGGATTGCTTCTCGCAGGGAGTCGAGGAGGGATCTCAGGACGAGGTTGATGACTGTATGGCTCTGGGATTGCTTTCTCGCAGGGAGTCAAGAATGGATCTCTGGGTGAGGATGAGACTTAATGTTACTACTACTTTATAAGGTTCTAATCTACACTCTTCTAATGCTGCAAGACCTCTGAAGATGCTAGTCTTCGATAGGACTAGGCCTTCTCTCTATTCTGGCATTTCTGCAGCCCAGTCCACATATACAACCTCCTCTTGATAATGTTGCATATGTAGTGTAGATCCTTGCTTGCTGAGTACTTTGGATGAGTACTCACGGTTGCTTTGCTTTCTTTTTCCCCATATCCCTTTGATGCAACCAGATGACAGAGCCCCTGAGACAGCTGCCCCGCTGACGATCGCTACTACTACTACCCCGAGGGTGGATACTGCTTCGAACTTGCCGTCGACCAGGAGTAGGTTCGGAGGGTCCCAGGCAGGAGGCCTGCGCCTTTCGATCGTAGTGTTTTCTTTTGGCCCGCCTTTTAAGGGCCTACCTGTGTTTTCTTTTATATCTGTACTCAGATATCTGATGCTTCCGCTGACGCTTGTACGCAAGCTTATGTATTCGAGCCCTCGAGGCCCCTGACTTGTAATATAAAGCTTGTATGACTTTATTTATGTTTTAGAGTTGTGTTGTGATATCTTCCCGTGAGTCCTTAGGCTTGATCATGTGCATTGCGTGTATGATTAGTGCACGATTAAGCCGGGGGCGTCACATGCTTGATTTTCAAGATTCTGTGCAAGCTATCAAACAAATGTATGTGTACTATTCTTACAGTCAAACATCAGGTTGTCAATTCAAACCTTCTAAGATGCTAGCAGTTCTATGCCTATCCCAACACTTGTTCATTCAGTGGCCCCTGAAATGGTGTGGTTTTCATAGGGTAGATAGCGGAATTGTATCCTGCTCCATTAAAACTGTTAAGCAATCTCAACCTGAACTCTGAAGCTCTAGACTGCACCTAATAATTAGGTACAAAGGCTTCTGGGTCACCAAATTTCAGTGGTCACAAGTTGAACTCTGCCGTTGAGATATTTGAAAACAAGATTTCATATAACCCTTTTCAAGCTTGATTAAACAAAAACTATTCTCAAGACTCCGGAAATACGAATCACTAATTAATGGCTGTGTGCTGATGTTCGTGGATACAAAGTGCAAGCAAATAATAAGAGTTCATGAGTTGACAACTTAATGATACGGTTCATGCGGTCACAATAAAAACTAAAACAAACTCTCAACCAAAAGTAACAACACTTGTAACACACTTCACTGTTAAATCAACACCTTTCTGCCTCAGAGAAAATCATTTTTTGCCTCAAGCAGTGAGCACTTTGGGTGCTCCCTTCTTTTTACATGATCAGTCCTCATGTTACCATAGTGAAATATGGCAAACGACTCAATCCCAGCGGTCATTCTCTTCTTCAGTGAGATCCTCTGCCTTTTAGTCCAGGGGTACCTGCCAAGCTTCTTCTCCGGGCAATCGTCACACTCCAACCCACAATACAGGAACACATCCTCTAGATTGACCGCCGCTGCAAGAACATGACATAACTCACAAAGCAATCTTCAGATTCAAAGCCAAACATGACGAATGTGACCAAACTGTGGTGTTGGAAATCTGCTGCAGCAGAGTCCCACTCTACACCCTTGTTCTCACTATATGATACTTCTCTCCTCCTCTCCTCGTCCATTTCCATTTTACACTCATGATCCCATACCTGCATGGCAGAAAAAAGGCGAAGACAAAAATAAATTGTCAATAGAGCAGCCACCTTTGGTATCTGGTGAGACAATCTTGCAAAACCTTAAGCCCATGTGGCAAAAAAATATATCTTTAGGTAAACACATACCGTTATGTATAGCTCCTTCAGTAAGGGCGCAACTTCAAGAAAATACATTGTCCAAGTGAGATCATACCCTTCAGGAAGATTAACTAAATTCAAAAACCTTAGTTGGCGGAAAACAAATGCCAAACATTGCGTCGGACATTCTGGCTGCACCCAAATCTGCAACGAACAAGCACATGATGAGATGGGCAGAGAAGAAGTGAAGGCACACAGCTCGCAAAGCAACAATCTCGACTTACCTTTTCGGAAACAAATTCCAACTTCAAATCCCGTATAGAGCTACCACTAAGAAACTCACTTAACTTCACCATCTTGTGGTAACTAAGGCCGAGATTTGTGAGGCTTACAGCCTCCAGCAATGGGGCATGACCAATGAACAGTGGATCTTGGAACTGCAGCCAGCCTTCAAAGACCATCCTTGTGAGTTGAGGGAGCCAAGTTCAGCATAACTCGTTCGAGGCTACAGTGGACAATACTAAGCTCACTGAGATGAGCGTGTTCAACTGGCAGTGTGCTGCCATCACCAGAGTCACAATTGTACAAACGCAGACGCTTCAACAGCTTGCAAGTGATGATGACATTGGCTATGTCTGATTCACCAAATCTCAAATTCTCGAGGTCGAGGGCAGTGAGACCACCAAATACACTTGGACAAGCATCAAAGAACAACATGAAATTTCTCGCAGAGGTGACCAGGTCATCCTCAACCATGTCAACGATGTCATACGTCCCTGTCATAACACTGAATTTGACATTCTCGACCAAGTGTGCCGCCATGGCATGACCAACAGCATGTCCAATGGATATGGGGACATCACCCCTCAAGTAGAACATGGTCGACAGAAGGCGGATGGTGTGTTCTCCAAGATTTCTGCGTGTCAATATGCTCTCAATCGCTTGAACCACATCTTCATTGATGCGAACCAATTCATCGTCAGAGATGTCGGTGCATGACACGCCCTTGGGCAGGAAGTGCTGGGCGCTTATTATAAGCCGAGACAGCTTGGCGCATAGTTGAGTCCACCGCTTGGAGAGGATGCTGGTTCTTGCAGCCTCACGGACAGTGAGTCGGTCAAGAATGTTGACCAGAACGTCATCAGGCAATGCACTGAACGCATCAACTTTCTTGCCTTTCTGCATTTGGCACGACGACGAATAAGAGTTGATTCCACACCAGTCGCAAATAAGCAAATTTGATGTTCTCAGATATGCAATTTCTAGACAGTTGCAAGCATGTAATTTCAACGGTGCAAGACACTCAGTCTTGACATATTCTTTTGCCACCCAAAAATTGCAATTATCAAAGATGCAATTTGATGTACAAGTGCAAAATTTTCAATTTTAATTATAGATCTATATGAAGGGTTCTCTCTGAAAAAGAAAATATCAGCCAAGTAAAGGAGGACAATGAACTCACCGCCATGGCTCCCGCGTAGATCAGCCGAGCCCGAGAAGAGTTGGTCACCCTGAATTTTGCAGCTGAGGGCTCACGAGTTGCCGTGAATTCGTCCCCTCCGGATATTGGTGTCCTCACGAGTTGAATGGAGGTAAGTATATAGCTGCTGGGTTCCCGAGACCAACTGAAACACGGACACCGAATTCGAAAGAGGACCTACTTCTGATTGTAGCCCGGGAAGGACTGCTTTGATTCCGGATTACGATTTAAAAAGGGAGGCGCTTGATTGCTTCGATTGCCGATAGCAGATCTCAAAGGAGCTCCTGCTGCTTCGAATGGGAACCTCTTCGCAAGCACCACTCGATCCTCATTCATGGCCTCCGACGGCGACGGCGACGGCGCGAGAGGGGAGCTCGGCACAAGGCAGGCAGTGGTATGCCCTTTCCTCTCTGGTGAAACCCTAGGGGTGGAAGGCATGGTTTTTTTTTGAGGTTTTGGAAGGCGTGGTAGTGATCACCATCATATACTCCGGCCTGCAGTTGAGGAATGTGGCACGGATGGCCTGGTCGCCATTCTTTTTTTTTGCATGGTAATACGTGTCTCATTTAAATCATAATGATCATAGTACAAGCCACGTACAAACCGACCTGCCAAAACTAAAAAGACAGCAAAACGCTAGCCTTTGCACAAAGGAACAACAACTAAGAAGTAAAATTACAATCAAGACCGAAGAAACCTTTGAACTTGACACCAACGCCCGTCACAGGCCTCCGGGACCACCATAGCAGCCACCAAAGGAAACAATAACGGATCACCTTCACACCCAAGCTCGAAGCGGCTCCATCGCTGATATGCAGCTTTGCGGACCTCCAAGGTGGTTCACCAAAAGTGAAACCATTACCATTGAACGAATCAGACCGGGGCAACACCCCGGACACGCCATCGAACTCCAGATCTGGCACCCCCACACGACTAAGACGCTGGAGGAGAAAACCATACCTGCTATCGACGAACCATGAACCCAGCACACGATCCACCATCTTCCAGATGCCGCCGATGCAGACCACAATCTGCATCCGCTCCTGGACTACCTCCCAAGCTCCGCACTGGCGCTGGAGCAAACACCGTCGCAACGGCGGAGCCCGAGGACACAGGTCCACCACGAGGATGTCACCACCGCCATGCCATCCTTGCTTGAACAACTAATTTCCAAATCCATCCCCAACCATAGGACCGATCGCCTCGTCAGAGTAGGATCTGAAGAAACTTTATTCAGCGCCGCCATCGCAAGCAAAAACGATGAACAACCTAAAAACCTAAACTACGAGAACCTAAAAAACGATCCACACACGTGGATCCGACGACCCCCCTCACCACTGACGACCGAAGTCACCGGCGGAGGGGAGCCACCGGAGGCCGACGGCAGAAGCGAGCCCGCTAGCGGGCCCTCCTGTAAGCTACTAATAGTTCCTATACGGTCCGGCCCATGTAGTTTTTCTTCTCATTGGTTTTGGGAACCTTCTCCTATTTATTTTTTCGGGCGGTTTTTCCAGGATGAGTGTTGTTCGGTTTTATTTTATATTATTTTTTAAACAAATTCAAAACCTTTTTGAATACGTGATTTTTTTTTCAAATTCATGAATATTTTTAAAATTCATAAAAGTTCAAAAATTGCGAAGATTTTCTCAAATTTGTATTTTTTAATGTACAATTTTTTAAAAATCCATGAACATTTTTAACCTCATAAACATTTTTCGAATACATGGATGTTTTAAAATTCCACGAAGTTCTCTGGAAAAGTCAACGATCAATGGTCAAACACTTAACTTATGGCCATGATCAAGAAAATAGAACCATCATGCAACAATTAAACTAGTCTAAGAGGCGAGACTAGGAATGTATTTACCGTTTATTATTCTACACGTGCATATGAGTTTTCCTCTGAGTTTCGTGGTTATTGCATACTTAAGAACCATAACAGTTGTAAGATAGAACATAAACATTAAATACGTACATGAAACTAAATAATAACTTTTAGTATTGCCTCTAAGGAATATTCCAACACAGTTAGCGTCGACCGCCATGTGGGCCAACCATGTGACCCCCTGACCATGTGTGTGTGTGTGCGGAGGAAGATGGTGTAGGGGTTGCTCAATCCGGCTCCGAACAGGCTCCCATGAGCCTGAGACATTGAGGTCGGTGTTCCCAATGAAGGTTGAAGTTTTTTTTAAAGTTGCATACATTTGTTTGACATGTTGGAAGCTCATATGTTTTGCTGCAAACACATGGACGACATGTTGCGATGATCATGGGCGTACGTTACAAATTGTGTCTTTATGTTGCAAGGTTGTTTTTTGCGCTGTTGCATGTGTTGGCTTGCATGTTGTATGTGTATAAACCCCAAAATATTATGTATTCTAAAAATTACTTTTCAAGATAATACACCACTTGTATGAATGGTTGGTAAAGTTCTTATAGCATCTTGACCTACCCAACCGAACTAACGGGTTATTTTGATAGGGTCTTATTGGTGGAATTATCAATGGAGTGGATCTTGCTAGTTTTTGTATAGGTGAAGAAAATAAATATGTAGGGGCGTAAGTCCATCCAATAGAGATAGGTTGAGGAGAAATAAAGGAGAAAACTAACCTTGCAAATCGGTACTTCGCCTTCCTCACTGTACACACCATAGTAAGCAATATGAAATGAGTAACTTCATACTAGACTAAAATTAATGATAGATAAAGTTTGCGGTGAGCTACCCAAGGACAAAGTCACAACAAAGAGACTATTAGACATTGACCCACCAGAGGACGAATAACTTCATGTCAATGTCAACTGCCCAAGCCTTTTATATAGGGTCAGGCTTTTCTATGCGGATGGTACATAGCTCATTCTTATTTGTGTTACAATTTTCCTATTTTTGTGGATTATTTGTTGTGTACCTGTTTACTGGAGATGTGAATTTGATATCCATAGGCATAGAAGGCATTAGGAAGTTTCAATGAATCGCCAGAATTACAACATGCAAGATATCGGCAGCTGCCGCTGCTTCCTGGTACACTTTATGATGGGTGATAGTGGTTCTCAAATCAATAGAAAACTAAGTGTTAAGAGTGGCTTCCACTGCTTCCTGGACTACTAATGCATTTTTCTATAGGCAATCAGGATGGGCGCCATAGTCGTTTGTGTATATGTGCAGCTTAAAGTTTGGCCTTAGCAAATCATGCAGTGGCTAGCTGGTCCCCATGTCTGTTAAACCTGAGTTATGCATTGTGAAATCAAATTTCATACATCTATTCCAATTAAAATTGTCTGTATGCCAGATAAACCTCTTTGGATAAACTAGTAGGATTTTCACCAACAAATCATTGCAGCACCAAAATATCAGGTTTGTCTTGATGCACTACAAAGAATTCTAGGCAAAACAATTATACTCATTAAGCTGTGACAGCAGTTCTGCAAGAATTTTGTTGTGATACAAGGATGAAGAGAAACTAAAACTACCAAGGTTTGCATGTAGAAATCTTGCGCTCTTGGATGCACGCAATGAAACCTAGTAAACGAAAACTACATCAGAGACGCCATTCTTCCCTTCTCCAAAATCTTATGGATGCATCCAAAAGCATCAACCGCCCTCCATTTTCCCCTTCAAAATGTAGCCCCTCAGCCAACCATGCAAATAGATTTTGTTTCCTATTCATCATCAGAAAAGTTGTCCAAAGGGATCTCACTCGGTTTAGCCACATCAGAATCCTGCCCAGTAAAAAAGACATTACTTAATTATACATGTGCATGTGTTGTTGTACTCACACAAGTAATGCTATATCTAGAAGATTTTTACCTGCACTTTATCCCAGTCCTTCAATTTGGAACCAAGCATGTATGTGTCACATAGAGGGGCCCACCCTGGCTCATCTTCACCTTTGCCAATATTCTAATAAACAGATCAATTATGAGTTACATGCACAGAAATCCACAAGTAAAGTTCAGTTATATATATGCAACACTATTAAAAATATGTTACAAAATACTTAGAAACCTGCAGTTCGGCTAGTTAATTTTACAAACCAGTGAACTAGTAGCTTATTTGGATAAACCAATGATCCAGCTTTTTTATTACAGTTATAGGATCCCCTGTTCACCCGATGATTATTACAAACCAATTTATCCCCCAACTACTCGTATATCCTGCAGCTTTTACTGTCTTATGGCTCATGGCAATCCTCATTTTTCAAAATTGCTAGCCTCAGACATAGTGTTCAAACTCCACTATGCCGCCACACTCACATTCATATGCAATAGAGAAGGGGCCCGCAACGGGCTTTGCTTTAATGTTTCATGTCAAGTTGCATTGTGCTAACTTTTTCCAGCTATTGGCTTACATGTTTCGACCATGCATAGTTTCATTTACTTTGTGCACCAAATAACTAGTTTTGAAATTGAGCCTTGTTTGAAGTTTAGTGCGACTGCTTGATACACTAGCAACGATGACTTACATTGTCCAAAAATTTAATCAGACAACACAACACTAATACCTAGTACCATAAGCCCCTAAACTGAAGGCACAACCTTTTAGGGGTTGTTTGGATAGCATGTATTGACAGAATCCATTTAAGTTAAACTGATTTCACCCTAAGATTTTTAGCCCGGACTGTGAGTGCTCAGGGCCGAACTGCAAGTACTCAGGGGACGCTATGAGCAAGCTAGCAAAAAAATTTGTGGACTGGCACGGGAGAAACTCTTGAGTGGTGAGTGGAAAACTAATTTCTATTGCTAGCACTTGGGCTGTATTTATAGTACAAGGGAGGGCGGTTGCACGGAGTTGACGATTACATGTGTGCCCGTTGAGGGGGAGAGAGTTCATGGACGAAGGAAAATCTATTTAATACTCTCGTCAATATTTGAAGTTGTTTAAGTCCAAACGAAGTATCCTATAAATCAGCTTCAACAAAACAACAACTTAAAACTGGTTTTCCTAAAAATCCTCTTAAAACTTGTTTTGCTAATACTTGTTCCAAATACTAGTTATCCAAACAATCACTTAGTGAAGAAAATAATTAGGTATAACTACCTTTGAGAACTTGGAAGATGCCTGGCCTTGTTGTCCTTCATTGGATGGTACAGACTATTTTGCCAAAGCCACTAGGACGAATAGGAAACCAATCAGCCCATTTGGATATTAGTATAGAAATGGTTATGAGCATCAAAACTGAACGCAGAAGATAGGCATGATGAGCACAATCATGGGTCAAGATGACGGTGTGCTAGCATGAAACGAACTATAGCATGTGACATCTCCAGCTGTTTTCAGTTCCAATTGATTTCAAGTTTGTCTGCAAATTATCAAACAAATGTACATCTACTGTTCTTACAGTCAAACCAATGATTGATTCAAACATCAAGTCGCCAAATTCAAACCTTCTGAAATGTAGGCAGTTATATGCCTCTCCCAACATTTGGTCATTCAGTGACCCATGAAATGGTGGTGTTTATAGAGTATAAAGCAGACCTGTATGATGTACATTGCAACTCTAACTAACATCAACCAGAGCTTTGAAGCTCCGGACTGCACCCTAATTAGCTAAAGGCTTGATAAACTAGAGTCCAAGTCACCAAATTCCATTGTTCACAAGTTTCACTCTGCAATTGAGATGTTTGAAAAAAAGATTTCACATAATTCTTTTCAAGCTTGATTAAAACAACAACTACTCTTACAGGACTTCCGAAATAATAACACCCGCATCACCAATTTTATGTCATATTGCGATGACATGAGGTCATGGGTGAGGGAGTCCTGGACTAGGGGTCCTCGGGATGCTGGCCTATCTCACATGGGCCGGACAGTTGGGCCGCACTATGGCTGCTGGTGGACCGAACTATGGAGCGGCATTGTATCCGGACGGGAGATCTTTTGTGCCTTGGTGTGTACTCCAAGTCAGGATGGAAGATTCGGCATGCCTGTTCCCTTGTTGTAACCGACTATGTGTAACCCTAATACCCCCGGTGTCTATATAAACCAGGGGATTTAGTTCGAAGAGGCTAGAGAACAATCGCCATCCTACTAGTTTGGGGTTTAGTTCATCTGATCTCGTGGTAGATCAACTCTGTAATCCCCATATACACAAGCAATATAATCAAGCAGGACATAGGGTATTACCTCTTAGAGAGGGCCCGGACCTGGGTAAATATCGTGTCACACGTCCCTTGTTCCCCATTGATCCAAGATCCATAGTTCGGGACCCCCTACCCGAGATCCGCCGGTTTTGACACCGACATTGGTGCTTTCGTTCCGCTGTTGGATCACCGAGGAATCGATGGTTTGCCTGATCATCGGAGACGGCATCAACACCGGGAACATCTTCGTCCCTGGGCAACTTTTCGCGTTCGGCAGCATTGTCCTGCATGCCGACTCGACCGGTCATCTCAACTAGGTCGACAGTTTCGCCCCTGAGCATTAGATCAGGTTTGGTAACTTCAAATACGTCACCGATGCTCGGGGCGATCTGATCTTCACTGGCTTCTCAGCCTTACCTGGAACGACCGCGGCCTCCGAAGCATTAACTTCGGGGCCTCTCCCCGATCTGATCTCCGAATCGGCCCTTACCGCACTATCGGCTTCAAGCTCGGAAGCAACTCCTACATCCAAAGACCAGGAATCAACCCCTTCTGGACCTTCCCTCCTTACCGTGGATCCAGCCTTGAGCCTTAACGAGAGTTTGGCGTCCGAAGACGGGGAGTCAACCCCAGCCGGACTCGCCCTTTGCTACTTCTTGAGCTTGCGTTGGTTTTTCCCTTGAAGAGGAAAGGGTAATGCAGCAAAGTAGAGATAAGTATTTTCTTCAGTTTGAGAACCAAGGTATCAATCCAGTAGGAGACAACGCACAAATCACCGAATACCTGCACAAACAATCAAACAACTTGCACCCAACGCGATAAAGGGGTTGTCAATCCCTTCACGGTTACTTGCAAAAGTGAGATCTGATAGATATAGATGAAACTAAATAAAAGATAAAGTAAATATTTTTGGTATTTTTGGTTTATAGATCGGAAAGTAAAAGATTGCAAAATAGTAGATCGGAAACTTATATGATGGAAAATAGACCCGGGGGCCATAGGTTTCACTAGAGGCTTCTCTCAAGATAGCAAATAATACGGTGCGTGAACAAATTACTGCCGAGCAATTGATAGAAAAGCGCAAAGTTATGACAATATCTAAGGCAATGATCATGAATATAGGCATGACGTCCATGTCAAGTAGACCTTTCACTAGAGGCTTCTCTCAAGATAGCAAATAATACGGTGGGTGAACAAATTATTGCCGAGCAATTGATAGAAAAGCGCAAAGTTATGACGATATCTAAGGCAATGATCATGAATATAGGCATCACGTCCATGTCAAGTAGACCGAAATGATTCTGCATCTACTATTACTCCACACATCGATCGACTCCTGCTTGCATCTAGAGTATTAAGTTCATGAAGAACAGAGTAACGCATTAAGTAAGATGACATGATGTAGTGGAATAAACTCAAGCAATATGATGTAAACCCCATCTTTTTATCCTCGATGGCAACAATACAATATGTGCCTTGCTGCCCCTACTATCACTGGGAAAGGACACCGCAAGATTGAACCCAAAGCTAAGCACTTCTCCCATTGCAAGAAAAACCAATCTAGTTGGCCAAACCAAATCGATAGTTCGAAGAGAATTACAAAGTTATCAAATCATGCATAGAAAAATTAAGAGAAGATTCAAATAATATTCATAGATAAGCTGATCATAAATCCACAATTCATCAGATCTCGGCAAACACACCGCAAAAAAGTATTACATCGAATAGATCTCCAAGAACATCGAGGAGAACATGGTATTGAGAATCAAAGAGAGAGAAGAAGCCATCTAGCTACTAGCTATGGACCCGTAGGTCTGAGGTAAACTACTCACGCTTCATCGGAAGGGCAATAGAGTTGATGTAGAAGCCCTCCGTGATCGAATCCCCCTCCGGCAGGGTGCCGGAAAAGGTCCCTAGATGGGTTCTCACAGGTACAGAAGGTTGCGGTGGTGGAAAAGTGTTTTCGTGGATGCCTCTGGTGATTTGGGAACATATGTGAATATATAGGCGAAAGAATTACGTCAGGAGGGTCACGGGGGCCCCACAAGGCAGGGGGCGTGCCCTACCCCTTGGGCGCGCCCGCCACCCTTGTGTCCGCCTCGTGGCTCCTCCGACTTCATCTCCAAGTCTCCTGGGTGTCTTCTGGTCCAAGAAAAATCATCACGAATATTTTATTCCGTTTGGACTCCGTTTGGTATTCCTTTTCCACGAAGCTAAAAAACAAGGAAAAAAACAGAAACTGGCACTGGGCTCTAGGTTAATAGGTTAGTCCCAAAATAAAAAATAAAATAGCATATTAATGCATATAAAACATCCAAAACAGATAATATAATAGCATGGAACAATAAAAAATTATAGATACGTTGGAGACGTATCAAGCATCCCCAAGCTTAATTCCTGCTCGTCCTCAAGTAGGTGAATGATAAAAACAGAATTTTTGATGTGGAATGCTACCTAACATACTTATCCATGTAATTTTCTTTATTGTGGCATGAATGTTCAGATCCATAAGATTCAAAACAAAAGTTTAGTATTGACATAAAAACAATAATACTTCAAGCATACTAACAAGGCAATTATGTCTTCTGAAAATAACATGGCCAAATAAAGCTTATCCCTACAAAATCATATAGTCTGGCTATGCTCCATCTTCATCACACAAAATATTCAAATCATGCACAACCCCGATGACAAGCCAAGCAATTGTTTCATACCTTTGATGTTCTCAAACTTTTTCAACTTTCACGCAATACATGAGCGTGAGCCATGGACATAGCACTATAGGTGTAATAGAATATGGTGGTTGTGGAGAAGACAAAAAGAAGGAGATAGTCTCACATCAACTAGGCGTATCAACGGGCTATGGAGATGCCCATCAATAGATATCAATGTGAGTGAGTAGGGATTGCCATGCAACGGATGCACTAGAGCTATAAGTTTATGAAAGCTCAAAAGAGAACTAAGTGGGTGTGCATCCAACTCGCTTGTTCAAGAAGACCTAGGGCAATTTGAGGAAGCCCATCATTGGAATATACAAGCCAAGTTCTATAATGAAAAATTCCCACTAGTATATGAAAGTGACAACATAGGAGACTCTCTATCATGAAGATCATGGTGCTACTTTGAAGCACAAGTGTGGTAAAAGGATAGTAACATTGTCCCTTCTCTCTTTTCTCTCATTTTTTTTATTTGGGCCTTCTCATTTTTTTTGGCCTCTTTTTTTCGTCCGGAGTCTCATCCCGACTTGTGGGGGAATCATAGTCTCCATCATCCTTTCCTCACATGGGACAATGCTCTAATAATGAAGATCATCACACTTTTATTTACTTACAACCCAAAAATTACAACTCGATACTTAGGACAAAATATGACTCTATATGAATGCCTCCAGCGGTGTACCGGGATGTGCAATGAATCAAGAGTGACATGTATGAAAGAATTATGAACGGTGGCTTTGCCACAAATACGATGTCAACTACATGATCATGCAAAGCAATATGACAATGATGAAGCGTGTCATAATAAACGGAACTGTGGAAAGTTGCATGGCAATATATCTCGGAATGGCTATGGAAATGCCATAATAGGTAGGTATGGTGGCTGTTTTGAGGAAGGTATATGGTACCGACGAAAGTTGCGCGGCACTAGAGAGGCTAGCAATGGTGGAAGGGTGACAGTGCATATAATCCATGGACTCAACATTAGTCATAAAGAACTCACATACTTATTGCAAAAATCTATTAGTTATCGAAACGAAGTACTACGCGCATGCTCCTAGGGGGATAGATTGGTAGGAAAAGACCATCGCTCATCCCTGACCGCCACTCATAAGGAAGACAATCAATAACTAAATCATGCTCCGACTTCATCACATAACGGTTCACCATACGTGCATGCTACGGGAATCACAAACTTTAACACAAGTATTTCTCAAATTTACAAATACCCACTAGCATGACTCTAATATTACCATCTCTATATCTCAAAACAATCATAAGGAATCAAACTTCTCATAGTATCCAAAACTTCTGAAAAATTATGACAACAGAGGCAATTTGTATATAAATCTCGTATAAAAAATTCAGGGTTTTTCAACGCTCCAGTGAATTATTAAAATTCTGTGACTGGACGCAAAAGTTTCTGTTTTTTAGCAAGATCAAATCAACTATCACCGTAAGCCATCCCAAAGGTTTTACTTGGCACAAACACTAATTAAAACACAAAACCACATCTAACCAGAGGCTAGATGAATTATTCAAAGAAAAACAGGAACAAAAAAGCAAAAACAAAAATAAAATTGAGTTGCCTCCCAACAAGCGCTATTGTTTAACGCCCTTAGCTAGGCATAAAAACACGAATAGATCTAGGTATTGTCATCTTTGGTATGCAATCCATAAGTAGCTCTCATAATAGATTCTTATGGCAATTTAATTTTCTTTCTAGGAAAGTGTTCAATGCCCTTCCTTAACGGAAATTGAAATCTAGTGTTTCCTTCTTTCATATCAATAATTGCACCAATCGTTCTAAGGAAAGGTCTACCAAGAATAATAGGACATGTAGGATTGCAATCTATATCAAGAACAATGAAATCTACGGGCACATAATTCCTATTTGCAACAATAAGAACATCATTAATCCTTCCCATAGGTTTCTTAATAGTGGAATCCGCAAGATGCAAATTTAAAGAACAATCATCAAATTCACGGAAACCCAACACATCACATAAAGTTTTTGGAATCGTGGAAACACTAGCACCCAAATCACACAAAGCATGGCACTCATAATCTTTAATCTTAATTTTAATAGTAGGTTTCCACTCATCATAAAGTTTTCTAGGGATAGAAACTTCCAATTCAAGCTTTTCTTCAAAAGATTGCATCATAGCATCAACGATATGTTTAGTAAAAGCTTTGTTTTGATTATAAGCATGAGAAGCATTCAACATGGATTGCAACAAGGAAATACAATCTATTAAAGAACAATTATCATAATTAAATTCCTTGAAATCCAAAAGAGTGGGTTCATTGCTACTTAAAGTTTTGACCTCTCCAATCCCACTTCTATTAATTTTTGCATCAAGATCTAAAAACTCCGAATCATTGGGACGCCTTTTAACTAAAGTTGACTCATCTCCAGTCCCATCTTTATCAAGATTTATATTGGAAAACAAAGATTCAATAGGAGTCACATCAATCACTTTAAGATCTTCATCATTATTTAAAGCCTTCGGTTTAGCGGCCATCTTATTTACTAAGGTAGCTTGTTTATCAGAAATTTGGCCTGCTAAATTTTCAAGATGAGCAAACTGAGATTTCAAACCATAAAATTCTTTAGACATATCATCGAGCTCTTTATTCATGTATTCCATAAAACTTTTCTGCTCCTTAAGCTCGTTTCTAAAGAAACTATTATGCTCAAATTGTAAAGACATGAAGCTCCTAACATTGTTTTCAATTTCTTCCAACCTCCTAAAGTGAGGATCAACATTCTTTGGTTGAACCATCGTGATAAAGCAAGCAAGCCAACACACAAGCAAACAAAAGGCAAACAAAGAAGACAAACGGAAGAGGGGTGAAGAAAGGGCAAATCTTTTTGAAAATCATTTTAGAAGTGGGGGAGAGGAAAACGAGAGGCAAATGGCAAATAATGTAATGCAAGAGATGAGAGTTTATGATGGGTACTTGGTATGTCTTGACTTGGCGTAGATCTCCCCGGCAACGGCGCCAGAAATTCTTCCTACTACTTCTTGAGCTTGCATTGGTTTTTTCCTTGAATAGGAAAGGGTGATGTAGCAAAGTAGAGATAAGTATTTCCCTCGGTTTGAGAACCAAGGTATCAATCCAGTAGGAGACAACGCACAAATCACCGAATACCTGCACAAACAATCAAACAACTTGCACCCAACGCGATAAAGGGGTTGTCAATCCCTTCACGGTTACTTGCAAAAGTGAGATCTGATAGATATAGATGAAACTAAATAAAAGATAAAGTAAATATTTTTGGTTTATAGATCGGAAAGTAAAATATTGCAAAATAGTAGATCGGAAACTTATATGATGGAAAATAGACCCGGGGGCCATAGGTTTCACTAGAGGCTTCTCTCAAGATAGCAAATAATACGGTGGGTGAACAAATTACTGCCGAGCAATTGATAGAAAAGCGCAAAGTTATGACGATATCTAAGGCAATGATCATGAATATAGGCATCACATCCATGTCAAGTAGACCTAAATGATTCTGCATCTACTACTATTACTCCACACATCGACCGACTCCTTCCTGCATCTAGAGTATTAAGTTCATGAAGAACAGAGTAACACATTAAGTAAGATGACATGATGTAGAGGAATTAACTCAAGCAATATGATGTAAACCCCATCTTTTTATCCTCGATGGCAACAATACAATACGTGCCTTGCTGCCCCTACTATCACTGGGAAAGGACACCGCAAGATTGAACCCAAAGCTAAGCACTTCTCCCATTGCAAGAAAAACCAATCTAGTTGGCCAAACCAAACCGATAGTTCGAAGAGAATTACAAAGATATCAAATCATGCATAGAAAAATTAAGAGAAGATTCAAATAATATTCATAGATAAGCTGATCATAAATCCACAATTCATCGGATCTCGGCAAACACACCGCAAAAAAGTATTACATCGAATTAATCTCCAAGAACATCGAGGAGAACATGGTATTGAGAATCAAAGAGAGAGAAGAAGCCATCTAGCTACTAGCTATGGACCCGTAGGTCTGAGGTAAACTACTCACGCTTCATCGGAAGGGCAATAGAGTTGATGTAGAAGCCCTCCGTGATCGAATCCCCCTCCGGCAGGGTGCCGGAAAAGGTCCCTAGATGGGATCTCACAGGTACAGAAGGTTGCGGTGGTGGAAAAGTGTTTTCGTGGATGCCTCTGGTGGTTTGGGAACATATGTGAATATATAGGCGAAAGAATTAGGTCAGGAGGGTCACGGGGGACCCACAAGGCAGGGGGCGCGCCCTACCCCCTGGGCGCGCCCTCCACCCTTGTGGCCGCCTCGTGGCTCCTCCGACTTCATCTCCAAGTCTCCTGGGTGTCTTCTGGTCCAAGAAAAATCACCGCGAATATTTTATTCCGTTTGGACTCCGTTTGGTATTCCTTTTCCACGAAGCTAAAAAACAAGGAAAAAAACAGAAACTGGCACTGGGCTCTAGGTTATTAGGTTAGTCCCAAAAATAATATAAAATAGCATATTAATGCATATAAAACATCCAAAACAGATAATATAATAGCATGGAACAATCAAAAATTATAGATACGTTGGAGACGTATCACCCTCCTCACTATAGACCTGGATTTCGCCCTGGCCGGACTCGTGTCTCGCTGATACGTCCATTTTGTATCATGATTTCCTACTGTTATTTACAATGTTTTTATGCATAATAAAGCTTTATGGAGTAATTCTAATGCCTTTTCTATCATAATATGCAAGGTTTACACAAAGAGGGAGAATGCCGGCAGCTGGAATTCTAGACCTGAAAAAGCTACATCGGAGTTACCTATTCTGCACAACTCCAAATAAGCTGAAACTTCATGGAGAATTATTTTGGAATATATGAAAAATACTGGAGCAAATAACAACCGGAGGGGGGCACCTGATGAGCACAAGACACCAGTGCGCGCCAGGCCCCCCAGGCGCGCCCTGGTGGGTTGTGCTCAGCCTAGCCCACCTCCGGTGCCCATCTTCTAGTATATAAGTCATTTTGACCTAGAAAAAATAAGAAGATGACTTTCGGGACAGAATGCTGCCGTCTCGAGGTGGAACTTGGGCAGGAGCACTTTTGCCCTCCGGCGAAGCGATTCCGTCGGGGGAACTTCCCTCCCGGAGGGAGAAATCGAATCCATCGTCATCACCAACAACCCTCTCATCTTTGGGAGGCAAATCTCCATCAACATCTTCAACAGCACCATCTCCTCTCAAACCCTAGTTCATCTCCCGGAACCTTAGATTGGTACTTGTGGATGACTAGTAGTGTTGATTACATCTTGTAGTTGATTACTATATGGTTTATTTGGTGGAAGATTATATGTTCAGATCCATTATGCTATTTAATACCCCTCTGATCTTGATCATGATTATCATTTGTGAGTAGTTACTTTAGTTCTTGAGGTCACGGGAGAAATCATGTTGCAAGTAATCATGTGAACTTGATATGTGTTCGATATTTTGATGATATGTATGTTGTGATTCCCTTAGTGGTGCCATGTGAATGTCGACTACATGGCACTTCACCATATTTGGGCCTAAGGGAATGCATTGTGTAGTAGTTATTAGATGATGGGTTGCTAGAGTGACAGAAGCTTAAACCCTAGTTTATGCGCTACTTCATAAGGGACCGATTTGGATCCAAATGTTTAATGCTATGGTTAGATTTTATCTTAATACTTTTCTCGTAGTTGCGGATGCTTGCGAGGGGGTTAATCATAAGTGAGAGGTTTGTTCAAGTAAGAACAGCACCCGAGCACCGGTCCACCAACATATCAAATTATCAAAGTAGCGAACGCAAATCAAACCAACATGATGAAAGTGACTAGATGAAATTCCCGTGTACCCTCAAGAACACTTTGCTTATTATAAGAGACCGTTTTGGCATGTCCTTTGCCACAAAAGGATTGGGCTACCTTGCTTCACTTTATTTACCATTACCGTTACTTGTCCATTACAAATTATCTTGCTATCAAACTACCTGTTACCGACTATTTCAGTGCCTTGCAGAAAATACCTTGCTGAAAAGCACTTGTCATTTCATTCTGCTCCTCGTTGGGTTCGACACTCTTACTTATCGAAAGGACTATGATTGATCCCTATACTTGTGGGTCATCAAGGCTCTTTTCTGGAGCTGTTGCCGGGGAGTGAAGTGCTCTTGGTAAGTGGAAATTGGTAAGGAAAAATTATTAGTATGTGCTGAAATTTATTGTCACTTGTTACTATGGAAAACCATCCTTTGAGGGGTTTTTCGGAGTATCTTCACCTCGACCGGAAGCACAATTAGTTGCCCCTCAACATACTACACCTACTAAAAATATTGGTTATGAAATTCCTTCGGGTATGATAGAACAACTGCTAGCTAATCCTTATGCAGGAGATGGGACTGAACATCCTGACATGCACTTGATATATGTGGATGAAATTTGTGGATTATTTAAGCTTGCAGGTTTATCCGGAGGTGAAGCTAAGAAGAAGGTTTTTCCATTATCTTTGAAAGGAAAAGCATTGACATGGTATGCTATGCGATGATGTTGGATCTTGGAACTGGAATCGGTTGAAATCGGAATTTCATCAAAAAAACTATCCTATGCATCTAGTTCATCGTGATCAGAATTATATATATAATTTTTGGCCTCGTGAAGGAGAAAGTATCAATCTAGCTTGGGGGAGGCTTAAGTCAATGTTATATTCATTCCCCAATCATGTGCTCTCTAGATAAATTATCGTTCGGAATTTTTATGCTCGGCTTTATCGTGATGATTAATCCATACTCGATACTTCTTTTACTGGTTCTTTTATGAAGAAGACTTGAATTTAGGTGGGATTTTTTAGAAAGAATTAAATGCAACTCTGAAGATTGGGAACTCAATGAAGGTAAAGAGTCAGGTATTAAGCTTGAGTTTGATTGTGTTAAATCTTTTATGAATACCGATGCTTTTCACAAGTTTAGCACTAAATATGGACTTGACTCTGAGATAGTAGCCTCTTTCTGTGAATCATTTGCTACTCATGTTGATCTCCCTAAAGAGAAGTGGTTCAAATATCATCCCCCTATTAAATAATAAATTAAAGAACCAGTAATAGCTAAAGATGAAACTATTATTTACAATGTTGATCCAGTTGTGCCTACTGCCTACATTGAAAAACCACCTTTCCCTGTTAGGATAAAGGAATATGCTAAGGTATCAACTGTGGTTCGCAAAAGTAATATTAAAGCACCTAAACCTCCTGAACAAATTAAAGTAGAACCTAGTGTTGCTATGGTTAAAGATCTCTTGGTAGAAAATATTGATGGGCATGTTATTTACTTCTGTGATGAAGCTGCTAGAATTGCCAAACCCGATGAAAAAGATAAACATAGACCTGTTGTTGGCATGCCTGTTGTCTCGGTTAAAATAGGAGATCATTGTTATCATGGTTTATGTGACTTAGGTGCTAGTATGAGTGCTATTCCTTTTACCTTATACCAAGAAATTATGAATGATATAGCACCCGCTGAAATAGAAGATATAGATGTTACTATTAAACTTGCTAATAGAGACACCATCACACCACTTGGGATTGTTAGAGATGTTGAAGTCTTGTGTGGGAAAATGAAATACCCTACTAACTTTCTAGTTCTTGGTTTCCCACAAGATGACTTTTGTCCCATTATCTTTGGTAGACCATTCTTGAACACCGTTAATGCTAAAATAGATTGTGAGAAACAAACTGTCGGTGTTAGCTTTGGTGATGAGTCTCATGAATTTAATTTCTCCAAGTTTAGTAGACAACCCTGTAATAAAGAATTACCTAGTAAGGATGAAATAATTGGTCTTGCTTCTATTGCCATGCCTCCTACCGATCCACTAGAACAATATTTGCTAGACCATAAAAATGATATGCACTTGCGTGAAAGGAATGAAATAGATAAGATATTCTTTGAACAACAACCTCTGCTTAAACACAATTTTCCTATTGACACTCTAGGAGCTCCTCCTCCACCTAAAGGTGATCCTGTGTTTGAATTAAAGCAATTGCCTGACACTCTAAAATTTGCTTATCTTGATGAAAAGAAGATATATCCTGTTATTATTAGTGCTAACCTTTCATAACATGAAGAAGAAAGATTATTGAAAATTCTGAAGAAGCACCATGCTGCTGTTGGATATACTCTTGATGATCTTAAGGGCGTTAGTCCCACTCTTTGTTAGCACAAAATTAATATGGAACCTGATGCCAAACCAGCTGTTGATCACCAACGATGATTAAATCCTAAGATGAAAGAATTGGTGAGAACTGAAATACTAAAACTTCTGGAAGCAGGTATAATCTATCCCATAGCTGATAGTAGATGGGTAAGTCCTGTTCAGTAGCCCTGGCATTTTACTCCCGCCTTTGCATCTCTCGCAATCTCAAAAATATCTGCTCGCCCTTGATCCAAATTTCAGTAGCCCGGCATTTTACTCCCGCCTAGTAAAATTTTCAGTTGTCGCGGTATTTCCTCAAACACCACCTTGCCCCCCTCCACACACACCACACACACCCCAAAACCTCCGCTCACACTGACACACACCACCCCTCCCTCGCTCGAAACCATTGGTAGGTCACCGCCATCACCGCCACCGCCTCCATCCTCAACCTCTGCCTGTGTGCCAGGGAGCTCGAGGAGCCAATGGCCCAAAAGAGGTTTATCGCGGCCTCTTCGCCCGACGCCGGCGAGGTGGCCGCCGAGGTGTCCCCATCGTCCTCCGCGGGCTCTTTATCGATCCGTCATCGCCGGTCGCCTGATCCGCCCGCCGCCGCGCCCCTACGCCGGTTCGAGGGCTTCCCCGTCCTCCCTCGGGCCCGGCCACCGACGAGGTCCTACCTCGGGGTCCGGCAGTGGCGGTGGGGGACGTGGGTCACCGAGATTATGGATCGAGAGACCCACATCCGCCGGTGGCTCGGTAGCTTCCACACGGCTGAGCTCGCGGCCATGGAGTACAACCGCTGGCAGGTCCTCTACCACGGCGCGGCGACTAGGCTCAATTTCTTCTTCGACACACGTCGGGTCGACCTCGTCCCGCGGGAGCCAGGGGTGGTGAGATCGGCTATGGCGCGGGAGGACCGCGAGGCGTGGGAGCGCCTCGAGGCCGAGGCCATCGGCGAGGCCTACATGCAAGAGCTCCGTCGGCAGCACCCAGAGCTCGTGGAGGCGGAGCGGGTGATCTTTGCCGGTGCGGAGGGCCACGAGGTTATCGTGAGGTCGAAGGCAGCGAGGACGACGGCGCGGAGGGCGTCGAGGTGGGCGGCGAGGACGAGGAGATCAATGTCGATGAGTGTAGGAGTGTCTTCCACAACGACCCCGACGACGGCACTGATACGTCCATTTTGCATCATGTTTACCTACTGTTATTTACTATGTTTTTATGCATAATAATGCCTTTTGGAGTAATTCTAATGCCTTTTCTCTCATAATATGCAAGGTTTACATAAAGAGGGAGAATGCCGGCAGCTGGAATTTGATACGTCTCCGTCGTATCTACTTTTCCTAACACTTTTGCTCTTGTTTTGGACTCTAATTTGCATGATTTGAATGAAACTAACCCGGACTGACGCTGTTTTCAGCAGAACTACCATGGTGTTGTTTTTGTGTAGAAATAAAAGTTCTCAGAATGGAACGAAACATTTTGGAGATTTTTTATGGAATAAAAGAAAAAATTTGGAGATTTTTATGGAACGAAACATTTTGGAGATTTTTTATGGAGGGGGGCCCCTGGGTGAGCACAACCCACCAGGGCACACCCCCCTCCTGGCGCGCCCAGGTGGGTTGTCCCCACCTGGTGGCCTCGCAGACCCTATCTCCAACGCTATAAAATCACATTTTTGGAGAAAAAAATCAAGGAGAAAGAATTATCGTGTTTCATGAGACGGAGCCGCCGCCACCTCCTGTTCTTCATCGGGAGGCCAGATCTGGAGCTCGTTTGGGGCTCCGGAGAGGGGAATCTTCGATCTTCATCGTCACCAACCCTTCTCCATCGCCAATTCCATGATGCTCCCTACCGGGAGTGAGTAATTCCTTAGTGGGCTCGCTGGTCGGTGAGGAATTGGATGAGATTCATCATATAATCGAGTTAGTTTTGTTAGGGCTTGATCCCTAGTATCCATTATGTTCTGAGATTGATGTTGCTATGACTTTGCCATGCTTAATGCTTGTCGCTTTGGGCCCGGGTGCCATGATTTCAGATCTGAACCATTTATGTTATCACCATTATATCTATGTTCTAGATCCGATCTTGCAAGTTATAGTCACCTATTACGTGTTACGATCCGTAAACCCCGGAGTGACAGTATTCGGGATACTTTCCGGTGATGACCGTAGTTTGAGGAGTTCATGTATTCACTATGTGCTAATGCTTTGTTCCGGTTCTCTATTAAAAGGAGGCCTTAATATCCCTTAGTTTCCTTATGGACCCCGCTGCCACGGGAGGGTAGGACAAAAGATGTCATGCAAGTTCTTTCCACAAGCACGTATGACTATTTACGGAATACATGCCTACATTATATTTATGAACTGGAGCTAGTGCCGTATCGCCTTAGGTTATGACTGTTATATGATGAATATCATCCAACGAATTTACCGATCCAATGCCTACGAATTTTCCACATATTGTTCTTGCTAAGTTACTACTACTGCTGTTACTGTTACACTTGCTACAAAATTATCGCTATCACTGTTACCGTTACCGCTACTGTTACTACTACTATCAAAACTATCATATTACTTTGCCACTGATCATATTGCTGCAGATAATTGATCTCCAGGTGTGGTTGAATTGACAACTCAGCTGCTAATACTTGCAAATATTCTTTGGCTCCCCTTGTGTCGAATCTATAAATTTGGGTTGAATACTCTACCCTCGAAAACTGTTGCGATCCCCTATACTTGTGGGTTATCAAGACCTTTTTCTGGCGCCGTTGCCGGGGAGCATAGCTATATTTGTTGAGTCACTTGGGATTATTATCAATTTATCACTATGAAGAATTTGAAGGATACCAAAACCAAGATCGTTCCCTCTAGGACGAGGGGAGGTAAGGAACTGCCATCACACTCTGCACTTGATTCACCTTCTGTTTTGAGTAGACTTGCAACACCACCACATGCTATTAATCCTTATATGTCGCAAGTTATTGATGATGCTACTTCTATGAATGCTACTCATGATGATGCTATTACCTTGCTTGATGATGGTGTGCCAATAGGTGATTTTCTTGATGAACAAATTGCTAGAGCTAAAGATATTGAGATTGTCAAAACTAATGAAGTACTTTAAACTGAAAATCTTGAATCACCTCTTAGACCTAGCTCTCCTAGATATGAATTGCCTAAGATACCTGAAGGTTATGTTATGGATGAGGGGACAGCTAGAGATTTTCTTGCTTGCAATGATAGAGATGATCTTAAGAAATTATTAAGCAAACTGAAAAAGAAATCTTTGAATGCTAGAATGAAATGTGATCCTAAGTTTGCTACTTCACCTATCTTTGTTGATGATAAGGATTATGAATTCTCTGTCGACCTAGAGTTAATTACTTTGCTTGAATCTGATCCTTTCCATGGCTATGAAACTGAAACTATTGTGACACACCTTACTAAATTAAATGATATAGCCACCCTATTTTCTCATGATGAGAAGATTCGCTACTACTCTATCCTCAAATTATTTCCGTTCTCATTAAAGGGTGATGCTAAGATATGGTACAATACTCTTGCTCCGGGTTGTGTGCGTAGTCCCCAGGATATGATTTATTACTTCTCTAAAAAATATTTTCCTGCTCATAAGAAACAAGCTGCCTTACAGGAAATATTTAACTTTGTGCAAATTGAAGAAGAGAGTGTCCCACAAGCTTGGGGGAGGCTTCTCCAATTTCTTAATGCTTTGACTGATCATCCACTTAAGAAAAATGAAATACTTGATATCATCTATAATGGACTAACCGATGCTTCTAGGGACTTCCTAGATAGTTGTGCTGGTTGTGTTTTCAGGGGACGAAAACAAGCTGAGGAATTATTGAATAATATATTGAAAAATTATGATGATTGGACTCTTCCTGAACCACTTCCTAAGCCCACTCTGAAGAAGTGGGGTATCTTATATCTCAGTCCTGAAGATATGCAAGAGGCAAAGAAAATCATGAAGGAAAAAGGTATTAAAGCAGAGGATGTTAAAAATTTACCTCCTATTGAAGAAATACATGGACTTGACACACCACCACCAAAGGTGGTAGAGGTAAACTCTTTGATGAAATTTGATGAAAGTGACATCCTGAAAGTGCAACTAATCCCCGGGTGGTTTTGGTAATTCATAACAACATATAGCTCATTGAACTAATATCCATTCGAGTTGAACATTTCAGAAAGTTCAACGATTGGCATGTCATGGACTAGAGATGTGGACCCCTCAAAATGCTAAGGACAAAGATTGGCTCAAGCTCAAGACTCTTCTTTTTCATTTTAGTGATCCAAGATCACATTGAGTCCATAGGAAAGCCAATACTATTAAAAGGGGATGAGGTGTTGCTTAATGGTCTACTTGCTCAAAGTGCTTAGTGATATTGTCCAAAACCCTCAGCCACTTTCTCATTTCCACATATGTCCAAAACCCAAAGTCAAACTCGGACCCACCGATTTGTTCTATCCGGCGCCACCGAGTTCAGTTGTCATAGCCATTGCCAGAAACCCTAGACAATTCGGTCTCACCGATACGGATCTCGGTCTAACCAAGATGGCATTGCAAACTCTCTGTTTCCCTTCATAACATTTCGGTCTCACCGAGATGAGCTATCGGTCCCACCGAGTTTGCATGACAAACTCTCTGTTTCCCTTCGTAACATTTCGATCTCACCGAAATGAGCAATCGGTCCCATCGAGTTTGCCTGACCAACTCTCTGTTTACTCATTGCTGAAATCGGTCTCACCGAGTTCATGCAATCGGTCTCACTGAGATGAGGTTTTGCCCTAGCCCTAGCACATCGGTCCCACCGAGTTGATCATGTCAGTCCCATTGAGATTCCTAACATTCACATTTTGAACTAAATCGGTCTCACCGAGTTCTTCTATTCGGTCTGACCGAGTTGGGTCAAATGTGTGTAACAGTTGGATTTTGTGTGGAGGCTATATATACCCCTCCACCCCCTTCTCCATCAGAGAGAGAACCATCAGAACGTGCCTACACTTCCACTACTCATTTTCTGAGAGAGAACCACCTACTCATGTGTTGAGACCAAGACATTCCAATCCAATCACAAGAATCTTGATCTCTAGCCTTCCCCAAGTTGCTTTCCACTCAAATCATCTTTCCACCATAGCCAAATCTATGAGAGAGAGTTGAGTGTTGGGGAGACTATCATTTGAAGCACAAGAGCAAGGAGTTGATCATCAACACACCATCTATTACCTTTTGGAGAGTGGTGTCTCCTAGATTGGTTAGGTGTCACTTGGGAGCCTCTGACAAGATTGTGGAGTTGAACCAAGGAGTTTGTAAGGGCAAGGAGATCGCCTACTTCGTGAAGATCTACCCAAGTGAGGAAAGTCCTTCGTGGGCGATGGCCATGGTGGGATAGACAAGGTTGCTTCTTCGGGGACCCTTCGTGGGTGGAGCCCTCCGTGGACTCGCGTAACCGTTACCCTTCGTGGGTTGAAGTCTCCATCAACGTGGACGTACGATGGCACCACCTATCGGAATCACGCCAAAAATCTCCGTGTCTACATTGCATTTGCCTTCTCCAAACCCTTCCCTTTATCTTCATATGCAATGCTTTACTTTCCGCTGCTACACTCTTAGAATTGCATGTGTAGGTTGATTGCTTGACTTGTGCTAAGTTGCAAAAAGCTGCCAAGACTTAAAATTGGGAAAAGGCTAGATTTTTATTTGGTCAAGTAGTCTAATCACCCCCCTCTAGACCTACTTTCGATCCTACAAGTGGTATCAGAGCCTTGGTCTCCATTTGCCTTGATTTCCATAGCTTTGGTGATCATAGCCTTGGTTTCACAACCTAGGAGAGTATGGCGTCTAGCGAGGGAAATTACCACCGTAGAGGTCCTTACTTTGATGGTACTAGTTTTGTTTGTTGGAAGCATAAGATGAAAATGCATATTCTTGGTCATAACCCCACCGTTTGGGCTATTGTGCGTGTTGGCTTGCAAGGTGAATACTTCGAGGATGGAAGAGAACCGGATCGTGAAGCAACCGCAGAAGAATTGAAGATGTTACAATACAATGCTCAAGCTTGTGATATTCTTTTCAATAGATTGTGCCCCAAAGAATTCAACAAATTCAGCCGCCTTGAGAATGCAAAGGAAATTTGGGATACTTTGGTTGATATGCACGAAGGTACCGAGTCCGTCAAGGAATCCAAATTGGATGTGCTTCAAAGTCAACTTGACAAGTTCAAAATGAAGGATGGTGAAGGAGTTGCTGAAATGTACTCTAGGCTTGCTCTCATCACAAATGAGATTGCCGGCTTGGGAAGCGAAGAGATGACTGACAAATTCATCATCAAGAAGATCCTAAGAGCCTTGGATGGAAAATATGATACCGTGTGCACCTTGATCCAAATGATGCCCAATTACAAAGATCTCAAGCCAACGAAAGTCATTGGTAGAATTGTTGCTCATGAGATGTCACTCAAGGATAAGGAAGAGCTCCACAACAAGTCAAGTGGTGATTACAAAGCTTCATGTGATGCTCCTACAACATCAAGTGAGAAACAAGTCTTCAATGAAGAATTGAGCTTAATGGTGAAGAACTTCAACAAATTCTACAAGCATAGAAGCAAAGAGAGAAGTTCCAAGTCAAGGTCCTACAATGACAAAAGATCTTCTAGTCGTGATCACAATTGCTACAATTATGGAAGACCCAGACACTACTCCAATGAGTGTATGGCTCCCTACAAGAAAAGAGAAGATTCTCCCAAGAGAAGAAGTAAAAGAGAAGAATCACCACCAAGAGAGAGAAGGAGTAGAGATGATCGTTATGAACGAAGACCCTCTCGTAGAAGCAATGATTTGGAAAGGAAAGACAAGTCATCAAAGAGCTACACAAGATGAAGACATCAAGCTCATGTTGGTGAATGGGTATCCGGTTCCGACTCCGACCACTACTCCGAGAGAAGCTATCACTCCGACTCCGAATATACTCAAGATGAAGGTGTTGCCGGTCTTGCACTTGTGTCATCCAACTCCTACGACATATTTGACTCACCAAATGAAGGAATTGGAAGATGCTTCATGGCTAAAGGCCCCAAGGTATCACACCCTGAGTATGTTGATTTCAATAGTGATGAAGATGATTTGCTAGGTGATGATGATTTACTTGTTGACAACACTAGTGATGAAAACTATGATGAAATTGCTATTAATCATGCTAATCAAGATGAAATGAATGACAATGATAATAAGGAGATTGAGCGTCTAACTAAAGAACTAAACACTCTTAAGTTAGCTCATGAAACTACCTTAGAGGATCATCGAGAGCTTTTAAAGACTCATGAGAAGCTACGCTTTGAGAAGCTCAATTTAGAGCAAGAGCATGTGTTCTTAAAAGCAATCAATAATGATCTTCGTAAGAAAAGTTCTTCTTACATTGCCACGCTTTTACTCTTGTCTACTTACATGCCACAAGTAAAATCTAGCAACAAGAGCAAGAAAGATTCTTCTTCTAGTAGTTACAATAATCATGCTAAATTCAATATTGTTGCTTCTAGTAATTCTCTTGATTCCACTAATGATTCTCTTAGCCAAGTTACACTTGAGCAAGAAAATAGCTTATTGAAGGGAATTATAGAGAAAGGTGTTTACAAGAGCCTTGCCAGAAGTAAGCAATTTGAGGAAATTGTACGCAAGCAAGGAAGGCACCGGAAGAATCAAGGTGTTGGTTTTGAACGCAAGTTCAATGCCAATGGAGTTGAGTGGGAAGAAGATCAATACCCCAAGACAAAGTTTGTTCCTCAACAAGAGAAGTATAACCCCACTTCTTTCAAGGGAACACAAGCTCAAGATGATCTTCCACCACAAGACCACAAGCTAAAAGGCAAGGATAAGCTTCAAGAGGAGATTGATGCATTTGAAGAAGCTCCTAAGGCCTTGGTCAAGTGTGTTCCCAAGACTACATCAAGTTCTACCTCATCAAGTACGACTACAACTCCAAGGATTCCCATAAAATTGATGTGGGTCCCAAAGAATAAGAACTCGAGAGCTCTTGAGGGTGACTCCGCTAACATACTTCACTCACATTCATCTTTGGCAAGGACAAATGCAATCAACTTCCATATCTTGCACTAGTTCAAGGAGTCACAAACCCTCTTGTTGGTAAGACAAGGGAAAAGGTAACCTAATGTTTTCATGGACATCATCATATGTGTATTTCACTCTATGTCTATGGATATCCTTGTGTGTTCCTTGTGGGACTAACCCATGTAGGTATTGAAAGTGCAACTCACTCTAATGGATTGCTCCAAATGATCTACATCAACATTGAGCATCTACATCTTCAACACCTACATGAAGTCATCATCGACAAAACCCAAGGTTAGTTCATCCCTCTAAGGGGGATATCACATCTAGGGGGAGCTTTGCTCTAAAAAATTGAGCTAAAGCAACTCTAATGATGTGAACACAACAATGCTTTATGTAAAAGTGGTAACCCCACTTGTGCTTAAACGATGAGTATGACCTATGATCAAATGTTCTCATTTGACTCCTAAGTCAATATACTCATATATAGATGGCCTAGTCATCACCAATTGCTTGATAGAAGCTAGAGTGTTTGTGCATGCTTTGCCACATGTTTTATTTGCCATCTTATTGTGTGAGCATGTTGGTTGCATAATTTTCTTCATTCAAGGACATCCATTTGTTGCTTTGATTGCTTGGTTTTATTTTTGCCAAATGGATGGACAAGAATGCCTAAGTACTCCCTCTAGCTATCTATGCTTTTCTCGTCTCAAACTCTATTCATGCTACATCACAAAGTTTGAACAAGTCGAATTTGGACCCTCCGGGTGAGGAGCACTCAGAGCCATCGATCCGTCAAGGGCTTAAACTTCCAAAACCTCTTAATGCATCTCGGACAGATCGACTCACTCCACTCGGTCTCACCGAATTCATTAAGTTGATCTAGGTTTTCACCTCGGTGCAACCGATTAGAACAATTCGATCACACCGAGTTGCAGTAACTGCTAGCAGTTTTGCATCTCGGTGCCACCGAGTCGTTCCACTCAGTCACACCGACAGTGACTGGGTATATATATACCGTGGGTTGAAAATTTGGAAATCCTTCCAAACCACTCGAGCACACCTGCCCAGCTCTGCCGCCCCTTGGTCTCCGGATCGTCGCCATCGTCGCCAGTGCCTCCTGCCGCTGGTCTCCATCGCCGTCAACAGGAATCTCTCCGCCGTTGTCGCCGTAGCGAGTTCGTTGCCAAGTTAGGGTACGAACTCGACCTCATTGTGCGTCCTTTTACTCCGATTCTTGCACAAAGATTATAGCCATTATTCTTTCCACGAATGAGATCAATCTATCCACCGAAAGAATCCTTTAGAATAGATTTGATGCAAAAACTTAGGGTTAGGTTTCCGCCGAACTCATCTCGGACCGACCGATATGAGGATCTCAGTCTCACCGATTTGGCTTAGGCCATTGCACAGGTACAACTCGGTCTGACCGAAGCGTACTAATCGGTGTGACTGAAATCACTTACTCTGTGAAACCCTAGCATCTCGGAGTCACCGAACTGCATTTTGGTCTGACCGAAATTGTATGTTTAGATTATGTTAATGCTTCGGTGTCACCGAGTTTGTCAAATCGGTAGCTCCGAAATGCTTTCTGCAGAAAACTAAAGTTAAGTTTCTGTCTCAATATTTTTTGCAAAATAGTTGTGCTTTGTGATGCTCATCCACTCTATCTATACCCATCTATTCACAGGGTCAGTTTCAGAGATGTCAAAGGGTAGTGAGAGCCAGAACAGGTCTGAAGAGCAAGTGAATCTCAGTCAGGGCACTAGTCCCTCCAACAGAAGCTATGATGAAGGCAGCAGAAGCACTCCAAGCAATTTCCCTAAGGCTGCTACTAGGCAAAGGAAGAAGAGAACCTCAGATTCTGAAGATGAGGATTTTGTTGTTGAGGAGGAGGTGACCTCCAAGAAGAAAGTGCTCAAGAAGGAGTATGCTGCTGCTGCTGCTGCAACCAAGCCTAGAATGCAGAAGAAGGCTCCTGCTAAGAGGAATCCTATGTTAAAAGCCAGAGCCTCCACTCAAGAAACTATGGAGTTCACTCTTGAACCAACATAAGAAGAGGCTGCTGGAGGTAAGAAGAGAAATGAGAGAGTGAGGAAGACTATTGCCAGAGTCATTGGCACCATCTATGATGAGAGACTCTGATGAAGAGGAGGAGGAGGAAGAGCCAGGTGCACCACCTCCACAGACTCAAAAGCTTATGGGGGATGCTATAAGATCAGGGGCTGCTCCATCTAAGCCCAAGTCAGCCCCCAAGCCTCCAACTCAAGCTCAAGCTCCAAAACCTGCTGCACCCAAGAGATCCACCAGAAACATCCCTGCTGCTGAGAAGAATAAGGTCCCAGTGCCTGAGGCTCAAGAAGATGAAGAGCAGCAAGTGCTCAGAAAATTGAAGCCAAAGATTCCTGATCATAGTGATGATCATCCTGTTGCTGAATATATGAAGCTGAGAAAGGATGCAGGTCTGAGATTATGGAGACAGACTGATCCCTATGCCACCAGGAGAAGGACTGCTGTAGACTATCATTTCCACACCAAGGAACAACAGGACTTCTATGAAACAGTCTTGTTGGACAAGAAGCCCATAGTGTGTGATATGAGGTGGGTTGACTGGAAGTACATTGATGACAATGAGGACTACTTCCCAGGTGTGCATGAGAGCTTCATGACGAATGAAGTGGACAAGTTTGTTAGTCAGATGTTGACCAAGTGGAATGATGAGATGATAATGCAATTCTACTCCACTGCTCATTTCTACCCAGATGGAAGGATTGTCTGGATGACTAAAGGTACAAGGTACCAATCAACTGTCTCTGAATGGGCCAAGTTGATCAATGCCCCTAAGGAAGAGGAGAATGTCACAGATGTATATGCCAAGCCTAGACAAGATCACAACTCCATGGCCAACATGTACAAGGAGATTCCTGATAGTGCCTTGGAGACACACAAGCTTGGATCCATCTATTTCCTGCTTGCTGGTTTGACCACTATCAACACCATTTTGAGGCATACTCTTTTGCCCAAGTCAGGAGATCATAGAATGATCCGTGGTCACTCCATCAACCTGCTCCATATGTTTGATGTGCCACAGAAGTTCAAGGTGATGAGTTTGATAGTTGAAACAATGAAAAGACCTGCAGCTGATCAGAAGAGATCATGTGGATATGCCCCTCATATACAGATGTTGATCAACTCCAAGATGGGGACAGGGACATATCTTCTAGACAAAGAGCATCTTCCCCTGAGACCAGAATTTGAGGACAACGAGGTTGTCATGGATGCATCTCATCCAACTAGTGCAGAAGCCCAGGAGAAGAGAGAGAGAGAGAGCAAAGGCTGCAAAAGCAGCAAAGGCAACCACTGCACCATATGCTTCAACTGTGATGCTCAAGACCAAGCACGATCAACTCAGTTATCTGCTTGAGGCTACTATGAGGATTGAGAAGGGCTTGGCCACCCTGACTCAGAATTAAGAGAGTATTGAGAGGATCATTGAGACAAAATTTCATGATCTAGATGTGAAGGTCACAGAGATTCAGACCACTGTGGAGAAGCTCCAGGAAGAGATTGAGGACAGGGATGACAGACCTACTACATATACATTTCATAGAGTGCCAAGGGCACAAAGGTCTTCAGCAGTGCCAGTTGTCAGTGACACCAGGACTACTCTTTCAGCACCTGCAGCAACTACCACTGTTGCACCTCCAGTTTTAACTCCTCCAGCTCCACAGACGTCAGCTGAAGTATTTGTAGACGGTCTCCTCTCCACGCCATCTACGCACACCGGAGCAACCAGCCATAAGACCCCTTCAGGAGAGCCCGAAGATCGTGCCTAGAGTGCCGCATAACACTATGCATTTTCAAGCTTTTTGGTAACTTGTTGCCAAAGGGGGAGAAAGTGTATAGATCATTAGGCTTCGAGAGAGAGAGTGTTTTGTTTTTTGTTGCCTCTCTTACTACTTTGGTCATTGGCTTTGATCGTTTGCTTGTTTGATTCCTGCTACAATATTTGTGTTATGTGTTTGATCATACTATGCTTTAATGTGTGCTTGCATGATGATATCTATGATAATTGTGTATGATTAATCATATTTATCCTTGGTGAAGAGTGCATGTTGTTTTAATTCTATCATTTTGAGCGCTCCACCAAGTTGTATGTGACATGAAAGAGTGACCCATGATCCTAATCGATTGTGCATTTGCATTCAAACGCAAATTTTAAATAATGCACAAATTTAGGGGGAGCTCTTGCTTATCACATACTTCTCAAAGCGACGATGTATTTCATTTATATTATCATTTGTCGAAGCTTTGATCTATATGTTGTCATCAATTACCAAAAAGGGGGAGATTGAAAGTGCAACTAATCCCTGGGTGGTTTTGGTAATTCATAACAACATATAGCTCATTGAAATAATATCCATTCAAGTTGAACATTTCACAAAGTTCAATGATTGGCATGGCATGGACTAGAGATGTGGACCCCTCAAAATGCTAAGGACAAAGATTGGCTCAAGCTCAAGACTCTTCTTTTTTCATTTTAGTGATCCAAGATCACATTGAGTCCATAGGAAAGCCAATACTATTAAAAGGGGATGAGGTGTTGCTTAATGGTCTACTTGCTCAAAGTGCTTAGTGATATTGCTCCAAAACACTCAGGCACTTTCTCATTTCCACATATGTCCAAAACCCAAAGTCAAACTCGGCCCCACCGATTTGTTCTATCCGGCACCACCGAGTTCAGTTGTCATAGCCATTGCCAGAAACCCTAGACAATTCGGTCTCACCGATACGGATCTCGGTCTAACCGAGATGGCATTGCAAACTCTCTGTTTCCCTTCGTAACATTTCGGTCTCACCGATATGAGCGATCAGTCCCACTGGGTTTGCACGACAAACTCTCTGTTTCCCTTCGTAACATTTCGGTCTCACCGAAATGAGCGATCGGTCCCACCGAGTTTGCCTGGCCAACTCTCTGTTTACTCATTGCTGAAATCGGTCTCACCGAGTTCATGCAATCGGTCTCACCGAGATGAGGTTTTGCCCTAGCCCCAGCACATCGGTCCCACCGAGTTGATCATGTCGGTCCCATCGAGATTCCTAACGTTCACATTTTGAACTAAATCGGTCTCACCGAGTTCTTCTATTCGGTCTGACCGAGTTGGGTCAAATGTGTGTAACGGTTGGATTTGTGTGGAGGCTATATATACCCCTTCATCCCATTCTCCATCAGAGAGAGAACCATCAGAACGTGCCTACACTTCCACTACTCATTTTCTGAGAGAGAACCACCTACTCATGTGTTGAGACCAAGACATTCCAATCCAATCACAAGAATCTTGATCTCTGGCCTTCCCCAAGTTGCTTTCCACTCAAATCATCTTTCCACCATAGCCAAATCTGTGAGAGAGAGTTGAGTGTTGGGGAGACTATCATTTGAAGCACAAGAGCAAGGAGTTCATCATCAACACACCATCTATTACCTTTTGGAGAGTGGTGTCTCCTAGATTGGTAAGGTGTCACTTGGGAGCCTCCGACAAGATTGTGGAGTTGAACCAAGGAGTTTGTAAGGGCAAGGAGATCGCCTACTTCGTGAAGATCTACCCAAGTGAGGCAAGTCCTTCATGGGCGATGGCCATGGTGGGATAGACAAGGTTGCTTCTTCGTGGACCCTTCATGGGTGGAGCCCTCCGTGGACTCGCGCAACCGTTACCCTTCGTGGGTTGAAGTCTCCATCAATGTGGAGGTACGATAGCACCACCTATCGGAACCACGCCAAAAATCTCCGTGTCTACATTGCGTTTGCCTTCTCCAAACCCTTCCCTTTACCTTCATATGCAATGCTTTACTTTCCGCTGCTACACTCTTAGAATTGCATGTGTAGGTTGATTGCTTGACTTGTGCTAAGTTGCTAAAATCTGCCAAGACTTAAAATTGGGAAAAGGCTAGATTTTTATTTGGTCAAGTAGTCTAATCACCCCCCCTCTAGACCCACTTTCGATCCTACACATCCCTTGCAATAAATATCCTAGTCAATGCCTTTATGAGTTTGACAATTACACTAGAAAACAAGATCACTTCAATGAAAATGTTATGAAACAATTGAAATACAACTCCAATATGATTGCTCGCTTGAGTGACTTGTTATTTAGAATCTCCAATGATGTTAGAGGTGTAGGAAAACATGCCTCTATGGTTCAAACTCAACTAGAACAAGTTGTTATGTCTCAAAGAGTGTTGCTAGATGAAATGAATAATAATATAAATGACTTTGCTGTTAGAGTAGCAACTAGAGGAGGTAAAATGACTCAGGAACCACTTTATCCCGAGGCACACCCTAAAAGAATTGAACAAGACTCTCAAAGAATTAACACTGATGCACCTAGTCCTTCTAGAAAGAAGAAGAAAAAGAAAAATAGTTGGACTTTGCATGCCTCTAGTAAACCTGAAATAGAAAAAGTTCCTGATAATGATAATGATGTTTCTATTTCTGATGCTGAAACTCAATCTGGTAATGAACATTCATCTAGTGATAATGAAAAGGATAATCATGATGTTCATGAAGATACTCAACCAGACAATGATAAACAAACAGATAATGATGTGCAAATAGAACTAGCTGTTGATCTTGATAACCCACAACCTAAGAATAAAAGATATGATAAAAGAGACTTTGTTGCTAGAAAACATGGAAGAGAAAGAGAACCATGGGTTCAAAAACCCATGCCCTTTCCACCTAAATCAACTAAGAAGAAATATGATGAAGAATTTGAACGCTTTGCTGAAATGCTTAGGCCAGTCTTTCTGCGCACTCGCTTGACTGATATATTAAAGATGGCCCCTTATGCAAAATACATGAAAGACGTCATCACTAATAAGAGAAAAATACCGGAAGCTGAAATCTCCACCATGCTTGCTAATTATTCTTTTAAGGATGGAGTACCTAAAAAACTTGGAGATTCGGGAATACCAACTATACCTTGCTCCATCAAAAGAAATTATGTCAAAACTGCTTTGTGTGATTTAGGAGCTGGTGTTAGTGTTATGCCTTTCTCCTTATATAAAAGACTTGATTTAAATAAACTCACACCTACTGAAATATCTTTGCAAATGGCTGACAAATCAACTGCCATACCTATCTGTATTTGTGAGGATGTGCCCGTTGTTGTTGCAAATGTTACTATTTTAACTGACTTTGTTATACTTGAGATGCCCGAGGACGACAACATGTCGATTATCCTTGGTAGACCCTTCTTGAATACTGGGCTGTTATTGATTGCAATAAAAGCAAGGTCACTTTTCATATCAATGGTAATGAGCATATGATGCACTTTCCAAAGAAACAATTCTAAGTGAATGGTATTAGTGTTATTGAAAAATCTCTGATACTCAGTATTGGAAGTTTTCAATTACCTCTACCTACTGACAAAAAGAAATATGAAATGCTTGTTGTTGGGGACATGCATATCCCCGTTGAGGTAACTTAGTGTTTTACGAAAGTTCTTCGGTTTCATGCTAATTGAAAGTGGTTGTTAATAAGACTTGATCAACCTTATTAATGGATCATTTTTGAGAGGTATGAAGTTGATGAATTTAATAAGCACAACCTTCTGCTCCCAACTTTTATTTTCCATTTTTCTTAGTTAAATAAAATAAAATGCCATGTTTTGTCTGTTTTCTGAATTTTCCGTGCAGTAAAAAAATGACCCAAAAATAAAAGTTCCCAGAATGTCCTGAAAATTTAATACGATTTTTTCTGAATATTTAAGAATTTTTAGTGCAAATAACATCAGAGGGGGGTGCACCAGGTGGGCACAACCCGCCTGAGCGCGCCAGCAGCCCCAGGCGTGCCCTGGTGGGTTGTGGTCCCCACGTGGCCCCCCTCACTTATCTCTTTAGCCCATGTCATCACCTACCTCCAGAAAAAAATCACCATTGCTCTCTCTCTCTCTCTCTCTCTCTCTCTCTCTCTCTCGTGTTCTTGCTCTCAAACCCGCGGATTTCGATCTCTTTGCTCGAAGCTCCATTTTCGAAACTGTTTTGGCGGATTGCTACTTGGTATGTGACTCCTCCATTGCTCCAATTAGTTTTTGCTTTAGTGGATTATATTTTGAACAATTAGCTACTCTTGGTGCTGCTGTAGATGAGCTTGTATGTTGAATTCTTAGAGTTCTAAGTAGTTTGAATGCTCAATATAGCCTCTATGCCTTCTTATGAGTACACTGGTATAGCGAGGTGCTATACAAACGGTTTTTAACCCCTTTCCGCGACGGCATTTGGAACCGTCGCCAAGTGAGTGACTGCGATAGGGGGGTCCTTCCCACACAACCCAAAAACCGTCGGGGATAGGGGCTCCATCCTTGCAACTCATTTGTGCTCGCATTGCCATCGCAGTCGGTATTCTGTGGTGCTACGTTTACGATGTGCGGCCCATCACAAATGGTTCACGATTATAGAACATGTACGATAAGCAGACAATCACACACATTCACTTTTCCCGAACCGTATGTGATAACTAATTAAGAAGATTAGCTAATCGTCATACGAGTGTCGGATAGGATTACGAAACGTCGGACCGTCGTAACATCGTCGTACATGACAACTATCGCACACGCTATTCTGTGGTGCAACGTTTACAATGCGTACCACACCAGAAACAGTTCATGGTTGCAAATCGTGTACGATAAGGCAACTATCACAAATGTTTAGTTTGCCCGCACCGTTTGTGATATTGTCTGACATCGCACACGCTTTGCAAACGGCAACTGTGTTCATGCTTACACACGTTTCCTCTCTGTGAACCGTGTCGGATTATGGTGTATATCACAAACGTTTGTGTTTTACCGACCGTGTGCACGGTAACGACCTGCAGAGCGTATTTTCACTTAATTACTGCTATTTCAAATTGTACCTGATTTGAATTTGAAAGTATGCTATAGCTTTATTCATATCCATCAGGTTCAAACAACCAATGCATTATTCGATTCATAGGTACATATGTTGAAGAATTACATAAGCACCAAAGAAAGAATGATGAACCACAGTTGTATATTTGTACTATTAAAGATGGTAAAGAAAGAGGCGAAATACATTCTGGTTGCTGAATAAGGTGAAGCGGAATGCCCATATTGTGCCCTCCTCCATGCAGAAGGCACGCACGACTCTAGTCCAACCCCTTGTGATGGCCGACCGCCCATCCTTCACATCTTCATCAAAACATCTAGATAATCATCGTGTTCTGGTAGAAATACTTTAACCTTTGCATGCCCACCAATCATGTAGTTTGATAGGTAATCTTGAATAAATTGCTTTGGGAACCACTGCAAAGGAAAAAGATTCAGACATTGTCATCTAACACAACTCATTATGGGCAGTAAAAAGAAGGCTGCAGAGTTCTTACTTACCATCCTGCAGTTCGCTATTGTCTTGGATAAAGTGTAAACAAATTGTTTAATTGCCATCTTTTGACCCAATTTACTAACAATATTTATCTGCTTCCTCACTTGATGCTGGTTCATCGATATCTCATTGCCCCATACACAGAAAGGGTCGTAGCGCGGATCTTTACCAATGACATATATACCTAAAATCACCAAGTTAATATTAGAAGCTAAACAACAATTGCACAATGATGTAGTACAACACTCTTTTATAATATCTTATAACATCCAATATACTCACATATTAGATGAATTAACATCTTATATTATGAGCCGGAGGGAGTTTATTGCAGTTTTACAAATTATCGGCTGATTAACTGCTGCTGTATCCATGGGTTAGAGTTAGTTTGAGCTAGTTTGGGCTCAAATAGCCCTAAAGTATATCCAAACACGAGGGCCAGTTTGAGCTAGTTGCATCTAACCCACCCAAAAAAACTATCCCACCCAAGAGGTGCTAATTGGAGCTAGTTCTCCTAGTGCATTTATTGTCAATCTAACCCTGTCATCCAAACACCTCTTTGGCTAGAGTTAGTTCAGGGTTAGTCATGAGCTAGAAACTAACTCTAACCTCTAGCTAAGTTGAGTATCCAAACAGGGTTGTGTTGTTGTTGTTGTTGTTGTTATTGTTGTTGCTGCTGCTCTTCTACGTATATCTAGACATCATCAGAACATTAAGGTAACACTCTTCCTTGTTGCTATGTAGCCTAGGATTGCATATTTAGACATTAAGTACAATGCATGTTGCTATGTAGCCTCAGATATATTACATATGACCCTAGTTAACCTAACGATAAATGGGTTACAGATATATTCAGTTAAAAGTCCGATTCACCGATTAGTCCCTTATCAACCCCAGGCCTATATGGTACTAGCTACCGATATCCTGAACAGTGGGTATATATAAGCCATGGGATGAAACTAACCTCGATGGAAAACATCAGTCGTTCCCAAAATTGTCCTGTGTAAGTACATCGAGAGGCATGTTAAGCACAACAAGCTAAACATCAACCAAATATATCCATGGCAGACAAAATAATCTCCAAAAGATAGCTTTAGTGTGCAGGTTTAAGCATGCTAGTAAAGCAAAACAAGTGGAAAGGTGTGTTAACTGCAACAGGCATAACATTTAACAACAAGCAAACATAGTCATTCAAACTGGTATTGTGCCGGTCTAAGTACACTGGTTATTGTTAAATAAAAATGGAAAGGCGTGTTAACTACAAGATGCAGCAACCAAATGTAGTCATTCATAGTGGTATTGTTGAAACTGGTATTGATGAAATTGAACTACACAGTTCATACTTGCACATATAGAACATCACGTTGTGAATAACTGGAATAATCAAGGCATACTACGAACAACCAAAGATAGCATTTGAAACTGGACATATGCTAACTACAAACAACCAAACAATCAAAAAACTTTAAAAGAGGCATATGCTAGCTATATCAGGCTGAACAGCAAGCAAATATATGCATTCCTATCGGTATGTTTAAAACTGGATTGATGAAAATGTACTGCATAGTAAATAGTTACACATATAGAGCATCACATTGTGAACAAATAAAATAAACAAGGCATACTGCAAACAACCAAATATAGCAATTAAAACTGGACATATTCTCACTACACTACAAAAGGGACACGACAAAACAAATCATGGGTTCTCCCCTATGAAGAGGCACGACAAAACAAATCATGGGTTTCCTCAATTGTCATAGATGGGCTCATTCCCGTGGGAAGAGCACGAACCCTGGATGCGCTCCATGTTGTCGCAGATGGGCTCCTTCCCCTCAGAAGAGCACGGCTGTAGGGTGCCCTCCCTGATGTCGCAGACGGGATATTTCCCCTTGGAAGAGCAGATGCGCTCTTTCCCCTTGGAAGAGCCGGAGAGGGTGCCCTCCTCGTGGTCGCCGTTGATGAGGTCTGACTTGGAAGCTGTGGATCCCAAGCTAGTGTCGCAGAACATGTCCTTCAAAAATGACAAAAGGGGCTCGATGGCGATGTAGGATGGCAAATTCTTGACAGCGAGCCAGAGGAGATCCGTGGTGGGGCCATGGATGAGATCGACGGCGGTTGAACCCGAGGGGTTGGGGGTGGGCCACTTAACCTATGACATAGCCCACGTCAGGCCATCGCTGTTGATGACCTCGATGTCGTAGCCGGCGTCCGCGGCATACCCGCATACTCTAGCCCGCTAATTGAGTGCCTGTGGCTAGTAATGGTCATCAGCTTCCTCGGCGGCCACCTCGGCGACATCGGTTGAAGAGACCGCTATACACCTCTTTTGGGCCAGTCGCTCCTCGAGCTCCATGGGAAGCGTAACCAGGCTTAGGCTGCGATGCTCTGGAGTAGGGGATGGGGATGAAAGGGGGCGTTTGGCAGGCGTTATCTAAGAAACTCAGGGCGGCCTGGGTATGGAGATCGGTGGGTAAGCTGCATGGGCAAACCGGCAGATGTTGACAATGGAGGCCTTGCGGCAGCGGCGGCGACCTTGCTAGGGTTTCGAGCGAGGGAGGGGTTGTGGTGGGTGTGTGTGTGTGCGCCCGAGGAGGTTTTGGTGTGTGTGTGTGTGGAGGGGGGCGGGGGTGTGTTTGAGGAAATGACGCGGCTACTGAAAATTTTACTACGCGGGAGTCAAATGCGGGAGTGAACTGCCGGGGCTATTGAAAATTTGGATGATGGTGCATCGCACACGGTCCAGAAATAACAACCGTGTGTTATGAAATAGAAAAACCCTTGAGGTGGGCAGATATTTTCGAGGGATGCAGGAGGGAGCGGGAACAACAAACATCACACACGGTCGAAACATAATAACCGTGTGTTATCAAACAGAAAAAACCTGCAGGCGGGTAGATATTTTTAGAGGGGAATCCTCATGGAGCCCAATGTACTGTGCGGATGTGCGTGACAGGGGCACCGGCGTGGCACACGATTAGTGTGAGTGAACCATGTCTGTTGCGTCATCCGACTTGTCTAATGTTCATAAATTTGCCGAAAATGACGCGGGAAAGGGTTAGAACACGAACACACTTGCATGTGGACCAAATATATGTATGAAAAGGGTGGTTTGATGTTCAAATACCAAATGCAACTTTGATGTGGCACCTATCTCGCAAAGCGCACAGTATTGCTTGCCCCCCCTCGTGTCGGCTGGAGGGGAATCCTAAGCTATGAACGCATGCCCCCCATGGAGGTTCACCTAGCAAAGTGCAAAGTAGCAGCCCCCCCCATCACACACACACACACACGCGCGCGCGCGCGCACACACACACACTTTCAGTCGGCGGGCCGGAGAGGGCATCTCACCAAGATGTATCGTAAAACGGACCAAGAATAATCCACCTTGGTCATACAACCTCTCTCTTGTTGTTGGTCAAAGTGATCCCAGAGATGGGCTAGCTCGCCAATAATCACGCATGTAGCTAGTCCCCGAAGACAACCACTGCCTGCGCGTGGCCCAAACATATGTATGGAGAGGTGTTGATGTTTGAATACACAATGGAACAACTTTTATGTGGCACCATGCTTTCAAACCAGAAATCCCCACACGGAGCGAGGTATAGTTGACGATGCATATGTATGTCACACCACACTTCGAGCCGATGACGGGGATTCATGCATGCATGCGTGCATAGTATGCGCTCAAACTTAATTAGGTCTGAATCTCACCATGACCTATACTACGATAACACAAACCAAAGGAAGAATCCGCCATGGTAACCTATCTTGTTGTCGGTCAAAGTGATCATGGATGTCCACGCGGGCCCACGAATATATAGGCTTGTCGCCGATAACCACGCGAGGGAGTGTACCATTCAAAGACAACCACTACATGCATATGTATGGAGGCGATGCATGCATGCATGTTTGAATACCATTCACAACATTGATGTGGCGCGTGCGTCGAAAATCGTATAGTCCCCACACGAGCGAGATCGGTTCATGACGTGTCATGGTACTAGCCACTTCGACTCGATGGGAGGGCCGGATTCATGTTTACACATGCATGTGTGTGCTCAAACTGTATCATGTCATCCCAGAGCATGACCTATATATACCGTATTACAAACAAAAAATAATCCCCTCCTAAGTCAAATTAACCTCTCTCGTTGTCAGGCAAAGTAGTGATGGACCAAGCGGGCCCACAGATGGAAAGCATCGATATCGCTGATAACCGCGTGAGTGGGTGCAAGAGGACAACCACCATCATTTTGCATGTGGGTCAAACATATGTTGAATACCCAAAATGCACAACTTTGATGTGGCACATGCCTCGAAAACCGTAAAGTCCCCACAGAGAGCGAGGTTCATGAAGCGTACTACATATGATGGTCCCCTTCCCCCTCTTCGACGCATACTATATGATCCTACCGTAATACAACCCAAAAAGAATCCTCCTTGATGGTGAAATTAATTAACCTCTCCCGATGTAGGTCAAAGTGATGCATGCATCGACGATGACCTCGCGGGCCCACAGATGGAAGCGTCACACGTGAGTGTCCTAGGATAACCACCGGCTGCATGCATGTGGCCCAAAGAGGTGTTGTGTGATGTTTGAATAGCCAATTCATAACTTTGATGTGGCACTTGCCTCGGAAACTGAAAAGTCCCGACACTGAGTGAGGTGTACTTGTTCACGGACGCGTACGTATAGTATATATGCTAGTCCCCTCCCACCTCTTCGACGCGTACTATATACTCCCACCGTAACACAAACAAAAAATATTCTACCTTGCTGGTCAAATTAACCTCTTTGCCGGCTGTTGGTCAAAGTGATGGACGACGACCTCACGGGCCCGCAGAAAGCTTCACACACGAGTGAGTGTCATGTAGGACAACCACCGACTGCATGTGGCCAAAACATGTATCTATGAAAGGGTTGTGTAATGTTTTAAATAACAGATTCACAACTCTGTTGTGGCACCTGCCTCACAAAACGGCCACACGGTGGCTCACGACTCGTAGTGTACTGCCAGCCACCCCCACCCCCAGACGCACACACACACACACACACACACACACACACACACACTACACACACACTATGCATGTTAAATTTTCCCGTGGTGAACATATGTTACCAAAGGAGGGACGTTTTAATTTTGAAAAAAAAACAGAGATCATTAAGACGTTTTAGTTTGATTTATTTTCTAGGGGTATAATGTGCAAAAATCAAATTTGAGCTACATGCACATGTGACAGTACACCTAAATGGATTGGAAAAACACATGTGTCTCACTGGGTGCATGTTTACTCCCCATGCAAGAAGTTTCGAACATTGAAATCTTGATTTTTAAATTCTAGTACATCCAAAACTTATTTGAAATTCATGAAACTTATCGTGTTGTCATATCACCAATACAAAGTGGCATTGTACTTTTTTTGTCAAATTTGAGACCAGTTTTGATGTAGTCTTTATCTTCTTACAAACGGGAGATTATTAATAATTGGGAACCAATATCGCAAACGGATTATTTATTTGAACCGTGGGCATTAGACCAACAATGGATATGTGCCATGCTTCGGTTAAGCAATAAAGCGGCAACATTAATCATCAAAATAGAAAAACAATATACGTGCCGCCACGCGACCCATGTGCCGTGCGAGCAGGCGTGAGTTGACGGGACGCAGGCAGACAGGGAGGCGTGCGTGCAGGTGTGTGAATTGACGGGAGGTGTGCTCGCTGCGCAGTGTCATCGGGAGGCATGCGAGTAGCTGTGTGAAATGACGGTAGGCATGCCAGCAGTCCGGTGCACAGGCTCATTGGGAGGCGAGCCAGTGGTTTGACCGCCGCCCGCCTCTCTCCCACTACTCCATATTAATCGCACGCCCGAGCGGCCACACACCCCATCTTCGCCGCACACACAATCCTCTCTCTCCGCCTGCATCCTCGATGCCGCTCTCAAGCCTCACCGCCGTCTATGTATGAGGATGCCGGCGAAGCGCCCCATCGGAGGGAGTGCCGACGCTGGCGCTGCGGAAGCACCGGAGAATGGCGTGAAGATGGAGACAGAGGTTGCCGTCGCCGCCACCGAGGTCTCGTTCCACCCCAACACCGACTCCGGCGACGGCCTCGGTGACGACCATGCCGACGACTATGGCGACTACTCCAACAACCACTCCGGCGATGACTCCGATGACGACGGACAACCGGTTAGTCATCTATACCCATTTATGTGTCAAATACATCCTAGGGTTTCTCTGGTTACTCCTGCCTCCCCCCTTTTAAAATAGAAATCCTATGGTTATGTTCTCTCAATCCATGAAATCTGAGTAAGTTTCGTTAGATCCGTGTAGTGTATTGATTGTTTGAATGGTCAAAATGATAAGTGATTAGTTGTTTCATCTGTACAAATGATTTTTTGCTAATAATCCGACTAGGGTTAGTGTTTCGTGATAATAACTTCCTAGGCAGGGCTTGACAATTGATTTTTGAATGACCTAAATATATGTTTGTGCCATTTTTTTCAAGATTGGTCTGTACATAGACGATTGTGCTTTAAAATCGAACCATAATCTTTGGATATGTCTAAAAAATAGCCATAAATTCCATAAATTCCTAATCCTACTTTACGGCATGTAAACATTGATTTGATGCCAAATTTTGGCAACTGCCAAATGTTCGCTAGAGATTAGTTTGTAAACATTAATTTGATGCCACATTTTTTTACTATATATATAGGTGCTGTCTGACGATGTCGACAGCGAGGATGAAGATGGCCAGAGGAGGTACAAGAGGCAAATCCTCAGGGAGCTTTATGTGGGAATGCATAACAGGCGTATTAGGACCTGGGACGACGGCTATTGATGCCCATTTTGCAACCAAAAGCTTCATGACGCATATCAAAGTGTTCTAGCGCATGCAAGAGGACGAGCCGTTGGCTCCTTTAGGCAGAAGTATTCTCGCAGGGTGGCGCACGCCGCTTACGCCGAGTACCCGGAGAAGCTCCATTATCGTGCCGGCAGATGAGATGAGATGTGGGATCGAACTATGTACGCTTGAGTGTGCTTAATGACGGTTGAACTATGTACTTATGGTTGAACTATGCTTGTGTACGCTTATTATCTATGTCCGAGTATGTTTAATCAATGTTTACTTATGTCTAAATGTGGGATATGGATGCAATCAGTTCGGTTGATGGAATCTACCTCCGTCCTGGTTTATTGGTCCCCTTTGTAATTTGTGTTAAATTTTGACCAAAGATTTAACTGACAAAATGTTAGTGCAGGTCAGCAAAAATTATATCGTTGGATGTGTATTTGAACATAGTGCTCAATGATATAATATTTGGTGACATGCATAAACATTTGTTAGTTAAATCTTTGGTCATAATTTGGCACAAATTACAAAGGGGACCAATAAACCAAGACGGAGGTAGTACGTCAATCACACACGGTTCCCAAAATTGGAACCATGTGCAATGCCTTTCATTTTCCCTGTTACGTCAATCACACATGGTTGGCTCTAGGAAACCGTTGCCTCCGAAACTCTTTGTGGGACAGAAAACCCTCACCACCCAATTCAAAAAAGAAAAAAGAAAACCCTCACCATAACCACGTCACAAAAACCCTCACCCCGCTCGCCACCCCCTCCGGTCCCCATTCACACCTGCACAAGCTCCTCCGCGTCTATGCATGGTACCGCCTATCGCCGCGGCAACCACTTAGCTCGACGCCTGTCGCCGCCGCCAGGATGCCGGCAAACCCCACCGCATTTCGCCACTTCCGCTTGCCGCCGCCTATCGCCATTGACACTGCGCGCGGTCGACCCAGCTCTGCCCGGTTGGGGAATCCACCATATTGAGGGTTTTTTCTCATGGACAACAAGGTAACTAATTTAATGAGATATTATCTCATCTCTTATCCTAGTTCATCTGCCTCCTATAATCACTCGGCCGAAATCGCCCTGAATTCATTTTTATTCGAGCTGATTTGAGGATTTTCTTTCATTCATAGGGTGTACAGTGCACGGACACATCAGGACTTTGCAGCCTCGGCCAGACATCCATGGAGTTCCATCTCACCATACCAGATGACTTGAGGATGCACGCGGTATGTTCAATCTCACCCTAAATTGGTTGGCGTGGCACACGGACTAAACAATGGAACCCGTCGGTGATGATTTCATCAATCACTGACAATTGTATACCAGCAATCGTTTGCTCACAACACACACGGCTTGTTAACAGGAATCGTCTGTGTTGTTATCGGTCTTCCCACACATTTCCGATTACAGACCTGTTTGCCGCGTATCACACACATCTTGTTAAGTTGAACCGTTTCTGTTCTCTTGGCTCAATGCAAACAGTTCATCCGAGTGAACTATATCCCGTATATCGCACACACCTTCATCTGGCTGCCCGTTTCTGTTGTTCCACATCATCACAAACAGTTTATCCGAGTGAACTATATGTCGTATATCGCACACGCCTTCATCTGGCTGCCCATTTCTTTTGTTCTGCCTCAGCGCAAATAGTTCATTGAACTGAACCGTATGCCCCGCATCGCACACACAACTAAAATTTGAACTGTGTTTGATGTATCCTTCATCGCAAACGTTTTGCATCTTTTTTGATGGTTTTTTTACATCACCGTTTGTGATTAATGCATCGCACACAATTTCGTCACAGGGTCTCTGATCGTAGTGTCGTGTTAGCGGCATCCTGCAGTAGTGGTAGTTGCTACCAATCTTGTGAAGTTTTTTTGACAAATTTTTGTGACCCAAAATTTTCAGAAAATTGTACGCAAATATGATGAACTTCTTTGGAAGGAGTTCTTCGCGGCGGAGGTCCTCGGAGGCATCTTCTAGTAGTGGCTCAACCCGTCAATCTTATGTTGAACCAAGTGCAAGTTCAATACGGGATGCCGCCACCAAATCATGCTTATGGTCGTGCGATGATTTCTTGATGATGGCAGGTATTAAAGAAGAATTTGAGCAATATGTTCACAATGCCGAGCTTGGTCCCTACATTGAAGATAAGTGCAACCAGTATCTCAGTCTCACAGAATCGTTTACTAAAGAGTTTAAATTTCATCCTCGTGAGTCTAGAGTTTTGTTTAAACTTTATGACCGTTCAATTACCATGCCTCTAGACGCATTTAGTGGTGTGCGTAAAATTCCATTTTGGGGTTTGTTGGACGAACCACCAAGGTTTGAGTATGAGTCATTTTTGACTAGTCTTTGCTACAGTGAAAATAGAGGGGTGACACAAGGTAGAATAAAAAGTATTCATTTCCCATCAATTCAATACTTTGCACTTTTTAATGGAAAATGCATCTTAGGCAAACAAGACGGTAGTACACTATGTGCTCCTGACTTGAGCCTCATACACACTGCTCTCACCGGTGTTAAATGTTATAACCTTGGAGCAATTGTTGCACGCAGATTGCAACACAACGCTGGTAGTGGATATTTTTATGGTGGGATTTATGCTTCACGTTTACCAGAGGAGTTTGGTGTATCACTTTGGCCTAATGACCCCATCCTGCCCACTCAGTACTTAGACTTCGAGGCCATGAAGCGCATAAGTTCCTTAAGGGTGAAATCAATGATTATACATATAACCTGTTGTTCAATAAAGTTTTTGTTGTGGACACCTTTTTGCCTGCGCCTGCTCTCTTTGATTATCACAGCAAGAGAAGATATTATGTTCTTGAGAGCGAGGCCCGCGCACACAACGCAGAGGTTGTGGCTGCTCGATGGGCTGAGGAGGCTGCACCAAGAGCCTCTGTGAGCTATCACTCCGATTATTACGCAGGCTGCAGATGGTGATAACCAAGCTAGGCCAAAAGCCTAAGCTTGGGGGAGTACGTGTTTTCACCGACATTATATTTATGTTCACACATTTCATTCCAGTTGTCGATGTTCACATTTTTTCATTGTATTATCCATGCTATATTTATTTTCTCGCTATCTTCTTATGTGTTTGAAAAACTTTGGGAAAACCCCAAAAGATTTCCTTGTTCTTCTTTTGCTTGTTGGGAGCTCTCCCGTGTAAAAAGTTTTTTCTCGTTTTTGTTTTTCTCTTTAATTTGCTTTCTTCAAGAAAAACTAAAAACTCCAAAAATATCTCAGTGTGTTTCTCTGAAATTCTTTTCCTTTTTATTGAGTCATACCGAGGAGAAGACCACGATGAAATTGTTGAGTGGCTCCCATTTGCATTATTATTGATCTAACAAAGAGCCCAAATTGCCTTGTCTTCTCCTCTTGAATAAAATGTTTGCAGATTCGAGCTTAGTCCACGACACTCTTGCACTATTATTATTTTCATATCATTCGGTCGTGCAAGTGAAAGGCAATGATGATGATATTTGATGAACTGGCTATGGCAGAGAGAAACGGGTATGAACTCAACTTGTTCTGTTTTTGTAAATATGTTTAACCTAGTATCCATGATTCAGCCTATTATGATCAAACATGTTTGCAATGATAATTAGAGATTATAATTTATCATGCCATGCTTAAGTAGCTAGGAGTGGATAATGATTTATCTTGGATATCAACATGCATTAAAATGATTGTGATGTGGTATGATGACATGGTGTCCTCCTCTGAATGTTTCAAGTGGCTTGACTTGGCACAAGTTCATGCATGTAGTTGAATCAAAACCAACATAGCATCTATGATATTTATGCTCATGGTGTTCATATCCTACTCATGCTAGTATCCATTGTTACTTATGCATAATGCATGTTTATGACCGTTTTCATATCCTACTAAGCGAGAATACTGATTGTGCATCAAAATCCTAAAACCCAAGTTGTTCCAGATGAGTCCACCATATATCTACCTATATGCGGTATTACCCTGCTGTTCTAAGTAATTTGCATGTGCCACCTCTAAAAACATCAAATAAACATCCATTTTTGTGTGCCTGGATTGTTCATAAAGCGACAGGAGGTAGTCGGTATCTTCCATGCTAAGCGGGTTATTCTCATGCTGAGTGTTTATTCACTCGTCGTTACACAAGAGGGGCGGTAATAGGGATTCCCAGTCCTAGAATCAAATTGCAAATAATTAAACAAAACTCCCCCAGGACTGATGTTGGTATGGACGGTACCCGTGAATTTGGCTAGCCGTGGAGTGTGTTTGTTGGTGGAGGAGGAGTAAACCTTTACTTTTATCGCTTGGGAACCACCGCTAATGTGTTTAGCATGGAAGATATCGATAAATAATGGTCGCAAAGTAAACAGGAAGGGTGCATTTCTCAAAATTTCATTTATCTCTTTTTTTTAAATCTGAGCTCTGGCACCGCTGCAAATCACTGCTTCCCTCTGCGAAGGGACTATCTATTTAATTTTATGTTGTGTCATCACCTCCTCAAATAAGCGCCAGATCTGAGAGCACTATTGTCATCCTCATGCATTGTGTATAGCTAATGTTGGATGCATCATGACTGGATCTTTTCTACCATAAATTACAATGTTTAGTCGCTACTTGAACTTTGGAGGTGCTCTGCATTTATGTTTTGCGGTCTCAGAAAGGGCTAGCGAGATACCACTGTTGTCATATTATATCATGATTGTTTTGACAAAGTGTTGTCATTTGAGATATTTTGTTATTGCTTGCTAGTTGCTTATGCCATTGATATGAGTTAATATAATTTTGAAGAGTTATTGTCGACATGGTTAGTGATAATCTTTGCTAAAAACCTGGGTGCTACTTAAGCTTATTTATGTAAACAAGAACAAAAGAGTTCATAAATTTTTTTCTTTTTCACTTTCAGTTTATCAACTAAATTGCTTGAGGACAAGCAATAGTTTAAGGTTGGGGGAGTTGATACGTCTCCGGCGTATCTACTTTTCCTAACGCTTTTGCTCTTGTTTTGGACTCTAATTTGCATGATTTGAATGAAACTAACCCGGACTGACGCTGTTTTCAGCAGAACTACCATGGTGTTGTTTTTCTGCAGAAATAAAAGTTCTCAGAATAGAACGAAACTTTTTGTAGATTTTTTATGGAATAAAAGAAAAATACTAGAGCCAAGAACCACCAGAGGGGGGGCCCTGGGTGAGCACAACCCTCCAGGGCGCCCCCCGCCCTCCTGGCGCGCCGAGGTGGGTTATCCCCACCTGGTGGCCCCACAGACCCTATCTCCGACGCTATAAAATCACATTTTCAGAGAGAAAAATCAGGGAGAAAGAACTATTGCGTTTCACGAGACGGAGCCACCGCCACCTCCTGTTCTTCATCGGGAGGCCAGATCTAGAGCCCGTTTGGGGCTCCGAAGAGGGGAATCTTCGATCTTCGTCATCACCAACCCTTCTCCATCGCCAATTCCGTGATGCTCCCCACCGGGAGTGAGTAATTCCTTCGTAGGCTCACTGGTCGGTGAGGAGTTGGATGAGATTCATCATGTAATCGAGTTAGTTTTGTTAGGGCTTGATCCCTAGTATCCATTATGTTCTAAGATTGATGTTGCTATGACTTTGCCATGCTTAAAGCTTGTGACTTTGGGCCTGGGTGCCATGATTTCAGATCTGAACCGTTTATGTTATCACCATTATATCTATGTTCTAGATCCGATCTTGCAAGTTATAGTCACCTATTACGTGTTATGATCCGTAAACCCCGGAGTGACAGTATTTGGGATACGTTTCGGTGATGACCGTAGTTTGAGGAGTTCATGTATTCACTATGTGCTAATGCTTTGTTCCGGTTCTCTATTAAAAGGAGGCCTTAATATCCCTTAGTTTCCTTATGGACCCCGCTGCCACGGGAGGGTAGGACAAAAGATGTCATGCAAGTTCTTTCCATAAGAACGTATGACTATTTACGGAATACATGCCTATATTATATTTATGAACTGGAGCTAGTGCCGTATCGCCTTAGGTTATGACTGTTATATGATGAATATCATGCAACGAATTCACCGATCCAATGCCTATGAATTTTCCGCATATTGTTCTTGCTAAGTTACTACTGCTGCTGTTACTGTTACACTTGCTACAAAATTATTGTTATCACTGTTACCGTTACCGCTACTGTTACTACTACTATCAAAACTATCATATTACTTTGCTAATGATCATATTGCTACAAATAATTAATCTCCAAGTGTGGTTGAATTGACAACTCAGCTGCTAATACTTGCAAATATTGTTTGGCTCCCGTTGTGTCGAATCTATAAATTTGGGTTGAATACTCTACCCTCGAAAACTGTTGCGGTCCCCTATACTTGTGGTTTATCAGAATTCTGGACCTGAAAAAGCTACGTCAGATTTACCTATTCTGCACATCTCCAAATGAGCTGAAACTTTACGGATAATTGTTTGGAATAAAATAAAATACTAGAGCAAATAACTACCGGAGAAGGCCCACTAGGTGGGCACAACCCACCTGGGCGCGCCCTAGTGGGTTGTGCCCTCCTAGGCCCACCCCCGGTGCCCCTCTTCTGGTATATAAGTAATTTTGACATAGAAAAAATAAGAGGAGGACTTTCGGGATGGAGCGCCGCCATCTCGAGGCGGAACTAGGGCAGGAGCACTTTTGCCCTCCGGCGGAGCGATTCCACCGGGGGAACTTCCTTCCCGGAGGGGGAAATCATCGTCATCGTCATCACCAACAACCCTCTCATCTTTGGGAGGGAAATCTCCATCAACATCTTCAACATCACCATCTCCTCTCAAACCCTAGTTCATCTCTTGTGTTCAATCTTTGTACCAGAACCTCAGATTGGTACTTGTGGGTGACTAGTAGTGTTGATTACATCTTGTAGTTGATTACTATATGGTTTATTTGGTGGAAGATTATTTGTTCAGATCCATTATGCTATTTAATACCCCTCTGATCTTGAGCATGATTATCATTTGTGAGTAGTTACTTTTTTTCTAGAGGTCACGGGAGAAATCTTGTTGCAAGTAATCATGTGAACTTGATATGCATTCGATATTTTGATGATAAGTATGTTGTGATTCCTTTAGTGGTGTCATGTGAACGTCGACTACATGGCACTTCACCATACTTGGGACTAAGGAAATGCATTGTCAAGTAGTTATTAGATGATGGGTTGCTAGAGTGACCGAAGCTTAAACCCTAGTTTATGCGCTATTTCGTATGGGACAGATTTGGATCCAAAAGTTTAATGCTATGGTTAGATTTTATCTTAATACTTTTCTCGTAGTTGCGGATGCTTGCGAGGGGGTTAATCATAAGTAGGAGGTTTGTTCAAGTAAGAACAGCAGCTCAGCACCAGTCCACCCACATATCAAATTATCAAAGTAGCGAACACGAATCAAACCAATATGATGAAAGTGACATGGTGAAATTTTCGTGTACCCTCAAGAACACTTTGCTTATTATAAGAAACCATATTGGCCTGTCCTTTGCCACAAAAGGATTGGGATACCTTGCTGAACTTTATTTACCATTATCGTTACTTGCTCGTTACAAATTATCTTGCTATCAAACTACTCGTTACCGGCAATTTCAGTGCTTGGAGGAATTACCTTGCTAAAAACCACTTTTCATTTCCTTCTGCTCCTCATTGGGTTCAACACTCTTACTTATCGAAAGGACTACGATTGATCCCCTATACTTGTGGGTCATCAAGACTCTTTTCTGGCGCCATTGCCGGGGAGTGAAGCGCTCTTGGTAAGTGGAAATTGGTAAGGGAAAATTATTACCACGTGCTGAAATTTATTGTCACTTGTTACTATGGAGAATCATCCTTTGAGGGGATTGTTCGGGGTATCTTCACCTCGACCGGAACCACAATTAGTTGCCCCTCAACTTACTGCACCTACTTAAAATATTAGTTATGAAATTCCTTCAGGTATGATAGAACAACTGCTAGCTAATCCTTATGCAGGAGATGGAACTAAACATCCTGATATGCACTTGATATATGTGGATGAAATTTGTGGATTATTTAAGCTTGCAGGTTTACCCGAAGATGAAGCTAAGAAGAAGGTTTTCCCTTTATCTTTGAAGGGAAAAGCATTAGCATGCTATAGGCTATGCGATGATATTGGATCTTGGAACTGAAATCGATTGAAATTGGAATTTCACCAAAAAAAATTAACCTATGCATCTAGTTCATCGTGATCGGAATTATATATATAATGTTTGGCCTCGTGAAGGAGAAAGTATCGCTCTAGCTTGGGGGAGGCTTAAGTCAATGTTATATTCATGCTCCAATCATGGGCTCTCTAGATAAATTATCATTCAGAATTTTTATGATCGGCTTTCTCGTGATGATCAATCCATGCTCGATACTTCTTGTATATGAAGAAGACTATTGAATTTAGGTAGGATCTTTTAGAAAGAATTAAACACAACTCTGAAGATTGGGAACTCGACGAAGGTAAAGAGTCAGGTATTAAGCTTAAGTTTGATTGTGTTAAATCTTTTATGAATACCGATGCTTTTCACAAGTTTAGCACTAAATATGGACTTGACTCTGAGATAGTAGCCTCCTTTTATGAATCTTTTGCTACTCATGTTGATCTCCCTAAGGAGAAGTGGTTTAAATATCATCCCCCTATTGAAGAAGAAATTAAAGAACTGGTAATAGCTAAAGAAGAAACTATTATTTACAATGTTGATCCAGTTGTTCCTACTGCTTATTTTGAAAAACCACCTTTACCTATTAGGATGAAGGAACATGCTAAGGTTTCAACTGTGGTCCGCAAAAGTAATATCCAAGCACCTAGACCTTCAGAACAAATCAAAGTAGAACCTTGTGTTTCTATGGTTAAATATCTCTTCGTAGAAAATATTGATGGGCATGTTATTTACTTCTGTGATGAAGCTGCTAGAATTGCCAAACCCGATGATAAAGATAAACATAGACCTGTTGTTGGCATGCCTGTTGTCTTAGCCAAAATAGGAGATCACTGTTATCATGGTTTATATGACTTGGGTGCTAGCGTGAATGTTATTCCTTTTACTTTATATCAAAAAATTATGAATGACATAGCACCCTCTGAAATAGAAGACATAGATGTTACCATTAAACTTGCTAATAGAGACACCATTGCACCACTTGGGATTGCTAGAGATGTTGAAGTCTTGTGTGGGAAAGTAAAATACCCTACTGATTTTCTAGTTCTTGGTTCCCCACAAGATGACTTCTGTCCCATTATTTTTGGTAGACCTTTCTGGAACACCGTTAATGCTAAAATAGATTGTGAGAAACAAACTGTCGGTGTTAGTTTTGGTGATGAGTCACATGAGTTTATTTTTTCTAAGTTTAGTAGAAAACATCATAAGAAAGAATTGCCTAGTAAGGATGAAATAATGGTCTTGCTTCTATTGTCGTGCCTCCTACTAATCCACTAGAACAATATTTGTTACACCATGAAAATGATATGCATATGCATGAAAGAAATGAAATAGATAAAATCTTCTTTGAACAACGACCTCTGCTCAAACACAATTTGCCTATTGAAACTCTAGGAGGTCGTCCTCCACCTAAGCGTGATCCCGTGTTTGTATTAAAATAATTGCCAGACACTTTGAAATATGCTTATCTTGATGAGAAAAAGATATATCCTGTTATTATTAGTGCTAACCTTTCAGAACATGAAGAAGAAAGATTATTGAAAATTCTGAAGAAGCACCATGCTGCTATAGGATATACTCTTGATGATCTTAAGGGCATTAGTCCCACTCTATGTCAGCACAAGATTAATATGGAACCTGATGCTAAATCTGTTATTGATCACCAACGACATTTGAATCCTAAGATGAAAGAAGTGGTAAGAACTGAAATATTAAAGCTTCTTGAAGCAGGTATAATCTATCCCATAGCTGATTGTAGATGTGTAAACCCCGTTCATTGTGTCCTAAGAAGGGAGGTATTGCTGTTGTTCCTAATGATAAAAATGAACTCATTCCACAAAGAATTGTTACTGGCTATAGAATGGTTATTGATTTTAGAAAACTAAATAAAGCAACTAGGAAAGATCATTACCCTTTGCCTTTTATTGATCAAATGCTAGAAAGACTATCTAAGCACACACACTTTTGCTTCCTTGATGGATATTCTGGTTTTTCTCAAATACCTGTTTCACAACCCAATCAAGAGAAAACCACATTTACTTGCCCTTTTGGAACTTACGCTTATAGATGTATGCCTTTTGGTTTATGCAATGCACCTGCTACCTTTCAAAGATGTATGACTGCTATATTCTCTGATTTTTGTGAAAAGATTGCTGAGGTTTTCATGGATGATTTTTCTGTTTACGAAACTTCTTTTGATGATTGCTTAAGCAACCTTGATCGAGTTTTGTAGAGATGTGAGCAAACTAATCTTGTCTTGAATTGGGAGAAGTGCCACTTTACGGTTAATGAAGGTATTGTCTTGGGGCATAAAATTTCTGAATGAGGTATTGAGGTGGATAAAGCTAAAGTTGATGCAATTGAGAAAATGCCATGTCCTAAAGATATTAAAGGTATTCGTAGTTTCCTTGGTCATGCTGGTTTCTATAGGAGGTTTATTAAAGACTTCTCTAAAATTTCTAGGCCTCTTACAAATCTTTTACAAAAGGATGTTCCATTTGTTTTTTATGATGATTGTGTAGAAGCTTTTGAAACACTTAAGAAAGCCTTAACTTCTGCACCTATAGTACAACCACCTGATTGGAACTTGCCTTTTGAAATTATGTGTGATGCTAGTGATTATGCTGCTGGTGCTGTTCTAGGATAAAGAGCTGATAAGAAATTGAATGTTATCCATTATGCTAGTAAAACTCTAGAAAGTGCTCAACGAAATTATGCTACTACTAAAAAAGTATTTTTAGCAGTTGTGTTTGCTTGTGATAAATTCAGATCTTATATTGTTGATTCCAAAGTAACTATTCACACCGATCATGCTGTTATAAAAAATCTTATTTGAAAGAAAGATGCTAAACCTAGACTCATTTGGTGGGTTCTCTTGCTACAAGAATTTGATTTACATATTACTGATAGAAAAGGAGCTGAGAACCCCGTAGCTGATAACTTGTCTAGGTTAGAAAATGTTCTTGATGGCCCACTACCTATTGATGATTGCTTTCCTGATGAACAACTAGCTGCAATAAATGTCTCTCATAACAATCCTTGGTATGCTGACTATGCTAATTACATTGTTGCTAAATACATACCACCTAGTTTCACATACCAACAAAAGAACAAATTCTTCTATGATTTAAGACATTACTTTTGGGATGACCCACACCTCTATAAAGAAGGGGTAGATGGTATTATTAGGCGTTGTGTACCTGAGCATGAATGGAACAAATCCTACGGAAATGTCACTCCGAAGCTTATGGAGGACATCATGCGGGAGATAGAACTGCTCACAAGGTATTGCAATCTTCAAGGATTCCCGTAAGTATGTTTTATCTTGTGATGAATGCCAAAGAATTGGTAATATCGGTAAGCGTCAAGAAATGCCTATGAATTATTCACTTGCTGTTGAACCATTTGATGTTTGAGGTTTTGATTACATGGGACCTTTTCCTTCCTCTAATGGGTATAAATATATTTTGGTTACTGTTGATTATGTTACTAAGTGGGTAGAAGCTATTCCAACTAGTAGCGCTGATCACAACACCTCTATTAAAATGCTTAAAGAAGTTATTTTCCCAAGGTTTGGAGTCCCTAGATACTTAACGACTGATGGTGGTTCACACTTTATTCATGGTGCTTTCCGTAAAATGCTTGCTAAATATGATGTTAACCATAGAATTGCATCACCCTATCATCCCCAATCTAGTGGTCAAGTTGAACTTAGCAATAGAGAAATAAAACTAATATTACAAAAGACTGTCAACAGGTCCCGAAAGAATTGGTCTAAGAAATTAGATGATGCACTTTGGGCTTAGAGAACAACATATAAAAATCCTATGGGTATGTCTCCCTATAAAATGGTTTATGGAAAAGCTTGTCATTTACCTCTTGAGTTAGAACATAAAGCATATTGGGCAATTAAAGAACTCAATTATGACTTCAAACTTGCCGATGAAAAGAGGTTATTTGATATTAGCTCACTAGATGAATGGAGAACCCAAGCCTATGAAAATGCCAAACTATTTAAAGAAAAAGTTAAAAGATGGCATGATAAAAGAATCCAAAAGCGGGAATTTAAAGTTGGGGAATATGTTCTTTTGTACAACTCTCATTTCAGATTCTTTGCAGGAAAACTTCTCTCCAAATGGGAAGGACCATATATTATCGAAGAAGTTTACCGCTCTGGAGCTATCAAAATAAATAATACTGAAGGTACTAACGCGAAGGTTGTCAATGGACAAAGAATCAAAGACTATATCTCACATACACCTATTAATGTTGAAAGCAATATTAGCCAAACTATGACATCGGAGGAACACATAAAAGAAACCTTACGGAACACTCCAGAATCGTGAATTAGAGGAGGTACGTGATACAGTAAGTAAACGGACTCAGAAAAATCCGCAAAAATATTTTTTGTCAGTTTTGGAATATTACAAAAAAATAGGAAAATAATAAACAACCCAGAAGGCAACTGATACGTCTCCGGCATATCTACTTTTCCTAACACTTTTGCTCTTGTTTTGGACTTTAATTTGCATGATTTGAATGAAACTAACCCGGACTGACGCTGTTTTCAGCAGAACTACCATGGTGTTGTTTTTCTGCAGAAATAAAAGTTCTCGGAATGGAACTAAACTTTTTGGAGATTTTTTATGGAATAAAAGAAAAATGCTGGAGCCAAGAACCACCGGAGGGGGCCCCTGGGTGAGCAGAACCCACCAGGGGCCCCCCTCCTCGCTCGCCCAGGTGGGTTATCCCCACCTGGTGGCACCTGGTGGCCCCGCAGACCCTATCTCCGACGCTATAAAATCACATTTTCAGAGAGAAAAATCAGGGAGAAAGAATTATCGTGTTTCATGAGACGGAGCCGCCGCCACCTCCTGTTCTTCATCAGGAGGCCAGATCTGGAGCCCGTTTGGGGCTCCGAAGAGGGGAATCATCGATCTTCGTCATCACCAACACTTCTCCATCGCTAATTCCATGATGCTCCCCACCGGGAGTGAGTAATTCCTTCATAGGCTCGCTGGTCGGCGAGGAGTTGCATGAGATTCATCATGTAATTGAGTTAGTTTTGTTAGGGCTTGATCCCTAGTATCCATTATGTTCTAAGATTGATGTTGCTATGACTTTGCCATGCTTAATGCTTGTCACATTGGGCCCGGGTGCCATGATTTCAGATCTGAACCGTTTATGTTATCACCATTATATCTATGTTCTAGATCCGATCTTGCAAGTTATAGTCACCTATTACATGTTATGATCCGTAAACCCCGGAGTGACAGTATTCAGGATACTTTCCGGTGATGACCGTAGTTTGAGGAGTTCATGTATTCACTATGTGCTAATGCTTTGTTCCGGTTCTCTATTAAAAGGAGGCCTTAATATCCCTTAGTTTCCTTATGGACTCCGTTGCCACGGGAGGGTAGGACAAAAGATGTCATGCAAGTTCTTTCCATAAGCACGTATGACTATTTACGGAATACATGCCTACATTATATTTATGAACTGGAGCTAGTGCCGTATCGCCCTAGGTTATGACTGTTATATGATGAATATCATCCAACGAATTCACCGATCCAATGCCTACGAATTTTCCACATATTGTTCTTGCTAAGTTACTACTGCTGCTGTTACTGTTACACTTGCTACAAAATTATCGCTATCGCTATCACTGTTACCGTTACCGCTACTGTTACTACCACTATCAAAACTATCATATTACTTTGCCACTGATCATATTGCTGCAGATAATTAATCTCCAGGTGTGGTTGAATTGACAACTCAGCTGCTAATACTTGCAAATATTCTTTGGCTCCCCTTGTGTCGAATCTATAAATTTGGGTTGAATACTCTACCCTCGAAAACTATTGTGATCCCCTATACTTGTGGGTTATCAAGACCTTTTTCTGGCGCCGTTGCCGGGGCGCATAGCTATATTTGTTGAGTCACTTGGGATTATTATCAATTTATCACTATGAAGAATCTAAAGGATACCAAAACCAGGATCATTCCCTCTAGGACGAGGGGAGGTAAGGAACTGCCATCACACTCTGCACTTGATTCACCTTCTGTTTTGAGTAGACTTGCAACACCACCACATGTTGTTAATCCTGATATGTCGCAAGTTATTGGTGATGCTACTTCTATGAATGCTACTCATGATGATGCTAGTACCTCACTTGATGATGGTGTGCCACTAGGTGATTTTCTTGATGAACAAATTGCTAGAGCTAAAGATATAGAGAATGCTGAAACTGATGAAATTATTGAAACTGATGAAGTACTTGAAACTAGAAATCTTGAAACACCTATTAGGCCTAGCTCTCCTAGATATGAATTGCCTAAGATACCTGAAGGTTGTGTTATGGATGAGGAGACAGATAGAGATTTTCTTGCTTGCAGTGATAGAGATGATCTTAAGAAATTATTAAGCAAACTGAAAGAGAAATCTTTGAATGCTAGAATGAAATGTGATCCTAAGTTTGGTACTTCACCTATATTTGTTTATGATAAGGATTATGAATTCTCTGTCGACCCAGAGTTAACTACTTTGCTTGAATCTGATCCTTTCCATGGTTATGAAACTGAAACTGTTGTAGCACACCTTACTAAATTGAATGATATAGCCACCCTGTTTGCTCATGATGAGAAGATTCGCTACTACTATATCCTCAAATTATTTCCGTTCTCATTAATGGGTGATGCTAAGATTTGGTACGATACTCTTGCTCCTGGTTGTGTGCGTAGTACCCAGGATATGATTTATTACTTCTCTGAAAAATATTTTCCAGCTCATAAGAAACAAGCTGCCTTACAGGAAATATTTAACTTTGTGCAAATTGAAGAAGAGAGTCTCCCACAAGCTTGGGGGAGGCTTCTCCAATTGCTTAATGCTTTGCCTGATCATCCGCTTAAGAAAAATGAAATACTTGATATCTTCTATAATGGACTAACCGATGCTTCTAGGGACTTCCTAGATAGTTGTGCTGGTTGTGTTTTCAGGGAACGAACTATTAAACAAGCTGAGGAATTATTGAATAATATATTGAAAATTTATGATGATTGGACTCTTCCTGAACCACCGCTTAAGCCCACTCCAAAGAAGAGGGGTATCTTATATCTCAGTCCGAAAGATATGCAAGAGGCAAAGAAATCTATGAAGGAAAAAGGTATTAAAGCAGAGGATGTTAAGAATTTACCCCCTATTGAAGAAATACATGGACTTGATACATCACCACCAAAGGTGGTAGAGGTAAATTCTTTAATGAAATTTAATGAAAGGGATAATCCTTATAATATGCATCCTAGTCAATGCCTTTATGACTTTGATAATTACATTAGAAAACTAGATCACTTCAATGAAAATTTTATGAAACAATTGAAATACAACTCCAATATGATTGCTCGCTTGAGTGACTTATTATTTAGAATCTCCAGTGATGTTAGAGGTGTAGGAAAACATGCCTCTATGGTTCAAACTCAACTATAACAAGTTGCTAAGTCTCAAAGAGAGTTGCAAGATGAAATGAATAATAATATAAATGACTTTGCTGTTAGAGTAGCAACTAGAGGAGGTAAAATGACTCAGGTACCACTCTATCCTGAGGGACACCCTAAAAGAATTGCACAAGACTCCCAGAGAGTTAACACTGATGCACCTACTCCTTCTAAAAAGAAGAAGAAAAATAAAAATGATAGGACTTTGCATGCTTCTAGTGAACTTGAAGAAGGAAAACCTCCTGATAATGATAATGAAGTCTCTATTTCTCATGTTGAAACTCAATCTGGTAATGAACATTCATCTAGTGATAATGAAAAAGATATTGATGATGTTCATGAAGATACTCAACCAGACAATGATAAACAACCAGATAATGATGTGGAAATAGAACCAACTGTTGATCTTGATAACCCACAACCTAAAAATAAAGATATGATAAAAGAGACTTTGTTGCTAAAAAGCATGGAAGAGAAAGAGAACCATGGGTTCAAAAACCCATGCCGTTTCCACCTAAGTTAACTAAGAAGAAAGATGATGAAGAATGTGAACGCTTTGCTGAAATGCTTAGGCCAGTCTTTTTGCGCACTCGCTTGACTGATATATTAAAGATGGCCCCTTATGCAAAATATATGAAAGACATCATCACTAATAAGAGAAAAATACCGAAAGCTAAAATCTCCACCATGCTTGCTAATTATTCTTTTAAGGATGGAGTACCTAAAAAACTTGGAGATCCGGGAATACCAACTATACCTTGCTCCATCAAAAGAAATTATGTCAAAACTGCTTTGTGTGATTTAGGAGCTGGTGTTAGTGTTATGCCTTTCTCCTTATATAAAAGACTTGATTTGAATAAACTCACACCTACTGAAATATCTTTGCAAATGGCTGACAAATCAACAGCCATACCTATCAGTATTGGTGAGGATGTGCCCGTTGTTGCAAATGTTACTATTCTAACTGACTTTGTTATACTTGAGATGCCCGAGGACGACAATATGTCGATTATCCTTGGTAGACCCTTTTTGAATACTGCAGGGGCTGTTATTGATTGCAATAGAAGCAAGGTCACTTTTCATATCAATGGTAATGAACACACGGTGCACTTTCCGAAGAAACAATTCCAAGTGAATGGTATTAATGTTATTGAAAAATCTCCGACACTCACTATTGGAAGTTTTCAACTACCTCTACCTACTGCCAAAAAGAAATATGAAATGCTTATTGTTGGGGACATGCATATCCCCGTTGAGGTAACTTAGTGTTTTACGAAAGTTCTTCGGTTTCATGCTAATCGAAAGTGGTTGTTAATAAGACTTGATCAACCTTATTAATGGATCACTTTTGAGAGGTGTGAAGTTGATGAATTTAGTAAGCACAACCTTCTGTTTCCAACTTTTATTTTTTTTTCTTAGTTAAATAAAATAAAATGCCATGTTTTGTCTGTTTTCTGAATTTCCCGTGCAATAAAAAAATGACCCAAAAATAAAAGTCCTCAGAATGTCCCGAAAATTTAATATGATTTTTTTCTCTGAATATTTAAAAAAATTTAGTGCAAATAACATCAAAGAGGGTGCACCAGGTGGGCACAACCCACCTGGGCGCGCCAGCAGCCCCAGGCCCGCCCTGGTGGGTTGTGGTCCACACGTGGGCCCCTCACTTATCCCTTTAGCCCATGTCATCACCTTCCTCCAGAAAAAAAAATCACCATTGCTCTCTCTCTATCTCTCTCTCGTGTTCTTGCTCTCAAACCCGCGGATTTCGATCTCTTTGCTCGAAGCTCCATTTCTGAAACTATTTTGGGGGATTGCTACTTGGTATGTGGCTCCTCCATTGCTCCAATTAGTTTTTGCTTTAGTGGATTATGTTTTGAATAATTAGCTACTCTTGGTGCTATTGTAGATGAGTTGGCATGTTGAATTCTTAGAGTTCTAAGTAGTTTGAATGCTCAATATAGCCTCTATGCCTCCCTATGAGTAGTTGCTACCAATCTTGTGAAGTTTTGTTGACAAAAAAATTGTGGACTAAAATTTTCAGACTTTTATTCATAGGAATAAGATGAGTTTCTTTAGGAAATTTGTTTCCAAGAAGAGCTCTAAGGGAGTCATTGGGGATTCATCGGACAACGATCTCCACACTCAGAGAATGGCGGAGGTGCAGCCGTGCAAATGGCCGCATAACCCCTTCATGGATGGAGCCGGGATCCGTCAAGATTTCGCACAATTTTCTGCTAATGCCGGTCTTACCTACTTCATCGTAGCTGAGTGTGAACAATACCATCTCCTTACAAATTCCTTTGTGCAAAGTTTTCATTTTCTGAGTAGGAATAACGCCCCTGTGGTTCAGTTTAATTTATATGCTGAGACCCGTCAGATACCACTTACTGATTTTTGTGCCATATGCTCGATCCCTTCTGACAGGGAAATAAGAGAGCCTAGGCCTATAGAGTTCGAGGGCTTTTATAATACTCTATCAGTGGGAGATGAGAAAGGCGTGTCTAGTGTCACCGCTACTAGTTTGCAGTTTCCTGCCGTGCATTATTTTGCTCTATTTATTGCTAAGTGTTTAATTGCTAAAGAGAAGGTCGGTGCACTCTGTGCTCCGGACTTCGCCATCTTACATCATGCACTTTACAGCGATAACAGCTATAGCCTTGGGGCTATTATTGCACATCGCCTGCACCTTAACAGATCCAAGGGCAAAATTCATGGCGGTATTTATGCTACTCGTTTAGTGAGTCACTTTAATGTTCAGATCCGCGAACATTATTGTCATTTACCCAAGGTTTATCTAGATCACCAGGCGATGAGGGATCACCAGTTTACTGATACTGATGATTCTATTAACCATATTCCTTACAACCTGGTTTTCAGTGAGGATACCCGTGATATTATTCCGTTGCCTGCACCTCCCTTGTTTGATTCTATTGCCAGGGGAAGATACAGGATCATGCCTGAGGACATTATTGCTTACCGGAACAACCAGGTAGCGGCGGAGGAGGAACCTCAGGAGTGGGACGCTCAGGTGCCCGCTCCACAGCACTTCAAGATGGGACCGGAGGGCTACTACGAGTGGTGAGCATTAAGCTAGGCCAAAAGCCTAAGCTTGGGGGAGTACGTGTTTTCACCGACATTACATTCATGTTCACACATCTCATTCCAGTTGTCGGTGTCCACTCTTTTTCATTGTATTATCCATGCTATATTTATTTTCTCACTTTCTTCTTGTGTGTTTGAAAAACTTTGAGAAAACCCAAAAATATTTCTTGCATCTTTTCAGTTTTTCTTTCTAGTCTAATTTAGTTGTAATATTAAAAGAAAACCCAAAAATATTTCCTTGTTCTTCTTTTGCTTGTTGGGAGCTCTCCCGTGTAAATAGTTTTTCTCATTTTTGTTTTTCTCTCTAATTTGCTTTCTTCATGAAAAACTAAAAACTCCAAAAATATTTCAGTGTGTTTCTCTGAAATTCTTTTTCTTTTATTGAGTCGTACCAAGGAGAAGACCATGATGAAATTGTTGAGTGGCTCCCATATGCATTGATATTGATTTAATAAAGAGTCCATATTACCTTGTCTTCTCCTCTTGAATAAAATGTTTGCAGATTCCAGCTTAGTCCACGGCACTCTTGCACTATTATTATTTTCATATCATTCAGTCGTGCAAGTGAAAGGTAATGATGACGACATTTGATGAACTGGTTGTGGCAGAAAGAAACGGGTATGAACTCAAATTGTTCTGTTTTTGTAAATATGTTTAACCTAGTATCCATGATTCAGCCTATTATGATCAAACATGTTTGCAATGACAATTAGATATTATAGTTTCTCATGCCATGCTTAAGTAGCTAGGAGTGGATAATGACTTATCTTGGATGTCAACATGCATTAAAATGATTGTGATCTGGTATGATGACATGGTATCCTCCTCTGAATGTTTCAAGTGGCTTGACTTGGCACATGTTCATGCATGTAGTTGAATCAAAACCAACATAGCCTCTACGATATTTATGTTCATGGTGTTCATATCCTACTCATGCTAGTATCCAATGTTATTTATGCATAATGCATGTTTATGACCATTTTCGCTCTCTAGCTGGCCGCTTCTCAACCTATTTGCTAGCCTTCGCCTGTACTAAGCGGGAATACTGCTTGTGCATCAAAATCCTTAAACCCAAGTTGTTCCAGATGAGTCCACCATATATCTACCTATATGCGGTATTACCATGACATTCTAAGTAAATTTGCATGTGCCACCTCTAAAAACTTCAAATAAACATCCGTTTTTGTGTGCCTGGATTGTTCATAGAGCGACATGAGGTAGTCGGTATCTTCCATGCTAAGCGGGTTATTCTCATGATGAGTGTTTATTCACTCGTCCTTGCACGAGAGGGGCGGTAATAGGGATTCCCAGTCCCGAAATCAAGTTGCAAATAATTAAACAAAACTCCCCCAGGACTGATGTTGGTATGGACGGTACCCATGGATTCGGCTAGCCATGGAGTGTGTTTGTTGGTGGAGGGGGAGTAAACCTTTACTTTTATTGCTTGCTAACCTCCACTAATGTGTTTAGCATGGAATATATCGATAACTAATGGTCGCAAAGTAAACAGGAAGGGTGCATTTCTCAAAATTTCATTTATCTTTGTTTTAAAAATCTGAGCTCTGGCACCGCTGTAAATCACTGCTTCCCTTTGCGAATGGATTATCTACTTAATTTTATGTTGTGTCATCTCCTTCTCAAATAAGCGCCAGATCTGAGAGCACTATTGTCATCCTCATGCATTGTGTATAGCTAATGTTGGATGCATCATGACTGGATATTTTCTACCATGAACATGTTTAGTCACTGCTTGAACTTTGGCGGTGCTCTGCATTTATGTTTTGCGGTCTCAGAAAGGTCTAGCGAGATACCACTGTTGTCATATTATATCACGATTGTATTGAAAAAGTGTTGTCATTTGAGATATTTTATTATAGCTCGCTAGTTGCTTATGCCATTTATATAAGTTAATATAATTTTTAAGAGTTATTAACGACATGGTTAGTCATAATCTTTGCTGAAAACTTGGGTGCTACTTAAGCTTATTTATGTAAACAAGAACAAAAGAGTTTGTAAAAGTTTTTCTTTTTCACTTTCAGTTTATCAACTGAATTGCTTGAGGACAAGAAAAGGTTTAAGCTTGGGGGAGTTGATACGTCTCTGGCATATCTACTTTTCCTAATGCTTTTTCTCTTGTTTTGGACTCTAATTTGCATGATTTGAATGAAACTAACCCGGACTGACGCTGTTTTCAGCAGAACTACCATGGTGTTGTTTTTCTGTAGAAATAAAAGTTCTCGGAATGGAACGAAACTTTTTGGAGACTTTTTATGGAATAAAAAAAATACTGGAGCCAAGAACCACCGGAGGGGGGCCCCTGGGTGAGCACAACCCACCAGGGCGCCCCCTTCCTGCCGCGCCCAGGTGGGTTGTCCCCACCTGGTGGCCCCACAGACCCTATCTCCGATGCTATAAAATCACATTTTCAGAGAGAAAAATCAGGGAGAAAGAATAATCGCATTTCACGAGACAGAGCCGCCGCCACCTCCTGTTCTTCATCGGGAGGCCAAATCTAGAGCCCGTTTGGGGCTCTGAAGAGGGGAATCTTCGATCTTCATCATCACCAACCCTTCTCCATCGCCAATTCCATGATGCTCCCCACCGGGAGTGAGTAATTCCTTCATAGGCTCACTGGTCGGTGAGGAGTTGGATGAGATTCATCATGTAATTGAGTTAGTCTTGTTAGGGCTTGATCTCTAGTATCCATTATGCTCTGAGATTGATGTTGCTATGACTTTGCCATGCTTAATGCTTGTCACTTTGGGCCCGGGTGCCATGATTTCAGATCTGAACCATTTATGTTATCACCATTATATCTATGTTCTATATCCGATCTTGCAAGTTATAGTCACCTATTACATGTTATGATCCGTAAACCCCAGAGTGACAGTATTCGGGATAATTTTCGGTGATGACCGTAGTTTGAGGAGTTCATGTATTCACTATGTGCTGATGCTTTGTTCCAGTTCTCTATTAAAAGGAGGCCTTTATATCCCTTAGTTTCCTTATGAACCCCACTGCCACGGGAGGGTAGGACAAAAGATGTCATGCAAGTTCTTTCCATAAGCACGTATGACTATTTACGGAATACATGCCTACATTATATTTATGAACTGGAGCTAGTTTTGTATCGCCCTAGGTTTTGACTATTATATGATGAATATCATCCAACGAAATCACCGATCCAATGCCTATGAATTTTCCATATATTGTTCTTGCTAAGTTACTACTACTGCTGTTACTGTTACAATTGCCACAAAATCATTGCTACCACTGTTACCATTACTATTACTATTATTGCTACTATCAAAACTATCATATTACTTTGCTACTGATCATATTGTTGCAGATAATTAATTTCCAGGTGTGGTTGAATTGACAACTCAGCTGCTAATACTTGCAAATATTCTTTGGCTCCCCTTGTGTCGAATCTATAAATTTGGCTTGAATACTCTACCCTCAAATACTATTGCGATCCCCTATACTTGTGGGTTATCAGCAACCGAGGAGGGCACAAGACACCAGGGCGCGCCCAGGTGGGTTGTGCCCACCTCGGGTACCTTCCAGACTCCGTTTTTCTCCTGTTTTCTTGTTTCCCAAGATAAAAAATCTTTATATACCCCCCAAACCTATTGACCACCATATCACGAAGAAATCTTCTGTTCTCTTTTGTTGTTGTTTTCTGTTAGATCTGTCAATTCAGGCGTCATGTCTTCTCCCTCCTCCCACAACATAGAAGAGGATGCTTGGTTGATGAAGATGGAATTGAAGAGGGAAGAACCAAAAGAAGCCTTCAAGGGGGACAAGAGCAAGGAAGCTACTGGAGATCAAGCTCCGGCAGTAGAGCAAGCCTTGTCCTCGGAAGAAGGAGAAGAAGATATCCTTCAACCATACTATGAATATCTTACCCCCACTGAAATTGAAGCTTTTAGGACCATTGAAACGGTTCATGTCCAAAACAAATATCTCACTCATGAAAATATTCTATTGCAAGAGCACATCATCGCTCTCCGGAGCGTCATCCGTAGATTGGAGTATCTTTAGAGCCTGAAGGATAAGCTCGCTTCTACATCACCACCACAACCATCACCTTCTTCACCACCAAAGGAGACTTGAGTATCGGGTATGGGCACTCCCCTTGGCTTGTGCCAAGCTTGGGGGAGGTGCCCCGGTATCGTATCACACCACCTCTTTTACCCTTGTTTATCTTAGTTCGATTTTTAGTTATCTTTTGAATTAGTTGAATAAAAGCTTAGTTCGATCCTTTTCGAGTGTTTTGCTTAGTGATCTATCCATCTTTGTAATCGTGTGTGAGATATATAATAAAGTTTAGTTCGAGTTTGCTTTCTTTACTTTTATGTTTCAATTAAAATAAAGAAAAAAAGAATAATGAAAAGATCATATGCTAATCTTATGGTAAGTAATGACATCACATAAGGAAAAGCATAAGTGGTAAAATTTATTGGAGATTGACAAACATAGCATTGGTCAATGATGCAACTCATGAAAGAATTAATAAGGGAAGAGAAGATTCACATGCAAATACACTATCTTGGACATCTTTTATGATTGTGAGCCCCCATCAAAATATTTTATGCCAAATTTGTTGACGTTGGACAAGGAAGACAACGTAATGATTTATGTTTGTTCATATTCACATAGAAGTTATATTGTCATAGATCCTTTAACATGTGGTGCTTTCCCCTATCTTTGCTAGCCAAAAATTCCACACTAAGTAGAGATACTACTTGTGCATCCAAAAACCCTTAAACCCAAATACTATTTTGAGAGTCCACCATACCTACCTATGGATTGAGTAAGATCCTTCAAGTAAGTTGTCATCGGTGCAATAAGGCCATAAAAATTGCTCCTAAATGTGTTGGATCATTTAGTGTAAGAGAAAATTGAGCGTTGTACGAACTTGTGATGGCAAAATAATAAAGGCGACAGACTGCATAATAAAGGTTGCTATCATAAGGGGCAATACAACATGACATTCTTTTGCACTAAGAGGTTGAGCATACAAACCAAAAAGCACATGACAACCTCTGCTTCCCTCTGCGAAGGGCCTATCTTTTACTTTTATGTATTTACTTTTATGCAAGAGTCAAAGTATTCTTCCCTATTCCCTTTTATTTTTCTCTTTTGCAAGCATCATGTGGTGAGGAAAGATCTAGGCACATATATCCAGTTGGATATGAGTGAGCATGAATTATTATTATTGACATCACCCTTGAGGTGAATACGTTGGGAGGCGAAAATATAAGCCCCTATCTTCCTATGTGTCTGGTTGAAACTTTTTGCTCATGGGTATGCGATGAGTGTTAGCAATCATAGAAGACTATATGATGGCTGAGTATGTGGACTTGCCAAAAGGCTCCAACACGTGACCCTTCCTGAAAAGATGATGAATTGTAGTTGCAAAGTTGACTGATAACATAGTTTGTTGGTTTTCAATAGAGTTTATGCTTTATACTTCAATCTTCTGATGAATTGTTACTTGTTCATGAGAAGCTATATGATAAGTGTTATGTGGTAAAGTTTCATAATAAAGTTTGTTGATGCTATAATATTATACATGGTGCTTCTATGTCCGTATTTTGTTTTTATCGACACCTCTCTCTCTCTAAGCATGTGGACATGTTTTTCGATTTCGGTTTTTCGCTTGAGGACAAGCGAGGTCTAAGCTTGGGGCAGTTGATACGTCCATTTTGCATCATGTTTACCTACTGTTATTTACTATGTTTTTATGCATAATAATGCTTTTTAGAGTAATTCTAATGACTTTTCTCTCATAATATGCAAGGTTTACACAAAGAGGGAGAATGCTGGCAGCTGGAATTTTTGACCTGAAAAAGCTACGTCAGAGTTACCTATTCTGCACATCTCCAAATGAGCTGAAACTTTACAGAGAATTGTTTTGGAATAAAAGAAAAATACTGGAGCAAATAAGTACCGAAGGAGGCCCACCAGGTGGGCACAACCCACCTAGGCGCGCCAGGCCCCCCATGCGCGCCCTGGTGGGTTGTGCCCTCCTCGGCCCACCTCCGATGCCCCTCTTCTGGTATATAAGTCATTTTGACCTAGAAAATATGAGAGGAGGACTTTTGGGATGGAGCGTCGCCATCTCAAGGTGGAACTTGGGTAGGAGCACTTTTGCCCTCCGGCGGAGTGATTCCGTCGGGGGAACTTCCCTCCCGGAGGGGGAGATCATCATCATCGTCATCACCAAGAACCCTCTCATCTTTGGGAGGGCAATCTCCATCAACATCTTCAACAACACCATCTCCTCTCAAACCCTAGTTCATCTCTTGTGTTCAATCTTTGTACCGGAACCTCAGATTGGTACATGTGGGTGACTAGTAGTGTTGATTACATCTTGTAGTTGATTACTATATGGTTTATTTGGTGGAAGATTATATGTTCAGATCCATTATGCTATCTAATACCCCTCTGATCTTGAGCATAATTATCATTTGTGAGTAGTTACTTTTGTTCTGGAGGTCACGGGAGTAATCTTGTTGCAAGTAATCATGTGAACTTGATATGCCTTCGATATTTTGATGATATGTATGTTGTGATTCCCTTGGTGGTGTCATGTGAACGTCGACTACATGGCACTTCACCATACTTGGGCCTAAGGGAATACATTGTGGAGTAGTTATTAGATGATGGGTTGCTAGAGTGACAGAAGCTTAAACCCTAGTTTATGCGCTATTTCGTAAGGGACCGATTTGGATCCAAAAGTTTAATGTTATGGTTAGATTTTATCTTAATACTTTTCTCGTAGTTGCGAATGCTTGCGAGGGGGTTAATCATAAGTAGGAGGTTTGTTCAAGTAAGAACAGCACCTAAGCACCAGTCCACCCACATATCAAATTATCAAAGTAGCGAACACAAATCGAATCAACATGGTGAAAGTGACTAGATGAAATTCCCGTGTACCCTCAAGAACGCTTTGCCTATTATAAGAAACTGTATTGGCCTGTCCTTTGCCACAAAAGGATTGGGCTACCTTGCTGCACTTTATTTACCATTACCGTTACTTGCTCGTTACAAATTATCATGCTATCAAACTACTCATTACCGACAATTTCAGTGCTTGCAGGAATTACCTTGCTGAAAACCACTTGTCATTTCCTTCTGCTCCTCGTTGGGCTTGACACTCTTACTTATCGAAAGGACAACGATTGATCCCCTATACTTGTGGGTCATCAGGCACCGGCTCGCGGCACACTGTACCTGACGAGGAAGGATTGGCTCGACCTCCTCTTCGACCGAAAGTAGTTTAGTTTAGTTTAAATTTATGTTTTATGTTTGGTTATACAAAACTATTTATGTTTATGTTTGAATGCATGCTACTTTCGGTTGAACCTGCTTTGAACTTGATCAAATTGGAGTTTACAACGTTAAGTTTAGGGGATCGACTATAAACGGCCAAAAATTGATGGAGTATATATATACTCCACTAAGGGTTTTAGTCCGTTAACTTTTAGGGGATCGGCTAGAGATGGCCTTATGCCTTGTTTATTTCAGTTCTTCACAATGTGATGCTCTATATGTGCAACTATTTGCCGTGCAGTTCAATTTCATCAATAACAGTTTCAACAATACCACTATGAATTACGATATTTGGTTGTTGTTAAGGATGTTGCAGTTAACATGCCTTTTCATTTTCTTAACAATAACTAGTGAACTTTAGACCTGCACAATGCCAGTTTGAATGACTATATTTGCTTGTTTTTAAATGTTATGCCTGTTGCAGTTAACACACCTTTCCACTTCTTGTTTTGCTTAACTAGCGTGCTTAAACTTGCACACTGAAGCTATCATTTGTAGATTATGTTGTCTACCAAGGATATATTTGGTTGATGTTTAGCCTGTTGTGCTTAACATGCCTTTATATGTACTCATACAGGACAATATTGAGAATAGATGTTGTTTTCCATCGAGATTAGTTTCATCGCATTGCTTATATATACTCACTGTTCAGGATATCGGTAGCTGGTACCATATAGCCTGGGGGCTGATAAGGGATTAATCGTCGAATCGGACATTTCACTGAATTTATCTTTAACCCATTTATCGGTAGGTTAACTAGGGCCATATTTAATATATCTGAGGCTACATAGCAACATGCATTGTATTGAATGACTAAATATGCAATCCCAGGCTACATAGCAACAAGGAAGAGTGTTACCTTAATGTTCTGATGATGTCTAGACATACATGTAATAAGATCTTATATAATGGGATGCAGGGAGTGTTGTACTACGTCATTTTGCAATTGTTGTTTAGCTTCTAATATTAACTTGGTGCTTTTAGGTACATATGTCATTGCCAAAGATCCACACTTTGACCCTTTCTGCGTATGGGGCAATGAGATATTCATGAACCAGCATCAAGTGAGGAAACTGATAAAGATTGTTATTAAAATGGGTCAAAAGATGTCAATCGAACTATTTGTTTACACTTTATGCAAGACAACAGTGAACTGCAGGATGGTAAGTAAGAACTCTATAGCCTTCTTTTTACTGCCTGTAATGAGTTGTGTTAGATGACAATGTCTGAATCTTTTTCCTTTGCAGTGGATCTTGAAGCAGTTTACTCAAGATTACCTCTCAAACTACATGATTGGCGGCCGGCCATCACAAGGGGTTGGACTAGAGTCGTGCGTGCCTTCTGCATCGAGGTGAGCACAATAGGGCCATTCCGCTTCACATTGTTCAGCAACCAGAATGTCTCTCGCCTCTTTCTTTACCATCTGTAATAGTACAAGTATACAACCCTAGTTCATCATTCTTTATTTGGTGCTTATGTAATTCTTGAACATATGTACCTGTGAATCAAATAATGCATCGGTTGTTTGAACCTGTTGGATATGAATAAAGCTATAGCCTACTTTCAAATTCAAATTAGGTACAATTTTAAATAGCAGCAATTAAATTAGGGTGAAATTACGCTCTGCAGGTCATTAAGGTGCACACGATCTATAAAGCACAGTGTGTGTGATATACATCATAATCCGACACGGTTCACGAAGAGGAAACGTGTGTAACCATGCACATAGTTGCATTTGCAAAACGTGTGTGATGTGAGACAATATCACAAACGGTGCGGAAAAACTAAATGTGTGTGATTGTCTACCTATCGTACACGGTTTACAATTATGAACTGTTTGTGATCTGCCAGGCATCATAAACGTAGAGCCAGTTTAGTACGTGCCTGGAAAAATCCCGGGCCTGGAATGTGCCGGGACTGCGCCTGGTTTTAGGTAAAACCACAGAACTCTGACTGCGATGGTAATGCCAGCACACACGACTAGCAAGGATGGAGCGTTTGGGATATTTGATGTAACACCCCTGGGTAATGAGAACAGTGGTCACCTCTTAATCATGCCAAGTCGTCATGTTCAACAATGCTTGATCCTCATCAGTATCATATCTCTTTTCAAATTCCAATTCAAATGGATTTTCAAACTTAAAGTGAAAACAAAAGTTGTTCAAATCCAGTAACTAAAATGTTCATGCTGTTGCAAATATTCCAGAAGCATTTAAAAAATATAATTGACATTATTTGAGTTAGTTAAGTGACTCAAACAGTAAGAAACAGTACCAAACCAGCAATGTTTAATCCATTTTAATTAATACAAAATTTATATGAAACCCAACTGCCTCCAAACCATTTTCTAACAGTGGTAAGTATTGCATAGTATTTATTTTGGCAAGTCTCCTATTTTGCAAAAGTCTTTTGGAATAAAATAAAAGACAAAAAAAAGAAAAAAGAAAAGAGATAGCACCGCGCTCGACATGGCGGATAAGAGCACCCCCCCCCCCTCGACCCCGCAGACAAACCCTAGCGTGCACTCATTCCCCTCCCCTTCCTCTCTGCCCGAGAGGAACCGACGCCGTGCGCCGTGCTCCGACGCGGCCACCGGCGCCCGTCTGTCTCTCCGAAAAGTCCGGTGGACTTGCCGCGGTCTCCCTCTTCTTCTGGTGCTCTCTGGCGAGGCCGGGGAGCCGAGCAGCCGCCGTTCGTCTCCATCCCCATCTCAGGACACCGTGCGCCGCCGTTGTCGAATTGGCCTCCCCTGCTGCTCCAAAACTGTCGCCGGCCTCCGTGTGCCACCACATGAGCTCCTCCCTCCCTTATTTTCCCTCCAGCGCTGCGGATTCTCTTCGTAGCTAGTTTGTCGCCGCGCCGTGTTCTGCCCGCCGCCAAGCTCGCCGTAGTCGCCGCTCCTGTCCATGTCGAGGCCGTCCAAGCTCGTTGTTGAGCTCAGGGCGTCGCGTAGGTGCGGCCTGCCCCGTTGCTTGGCCCTAGAGCGCCGCATCGCCAGTTTCGCCGATGGCCGAAGAACTCCGCCGCTGACCTTGTCGCCGGTGAAGATTCCGGCCGCTTCAGCCCGCGCTGCCACCACGGTTGGATGCGGAGCACCACCATTCGAACGCGCCCAACCGCGATCCAAATGGGCCACCGTAGTGCGATTCTGACGTTCGCCGGTGTTCGGCCGCCTCGCACAGGTCGCCGGAGCAACTCCGTGGTGCTGCTGACCTGGCACCGGTGAGCCCCACCTTTGTGCCACTGACCGCGGGCCCCTTTGACCTATTGACTTGGTACAACGCTGACTGGGCGGCCCTGTGTCTATGACATGCGGGCCCCACCCCATTAAATGAATTTAATTAAGTAGATAATCTGCTAATTAATTAATTAGTTAATTATAACACTAAACACCCACTGACAGTAGGCCCCACCTGCTAATTAGTTCAGTTAGTTTAATCTAACTCTGCTTAATAAGCTCAGTCAATGACATGTGGGTCCCACTGGACCCACAGGTCAGATTTGACCCAGTCAACCACACTATTGACTGATGACCTCAGCATTGCATCATGATGACATCAGTAGACGTTGTTCTGGATAATTCAGATTTAAATAATTAAAACCATTCCAGAAAATGATTTAAACTTCAGAAATTCGTAGAAAATAAACCGTTGCTTGGATCGAAAAACTTTGTACATGAAAGTTGCTCAGAACGACGAGACGAATCCGAATGTGCCCTCCTCATACCTGTCACATGCCTCTAACTACCTGAACATGGAACTTTCCCCTCCGGGTCAGTATACCGAGATCGAGCTAAATGCCGGGAAAATATCCCAGATATTTTCCCGCTTCGTCTGCGACGTGTAGCACTGCGTTAGGTCACCCCTAACACCGCTTATTGCCATGTCATGCTTTGTGATTGCTTTCATTGCCGTGTATTTATCTGTTTCCTCCCCCTCTTCTCTCTCGGTAGACCCCGGTACAGACGCAGTTCCCGAGACCGACGCAGCTCAGGAGCCCGACGCCACCGTTGACAACCTTGCCTTTGCCGCCGAGCAACCAGGAAAGCACCCCCCCTTTGAGCATGCCTATATCGCCGATTCTCTTCTCTCTTATGCTTGCATTAGAATTGCTGCTGCTACTGCTTTACCTATTCTGATGCATAGCCTATTTATTGTAACTTGCTATTGAAACCTTACCTGCTTATCCTAAACTGTTTAGTATAGGCTGGGTAGAGACCTACAAGAGACCCCACTTGTCCCCAGTTGCCCCGCTGGATTATCAGATGACTCGATCAACGGGATCGACAGCCAGACCCCGGCACTGCACAACACCCCCCTTAGTTGTACGACACAGCAGCGTCACCATCGAGTGCTGAGGGTGATCCCTCGTATAGCACTCCTGATGTTAACTCTGTAGAGTAGCTATTTGGTCATGGTCATCGAGGGTGATTCCTCCTTCTCCACTTCTGATACGACCCTGTCGTGCAACACCTCAAGTGTGAACCCATCGAGGGTGATTCCTCTGAGTTCACCTTGACGGATACATCGAGTAGGAATCCAAGGAGGGTGATACCTCGGATTCCCCTGATGTTATGGACACACGGATACTTGGACTGTACTACTGTTACTTGGAAAGGCGGGTCAACCCTGAGGGGTACCGGTGAGTGATGTGGAGACGGGTTGACCTGGACGGTACTCGAGAGATGATTACGAGGCGTCGCCGGGCATTCCTAGCCCTTGCCGCAAGTCCTCGAGACGGGGCGACGGGGTCACATCGATCGTGAGTCTCTGCTCGTTACCGCACCCCTAATGTACTAACGGTTTGGATATGTGATCTGAGTAGGCCTCTGTCCCGATAGCACTAACCATCATGCGGGAATAAATATGGGTACTCAGCATCATATGCATCAGCCAAAAGCTTTGTCAGACGTCCAGTTCAGCATTGCTGCCGGGATGGACCGGCGCCCCCCTGGTGCCTGGCTTCCCCCTGCACGCAACGACTCGGACTGCACAGGGCGATGGCCCAAGACCCCTGAGCGCTTAGGATGTAGACCGACGGTGACCTCTCTGTTGAGCTCTAGGTAGGGTTGCGGTGTGTCGTTTGGCCGAGGCCGGGCATGACCCAGAAAAGTGTGTCCGGCCGGAGTTAATCGAGCGTGGTGGGTAAGTTGGTGCACCCCTGCAGGGAAGAACTAATCTATGCATAGCCGGATCCTCAGTAACGGATGCTCGGAGTTGTATCCCAATCGATACAACTAGAACTGGATACTTGTGATGAGAAATGGATAGTATGGCTCTGGGATTGCTTTCTCGCAGGGAGTCGAGAAAGGATCTTTGGACGAGGTTGATACTTGGACATTATGGCTCTGGGATTGCTTTCTCGCAGGGAGTCGAGAAAGGATCTCTGGGTGAGGTTGAGACTTAATGATACTACCACTTTATATTGTACTAATCTACACTCTTCTAATGCTGCAAGACCGCTGAAGATGCTAGTCTTCGATAGGACTAGGCCTTCTCTCTACTCTGGCATTTCTGCAGCCCAGTCCACATATACAACCTTCCTTTAATAATGTTGCATATGTAGTGTAGATCCTTGCTTGCTGAGTACTTCGGATGAGTACTCATGGTTGCTTTGCTTTCCTTTTCCCCCATATCCTTTTGGTGCAACCAGATGACGGAGCCCCTGAGACAGTTGCCCCCGCCGACGATCGCTACTACTACCCCGAGGGTGGATACTACTACGAGTTGGCCGACGACCAGGAATAGGTTCGGAGGGTCCCAGGCAGGAGGCCTGCGCCTTTCGATCGTAGTGTTTTCTTTTGCCTCGCCTTTTAAGGGTCTATCTGTGTTTTCTTTTATATCTGTACTCAGATATCTGATGCTTTCGCTGACGCATGTATGCGAGCTTATGTATTCGAGCCCTCGAGGCCCCTGGCTTGTAATATAAAGCTTGTATGACTTTATTTATGTTTTAGAGTTATGTTGTGATATCTTCCCGTGAGTCCTTAGGCTTGATCATGTGCATTTGCGTGTATGATCAGTGCACGATTGAGCCGTGGCGTCACAGGTTGGTATCAGAGCCGAATGCCTGTAGAATCCCCCTTTCCAACTCCTTGGCCGAAGTTGAGTCTAGTCTTTCTAAAACTATTTTACTAACTTGGCTGTGTGGCTTACGGGCCCACGTCGCCATTGGGTGGTATTAGGATCTTTTATTCCTCGTCTATACTCTGGACTCTGATCTCTCTTCTATTCGGGTTAAAGATTTTGCTAACCCCAACATTAGGTTCTCGTAACCACTTCATCCCGGAGAGCCCCTTTACTACAGCTGATTGCTTGCTTCGCCAGAAGATTCTGAAGATACTTCTCGATGTTTCCCGAGACCCTGAACCCACTGCTGTTGCAGTTCCTTACCACCGATAACTCCGATGGGTAACTACTTACAACTATCGTTCTTATATTTGTTCCAGTTACTCTCGGGTTCTATCCGACATTTTGAGAATTCTCTGAACCTACTGCCTTGTCGTTCCTTTCTGCCTGAACACACCTATGAATAAATCTTCATACTTACCAGGGATTCGTTCATCCCCAGTTGTTAATGTGTTTCTCAAAATACTTCGTAATGCTATCCGTTCTTTCGAGAACCCTCTGCAACCTATTGCTTTGGGAAGTCTTGCTTGCCTGCATTATGGTTAATTCCATATGACTAGCAATATTCATTAATCTCCTTTGCCTCTATCATTTTGAGCTCCTTGATTCATTAAGTTGCGAATTCTCGCAATCATCAGTCGAACCCTGAAATTTGTCCTTCCTGCTCAGACGTCATTTTGGACCTGAGCGGGTTCTCGGGCAATCAAGTTACAAATGATTGCTCATCTAGTTCTATTATACTTACCCATCTTTTGATCTGAGCGTCTCCTTCTGATCCCTTGCTCTGGGAATCATAAACCCTTTATAATTGAACACTGAATTATTCAGTTGCTTCTACAATCCGACGCCTTTGCATTCTTCCTCTTCTATTTTGAGTACCGATACTCACATCAGATCCTTTTGCGACCAACTGATCTTTTATTGCGTTATTATCCGACAGAGTCTTTCATATTCAATAACCTTACGAGTCCTTTTCTCGGATACCTAACGCCTTTGGTAAATGGTATCCTCTACTTTGTCAACCTTGCTCTGCTTCCTAGCTTGAGTTCATTACTCCTGCAGTTTGAGGTATATGTTCCTAAGATGCCCTGATGGGTTGAACATACGCCTTCCCTAATCTATGTGAATCGAAAGTTATGCGGAATATATCTACTCGCGTTCCGTCGGATAAATTTTCAACTCTACAACTTCTTCAAAGACGAGAAGTGAATGTAAGGTTATGCATTGAAGAAGTGGGAGTCGACCTTGAACCTTTGTGTTCATGCCCATGGACCCGATGTAGAGCTTATCATGGAAGCTGCTCGTAAAAATAATAATCCCTTGTTATAAATTCATCTTGTATTTTGCTTTGATCCTTTGCAATCCTAGTTCCGACCATGATTGTTCTTCTTTGATCCCATTTCACGGACAAGCTAAAGCACTTGCCTTCTGCGAATCGATATACCTGTCCAACCTCTATTCTGATCTACCATCGAGTATTACCCCTGGTATCTCGAGAATATCACAAGAACTACATAATTTCTTATGAGTTCTTCATCTACTATCATTGATCACCAATTCCAATTTTCCCGGGTTCTGAGTTGTTTGTAACTCGAGAACACCGATAAGTGAATCAATGCCGCACTCTAATTCAATAACTCTAAGTAATTTTCGCAGCTTACGAGCTTAATAATCCTTCATGTCATTCCTAGCCTAATCGGCTATATCAATATCGTGCCAACTTTTAACTGTGTTACCTGGTCCTTATGCCCAGAGCAACTTCCGACGATGAGCTAAGCTTACGACGATCTTCCTCATCTTATCATTTCGCCTCGAACAACAAGCTTGATTTCGAGCTTGTGTCGTATTCGTGGTTCCAATAGCCTTCGCTTCATCATTCCTTTTGCTTGATGTCGTTGCTGCTTGATGGCATCTTCATAGAGCCTCTCGACAAATTAGTCGTGATCACCATCAATATACTGACTTGATTCTAAGGTATCAATCGAATTCATGATGAGCAACACCATCCTTGCCCCTCGATGATTTGTATTATCATCGACATCATTCTTGACTTCCTACCAACACATGTTTGATCATGTCTTGGCTATACTTTGAGCTCCTTGCCATTCTTGCAATTGCTCCTTGAGTATTTCTTATGATCTTCAACTCCAACCCTTACTGGAAACACCATATCATTGCTACCTCGAAGCATAACTGTGGTATACCGAATATCCACAAGAACATTGGGAACGCAATGCCAAATGTTTCTTGATCTATTATCCAAACACCGTTGTATGTGTAATATCATGGTTATCCCTCGCCCCTTTATCTAAATGCTTTTGAACTTGCTATCATATGATGTATATCATGCTCCGCTTTTCCTTGGGAAATGATATACTCCTAGTTCTTGTGTGTAAACACATTTTCCTTTCCATTGGTCTATTTAATCTTTCTTGTGATCTCTATATGATATAAGCAGAAATAATTCCCTGCTTATAAAACACCCCGATGTACAACCTTGTCAGTGAGACCCTGTTACTATTGTTGATGACATTTCGGTAACCACCGATGGACGAGAACTTTACCTTATTGGTCCGCCTCATTCTTAATGAGCAGGAAAAACGGTTCTCTTCGTCCCTCGCCCTTGGTACCAACGTTGTTGCTAACATAACTAACAGGCTATCCTCTGACCTGCCTTGCTATCATGCCCGTGCAAAATGTTAGCCCCTTTCTACTTTTAACTCACATGATGGGCCCATAACCCACAGTTCCACATGATCGAAACCTGACACTCCTGTACAACTTTGATTCCAAAATATTCTTTGCACTTGGCTTCGTATATAATTCACAAGCTAACTTCCTCACCATGTTTCATTCCGGTATCAGAGGCAACATTATTCTTCATTGTTTTGAACCCCTTCATCACCTGTTTTAGGCATCAGCTGGATGCCTACCTGGTTGGAACTTGTTGAACCTCCTTATAGCACTCTCGGTACATTTCCTGGTGCTTATAAAATCTCCTTCCTTGAGATAACCACCAAATGCCGATCCTTTCACACATCCGTCCTTGTCGCTTTCCCCCTTATTTCACCCCTTAAATCTCGGGACAAGATTTCTTGTAGTGGAGGAGATTTGTAACACCCCTGGGTAATGAGTACAGTGGTCACCTCTTAATCATGCCAAGTCGTCATGTTCAACAATGCTTGATCATCATCAGTATCATATCTCTTTTCAAATTCCAATTCAAATGGATTTTCAAACTTAAAGTGAAAACAAAAGTTGTTCAAATCCAGTAACAAAATGTTCATGGTGTTGCAAATATTCCATAAGCATTTAAAAAAATATAATTGACATTATTTGAGTTAGTTAAGTGACTCAAACAGTAAGAAACAGTACCAAAACAGCAAGGTTTAATACATTTTAATTAATACAAAATTTATATGAAACCCAACTGCCTCCAAACCATTTTCTAACAGTGGTAAGTATTGCATAGTATTTATTTTGGCAAGTCTCCTATTTTGCAAAAGTCTTTTGGAATAAAAAAAAAGAAAAAAAAGAAAAAAAGAAAAGAGATAACAGAAAACAAAAACAGAAACAGAAAATGGAAAAGGGGCTCACTGTGGCTGGGCTCTAGTCAAACAGCCGGCCCAGCCCACTCCCCACCTTGTCTCCATCCTCTGTTCACTGCCTGCGCTGCTGTCGACCGCGCGCGCACACCCGCGCCTACACCCCCCTCGCGCTGCTTGACAGCGCGACGCCGCGCTCGACGTAGCGGATAAGAGCACCCCCCCTCGACCCCGCGGACAAATCCTAGCGCGCACTCATTCCCCTCCCCTTCCTCTCTGCCCGAGCGGAACCGACGCTGCGCGTCGTGCTCCGACGCGGACACCGGCGCCCGTCTGTCTCTCCGACAAGTCCGGTGGACTCGCCGCGGTCTCCCTCTTCTTCTGGTGCTCTCAGGCGAGGTCGGGGAGACGAGCAGCCGCCGTTCGTCTCCATCCCCATCTCCAGCCACCGTGCGCCGCCGTCGTCGAATCGGCCTCCCCTGCTGCTCCAAAACTGTCGCCGGCCTCCGTGTGCCACCACATGAGCTCCTCCCTCCCTTCTTTTCCCTCCAGCGCTGCGGATTCTCTTCGTAGCTAGCTCGTCGTCGCGCCGTGTTCTGCCCGCCGCCAAGCTCGCCGTAGTCGCTGCTCCTGTCCATGTCGAGGCCGTCCGAGCTTGTTGTTGAGCTCAGGGCGTCGTGTAGGTCCGGCCTGCCCCGTTGCTTGGCCCTAGCGCGTGCCGCATCGCCAATTTCGCCGATGGCCGAAGAACTCCGCCGCTGACCTTGTCGCCGGCGAAGATTCCGGCCGCTTCAGCCCGCGCCGCCACCATGGTTGGATGCGGACCAGCACCCCCGTTCGAACGCGCCCAACCGCGATCCAAATGGGCCACCGTAGTGCGATTCCGACGCTTGCCGGCGTTCAGCCGCCACGCGCAGGTCGTCGGTGCAACTCCGGTGGTGCCGCTGACCTGGCAACGGTGGGTCCACCTTTGTGCCACTGACCGCGGGCCCCAGCGGGCCCCTTTGACCTGTTGACTTGGGTCAATGCTGACTGGGCGGCCCTGTGTCTATGACATGCGGGCCCCACCCCATTAAACGGATTTAATTAAGTAGATAATCTGCTAATTAATTAATTAGTTAATTATAACACTAAACACCCACTGACAGTAGGCCGCACCTGCTAATTAGTTCAGTTAGTTTAATTTAATCCTGCTTAATAAGCTCAGTCAATGAAATGTGGGTCCCACTGGACCCACAGGTCAGATTTGACCTAGTCAACCGCACTGTTGACTGATGACCTCAGCATTGCATCATGATGACATCAGCAGATGTTGTTCTAGATTATTCAGATTTAAATAATTAAAACAATTCTAGAAAATGATTTAAACTTCAGAAATTCGTAGAAAATAAACCGTAGCTTGGATCGAAAAACTTTGTACATGAAAGTTGCTCAGAACGACGAGACAAATCCGAATGTGCCCTCCTCATACCTGTCACATGCCTCTAACTACCTGAACATGGAACCTTCCCCTCCAGTTCAGTATACCGAGATCAAGCTAAACGTCAGGAAAATATCCCAGATATTTTCCCGCTTCGTCTGCGACGTGTAGCACTGTATTAGGTCACCCCTAACACTGCTTATTGCCATGTCATGCTTTGTGATTGCTTTCATTTCCGTGTATTTATCTGTTTCCTCCCCCTCTTCTCTCTCGGTAGACCCTGGTACAGACGCAGTTCCCGAGACCGACGCAGCTCAGGAGCCGACGCCACCATTAACGACCTTGCCTTTGCCGCCGAGCAACCAGGCAAGCACCCCCCTTTGAGCATGCCTATATCGCCGATTCTCTTCTCTCTTATGCTTGCATTAGAATTGCTGCTACTACTGCTTTACCTATTCTGATGCATAGCATGTTTATTGTAACCTGCTATTGAAACCTTACCTGCTTATCCTAAACTGTTTAGTATAGGCTGGGTAGAGACCTACCAGAGACCCCACTTGTCCCTAGTTGCCCCGCTGGATTATTAGATGACTCGATCAACAGGATCGACAGGCAGACCCTGGCACTGCACAACACCCCCTTAGTTGTACGACACTGCAGTGTCACCATCGAGTGCTGAGGGTGATACCTCGTATAGCACTCCTGATGTTAACTCTGTAGAGTAGCTATTTGGTCATGGTCATCGAGGGTGATTCCTCCTTCTCCACTTCCGATACGACCCTGTCGTGCAACACCTCAAGTGTGAACCCATCGAGGGTGATTCCTCCGAGTTCACCTTGACGGATACATCGAGTAGGAATCCAACGAGGGTGATACCTCGGATTCCCCTGATGTTATGGACACACCGATACTTGGACTGTACTACTGTTACTTGGAAAGGCGGGTTGACCCTGAGGGGTACCCACGAGTGATGTGGAGACGGGTTGACCTGGACGGCACCCGAGAGATGAATACGAGGCGTGCCCAGGCATTCCTAGCCCTTGCAGCAAGTCCTCGAGACGGGGCGACGGGGTCACATCGATTGTGAGTCTCTGCTCGTTACCGCACCCCCAATGTACTAACGGTTTGGATATGTGATCTGAGTGGGCCTCTAGCCCGATAGCACTAACCATCACGCGGGAATAAATATGGGTACTCAGCATCATATGCATCAGCCAAAAGCTTTGTCAGACGTCCAGTTCAGCATTGCGGCCGGGACGGACCGGTGCCCCCCTGGTGCCTGGCTTTCCCCTGCACGCAACGACTCGGAGTGCACAGGGCGATGGCCCAAGACCCCTGAGCGCTTAGGATGTAGACCGACGGGGACCTCTCTGTTGAGCTCTAGGTAGGGTTGCGGTGTGTCGTTTGGCCGAGGCCGGGCATGACCCAGAAAAGTGTGTCCGACCGGAGTTAATCGAGTGTGATGGGTAAGTTGGTGCACCCCTGCAGGGAAGAACTAATCTATGCATAGGCGGATCCTCGGTAACGAACACTCGGAGTTCTATCCCGATCGATACAACTAGAACTGGATACTTGTGATGAGAAATGGATAGTATGGCTCTGGGATTGCTTTCTCGCAGGGAGTCGAGAAAGGATCTCTTGCCGAGGTTGATACTTGAACATTATGGCTCTGGGATTGCTTTCTCGCAGGGAGTCGAGAAAGGATCTCTAGGTGAGGTTGAGACTTAATGATACTACGACTTTATACTGTACTAATCTACACTCTTCTATTGCTGCAAGACCGCTGAAGATGCTAGTCTTCGATAGGACTAGGCCTTCTCTCTACTCTGGCATATCCGCAGCCCAGTCCACATATACAGCCTTCCTTTAATAATGTTGCATATGTAGTGTAGATCCTTGCTTGCTGAGTACTTCGGATGAGTACTCATGGTTGCTTTGCTTTCTTTTTCCCCCATATCCTTTTGGTGCAACCAGATGACGGAGCCCCTGAGACAGTTGCCCCCGTCGACGATCGCTACTACTACCCCGAGGGTGGATACTACTACGAGTTGGCCGATGACCAGGAGTAGGTTCGGAGGGTCCCAGGCAGGAGGCTTGCGCCTTTCGATCGTAGTGTTTTCTTTTGCCCCGCCTTTTAAGGGCCTATCTGTGTTTTCTTTTATATCTGTACTCAGATATCTGATGCTTCCGCTGATGCTTGTATGCGAGCTTATGTATTCGAGCCCTCGAGGCCCCTTGCTTGTAATATAAAGCTTGTATGACTTTATTTATGTTTTAGAGTTGTGTTGTGATATCTTCCCGTGACTCCTTAGGCTTGATCATGTGCATTTGCGTGTATGATCAGTGCACGATTGAGCCGGCGGCGTCACATTCGAGATATCAGAAACAGTTTTATAGGTACAACTGTATGCATCAAGGCTCCCTATCCCCGACGGTTTCTGGGTCGTGTGGGAAGGACCCCCTATCGCACACATTCACTTTGCAATGGTTCAAAACGCCGTCGCGGAAAGGGGTTCAAAACCGTTTGTATAGCACCTCGCTGTGCCAGTGGTTTATTAAAGACTTCTCTAAAATTTCTAGGCCTCTTACTAATATTTTACAAAAGGATTTTCCCTTTGTTTTTGATGATGATTGTGTATAATCCTTTGAAACACTTAAGAAAGCCTTAACTTCTGCACCTATTATTCAACCACCTGATTGGAACTTGCCTTTTGAAATTATATGTGATGCTAGTGATTATGTTGTTGGTGTTGTTCTAGGACAAATAGTTGATAAGAAATTAAATGCTATCCATTATGCTAGCAAAACTCTAGACAATGCCCAAAGAAATTATGCTACTACTAAAAAGGAATTTTTAGCAGTCGTGTTTGCTTGTGATAAATTCAGATCTTACATTGTTTATTTTAAAGTAATTGTTCACACTGATCATGATGCTATAAAATATCTTATGGAAAAGAAAGATGTTAAACCTAGACTCATTAGGTGGGTTCTCTTGCTACAAGAATTTGATTTACATATCACTGATAGGAAAGGAGCTGAGAACCCCGTAGCGGATAACTTTTCTAGGTGAGAAAATATTCTTGATGACCCACTACCTATTGATGATAGTTTTCCTGATGAACAACTAGCTGCAATAAATGTTTCTCGTAATACTCCAAGGTATGCTGACTATGCTAATTATATTGTTGCTAAATATATACCACCTAGTTTCACATACCAACAAAAGAAAAAATTCTTCTAAGATTTAAGACATTACTTTTGGGATGACCCACATCTTTACAAAGGAGTGATGTCGCTTGAACTACGTCGGTATTTCCCCAAAGAGGAAGGGATGATGCAGCACAACTACATTAAGTATTTCCCTCAGTTATGAAACCAAGGCCTCATTCTAGTAGGAGAACCAAGCAACACTATGTAAACGGTTCCTATACACAAAGAAAAAATACTTGCAACCCGACGCTTATGAGGGGTTGTCAATCCCTCCTACGGGTAACGGTGCCAGAAATTGTCAAGTTGACGGGATAAAAATTGTGTAGATTGGATAAAGAAATCTCGATAAAACGTGAAATAAAATAAGTGGGTAAACCAGGGGGCCGTAGATTTCACTAGTGTCTTCTCTCGAGAAAATAGCATACGGTGGGTAAACAAATTACTGTTGGGCAACTGATAGATAATCGAATAATTATGACGGTATCCAAGGCAATGATCAATATATAGGCATCACATCCAAGGTTAGTAGACCGACTCCTGCCTGCATCTACTACTATTACTCCACACATCGACCGCTATCCAGCATGCATCTAGTGTATTAAGTTCATGGAAAACGGAGTAATGCAATAAGAACGATGACATGATGTAGACGAGATGTATTCATGTAGGAATAGCCCCCATCTTGTTATCCTTAATAGCAATCATACATGTGTGTCTTGCTGCCCCTTCTGTCACTGGGAAAGAACACCGCACGATCGAACCCATCATAAAGCACCTCTTCCCATGGCAAGAAAAATCGATCTAGTTGGCCTAACTAAACCAAAGATTCAAATAAGAAATACGAGGCTATAAATAATCATGCATATAAGAGATCAAGAGAAAACTCAAATAATATTCTTGGATAAAAAGATCTAATCATGTGGCGCCCCCGACTCAATCGTACACTAATCATCCACGCAAACGTGTACGATCAAGCACAGGGACTCACGGGAAGATATCACAACACAACTCTAACACAATTTAAACGGAGGTCCACAATATTACAGACCAGGGATCCGAAGATCCGAATACATAAGTCAGTCATACAAATATTATCTGAGTACAGACATAGTTAGACAAGTTTTGCCTTAAGAAGGCTAGCACAAACAGCGACACTAGATCGAAAGGCGTTGGCCTCCTGCCTGGGAGCCTCCGATCCTACTCCTGGTCGGCTGGCTCGATCCAGTAGTAAGTACCCTCTGGACCCTCCTGGTAGTAGGCTCCGGTGGTGGCATCTGGCTCCTGGACTCCATCGTCTGATGTATCATCAAGGTGGGGTATATGGGGAAAAGAGAAAGTAAAGCAACCGTGAGTACTCATCCGAAGTACTCAGCAAGCAAGGATCTATACTACATATGCAACATTATCAATGGAGAAAGGTTGTATAAGTGGACTGGGCTGCAGAAATGCCAGAATAGAGAGAAGGCCTAGTCCTATCGAATACTAGCATCTTCAAACATCTTCACAAGCCATCATCTTGCAGCAGTAGAAGAGAGTAGAATAGCATTTTATTTAGCAAACATGTTGAAGTATAGCTTAAAGATCCTTCCTCGACTCCCAAGCGAGAAAGCGATCCCGAAGCTTCAATTAAGTAACAAGTATCCAGTTTAAGTAGTAGATCGGGATACACAAACTGAGCGTCCTTTATCGTAGGACCGGCTATCGATAGAAGATTCATCCCTGCAGGGGTGCACTACTGTTACCCAACACGCTCGATCAACTCTGGCCAGACACACTTGCTGGGTAATGCCCGTCCTCGGAAGATCAACACGAAGCAGCGCTCTACCTAGGCTCGGCAGAGAGGTCAGCACGCCGGACTAACCTATGCACCCAGAGGTCTCGGGCCATCGCCCTGGGCACCCTGCGTGTTGCGAGACTGGCCGGGGTGCAGGCGCGACACTGAACTCGTCAGTGAAGTATCCAGCCCAATCCCGACAATCAGCCCGCACGGTGAATCATGACGTCAGACGAGCTTTCGGGAGAAACGTACTTCGCAGAGGGTCCCATAACCATTATCCCGCGTGGTGGTAGTGCGTATAGGGCACGTCGACCCACTCAGATCACACACCCAAATCCAATAGGCTCAATTAGTATCACGCGGAGACAATCAGAGTCTCTGATGCTCCGCCACAATGTCACACTCGAGTGCCCTTCCGGCACACCCGAAAATCATAGATCCCCAGCGGGTACCCACCAGGGTGGACCCGCCTGTAACAGAGGTCAAGTAATCGTGTGGTCATAACATCAAGGGGGAAACCCGAGGAATCACCCTCGGCGGATTCCACTCGACGAAATCATTAGGGTGAACGTATGAGGTATCACCCTCGAGGTTCACACTGAGGGTTGCACAACAGAGTCGTATCGGAAGTGGAGAAGGAGGAATCACCCTCGATGACCACGACCGAACAGCTACACTGCAGAGTATTCATCGTGAGTGCGTTACGAGGTATCACCCTCGGCACTCGATAGTTACTACACAGAGTCATACAACTTAGGGGGTGTGAAGTGAGGTGTCGGTCTCTGGTCGATGATCACGTTGATCGAGTCGTCGATGATCAAGCAGGGGCATCAAGGATAAGGTGGTGGAGTCACTGATGGTTCACTACCAACCTATACTAAATAGTTTATCATAGGCAGGTAAGGTAGCAATGAACAGGTTACAACAGCAGGCTATGCATCAGAATAGGAGCATACATTAACAGTAGCAAACTCTAATGCAAGCAGGAGAATAGAATGGGCGATATCTGGATGCTCAAGGGGGGGGCTTGCCTGGTTGCTCTGGCAAGAGAGAGGGGTCGTCAACGGGCTGCTTGTCGGTAGTGAAGTCGTATCCAGGTGCAGCGTCATCGGTCTCAGCGTCTATCGAAGGAGAAGGGGGGGGAGAGAAACAATAAATTCACGGCAATAATGCAAACAATATGTATGACATGCCTAAATGATATGCCGGGGTGTTCTACTGCCTAACTAAATGATTTAGTTAATTTAGGAATTTATTTGGATTTATTTAATTAAAGTTGGGCACTATTCATTTATCGAAATCGGTCTAAAAGTTCAACGTTCTTATAGCTGCGGGCGTCTGACGGGAATACGGAGGGCGTATTCGGGTTCGTATCGGAATTCTGAGCAAGTTTCATGTATAAAGTATTTTCATCGGAGTTACGGATTATTTAATATGATTTTCTAAAGTTTTTATTAATTTCTGGAATTTAATTAATTATTTAAATCAACATTATCCGAAACAGTGCTGCGATGACATCAGCATGACATCATGCTGACGTCAGCAGCCATCTGACAGGGTGGGTCCCACCTGTCATAGACTGTTAGGCTAATTAGGATTAACTAATTAAATTACTGTTTAATTAACACTAACTACTTAATTAGAATAACCTAATCAGGATTAATTAACTAATTAATTAACTAATTAATTTAATTATTATTATTATTATTTTTTTATCTTATTTTCTATTTTCGTTTTTAGGGCGTGGGCCCGGGCTGTCAGTGGCACAGGGGCACTGGGCCCCACCTGTCTATGGCACAGGGGCCTTGCGGGCGAACGGGTGCGGGTGCGGGCGCGGCCCGAGAGGGCGCGGCGCGTGCGCGGGCACGTGGCAGGGGCGCGGCGAGGCGCGGCCAGGGGAGGCAGGGCAGCGGCAACAGTGCGGCAGCGCGCGCGCGGGCGCGTGCGCGAGGTGGGCGAGGCGCGCGAGCTGCGGCGAGGCAGGAACGCGGGCGAGCGGCAGCAGCGGCCGATGCGGGGCGCGGGCGGCGTGCGCGACGAGGGCGACGCGGGCGTGGCCAGCCGCACGCCGGAGCGCGAGCGGGGCGGCGGGGTCGCGGTGACCGAGGGGAAGGGGGAGGGCGCGAGCGGCGCGGTTCAGGCGCAGTGGCGCGACATAGGAGAGGGGGAGCTCACGAGGGGTTTGCAGGGAACGGGACAGTGGGCTCGAGCTCGAGGGGGACGGCGACGGGGTCCGGCGAGGCGTCGGCGACGAGGCGGAGACGGGGCGCGGTCGGTGGCGTTGGCCAGCGCGCGGGCTCGGGGCGTTGAGCGAGGGCGCGTCGGGGACGAGGTCGTCGGCGGGGAGGGAGAGGCGGTGCCGGACGGCGAGGCGACGGCGTCGGGCAGCGGGCGATCGGGGTCGGGGCGTCGTTGCCCCGATCGGAATCGGGGTGGGGGGGAGACTACACTCATACTCATCCTAAAAGGGGGGTGGGTGGCTTGTCGGTGGGGGGTTTTTAGGGTTTCGGCCTGGGGCCATATAGGGGGGGAAGGGGTGGGCCGGTCGGGCCAGTTGGGCTGGGGCCCAGTTGGGCCGGGGGGTGTTTCTCTTTTTCTTTTTCTTTTCTGTTTTGTTTTTCTTTAGTCTTTTCTTTTTATTTATTCTCTTGTCTTAGTTTAGCAAATTGTTAGGCCACATATTGAATTTTGTAAAACATAGGAATTGCTCCAACAAATACTAGGCATTACCTACCACTACCAAAAATTAGTTTGGAGACAATTTGAGTTCACACAATTTTTATAATAATTAATATGCATCAATCCTTACTGTTTTAATTATGTTAGTGCCACCTAATTATTTTTTTATTTGTTGGTTTCAATTTTAGACTAGCCTCTGCAATATTTGTTATTTACTGAACATTTTAGTTTCTATGTTGGACAACTTTTATTTTCCACTTTCATTTAAATTTGAATCTGACTTAGGAGTTGAAATGCAATATGATGCTAATGATGATTATGCACTATTACGCTTGCTGACATGTCATTATCAAAAGTGATTACTGTAGCTAATGACAGGGGGTGTTACAACTCTCCTCATCTATTAAGAATTCTCGTCCCGAGAATTAAGAGGAAGACTGAAAGAAAGAGGGGTATTCTTCACGAAGACGATCCTCGCGTTCCCAAGTGGCCTCATCTTCAGAATTATTCGACCACTGAACCTTGAGGAATTTGATTGACTTTTGACGAGTCCGACGTTCAGCTTCATCAAGAACACGGATGGGATATTCTGGATAAGACAGATCTTCCCGTAATTCAAGCACTTCGTGATCCACAGCTCGAATAGGATCCTTGAAGCAGCGACGGAGTTGGGATACATGAAAGACATCATGTACTTGAGAAAGATTTGGCGGCAACTGCAATTGATATGCCACCTCTCCTCGACGGGCAAGAATTCGGAACGGGCCAATGTAGCGAGGAGCTAACTTGCCTTTGATTTCGGACCTATGAGTGCCTTTCAACGGAGTGACGCGGAGGTAAGCTTGCTCGCCAGGTTGATAGACCATTTCCTGATGCTTTCAGTCATAGTTGCTCTTCTGACGAGACTGAGCAGTTTTCAAATGTTCACGGACAATGCGGACTTGGTCTTCTGCTTGCTGAATAATGTCCGGTCCGACGAGTGAGCGTTCCCCAGTTTCTGACCAATTCAGAGGGGTTCGACACTTACGACCGTATAGAACTTCAAACGGTGCCATCTTCAGACTAGCTTGATAGCTATTGTTGTAAGAGAACTCGGCATACGGGAGAGATTCCTCCCATTTCTTACCGAAGGAGATGACGCAAGCTCGAAGCATATCTTCGAGCACTTGATTAACTCGTTCAACTTGACCCTGTGACTGAGGGTGAAAAGCGGTGCTGAAAGACAGATGTGTTCCCATAGCTTCTTGGAAACTATTCCAGAATCTGGAGGTGAAGAGGCTGCCACGATCAGAACTGATCTCCAACGGAACACCATGGAGTGACACAATTCGGGAAACATACAAGTCTGCTAACTGGCTAGCAGTGATTGTCTCCTTAACTGGTAGAAAGTGAGCAACCTTTGAGAATCGGTCAATGACGACAAATATAGCATCATTATCCTTCTGGGATTTGGGAAAACCAGTAATGAAATCCATTTGGACCTTGTCCCATTTCCATTCAGGAATTGAAAGGGGTTGCAGAGTTCCTGCGGGCCTTTGATGTTGAGCTTTAACGCGGCGGCAAACGTCACACTCAGAAACATAACGAGCAATGTCTCGCTTCATATTAGGCCACCAGTATCTCTGACAAATGTCACGGTACATCTTTGTGCTACCAGGATGAATTGACAGAGGAGTGTCATGAGCTTCCATCATAACGTGTTCCCTCTCATCTTTGAACTTAGGTACGAAGAGACGGTGTTGGAAAAATAGGATCCCATCATTATCAAGATGGAACTCCGACGGTTTTCCTTTTTCAAGGTATCGCTTGATCCTTTCAACTTCAGAGTCATACCGTTGCATAGTTTTGATGCTGTGTTCTAAATCTGGTTCGACAACGAGGGTATTGAGATAACCCTGTGGAACAATATGGAGGTTCAATTTATGAAACTCTTCATAAAGAAGAGGTTGTGATTCCTGAACCATATGGTTGCTGCAATAAGCCTTACGGCTCAAAGCATCGGCCATTACATTTGCCTTGCCAGGGGTGTATGAGATATTCATATCATAATCGGCTATTGTCTCAAGCCATCTTTGTTGACGAAGGTTCAGATCCGGTTGAGTATATAAATACTTCAAACTTTGATGATCCGTATATATCTCACAACGATTACCGAGAAGGTAATGTTGCCATAGCTTTAGGGCATAAATAACCGCAGAAAGTTCGAGATCGTGCACTGGGTAATTTTCTTCGTGAGGACGCAATTGTCGGGAGGCATAAGCAATTACTTTGCGTTCTTGCATTAGGACACAGCCTAATCCTTGACGGGAGGCATCGCAGTATATCACGAAATCCTTTTGGGAATCCGGGGGTGCTAATACTGGGGCAGATGTCAATTTATCTTTTAGTGTCTGAAAGCTTTCTTGACATTTTTCTGTCCACTCAAATTTAACACCTTTGTGAAGCAGATTTGTTAATGGTTTTGCAATCTTGGAAAAGTTCTCAACGAATCGACGGCAATAACTAGCAAGTCCGAGAAAACTTCTAACTTGCTTAACATTCTTCGGGGGAGTCCAGTCAAGAATAGCCTGAACTCGTTCGGGGTTAACAGCAATTCCATCCTTGGAAATCACATGACCAAGGTAAGTTACTTCAGAAAGCCAAAATTCACATTTGGAATACTTGGCATACAACTGGTGTTCTCGGAGCTTTTCTAGTACCAAACGGAGGTGTTCAGCATGTTCTTCTTTATTCTTAGAATAAACCAGAATATCATCCAAATAAACCACGACGAATTTGTCGAGGTAATCCATGAATATATAATTCATCAGACAGGAGAAAGTTGCTGGAGCATTCGTTAGGCCAAATGACATGACGGTGTATTCATAGGAGCCATAACGAGTGACGAATGCAGTCTTGGGAATATCCTCTTCACGGACACGGATCTGGTGATAACCCAACCTCAGGTCGAGTTTAGAGAACACCGATGATCCAGCAAGTTGATCATAAAGATCATTGATCCGGGGCAGTGGGTATTTATTCTGGATTGTGGCTTGGTTAATGGGCCGATAATCCTGAACCAAACGGTTAGTTACATCCTTCTTCTTAACGAAGAAGCAGAGGAACTGGGGCGGATGAAACCACTCTTAAGCGACTTGTCGATTTCTTCCTTAAGCTCGAGTAGGTGATGCGGAAGCATCTTATAAGGTCGCTTGGCAATAGGGACGGTGCCAGGCTTCAAGTCGATGACGAACTCGACAGCTCTAGCCGGGGGTATTCCTGGAAGTTCTTCTGGAAAGACGTCTGGAAAATCTCGAATGACAGGAACGTTCTCGATCCCTTCCGGAGGTGAGGCGTTCAAAGCATTCAGAGCATATATCTGAGCTTCAGCGTCCCGAGTAATGCGGGCGGTATAGTTCACTATCTCATCGGTGGGGTGAAGAAGTTGGACGACTTTAGTGGCACAATTGATCAAAGCAATCTGAGCTTTCAACCAATCCATTCCAAGTATGAGGTCTATGGTGGAAGATTTCAAGACGATGGGCGATGCAAGGAATTCCAATCCTTTAATTTCGACGATAACGTCAGGTGCTATTACGTCAGCATGACAGTGACCTCCGGGAGTTTTAATGACTAACGGAGTATGCATTTTCTCATATCGAATGCCATGCATAAATGCAAATTTTCCAGAGATGAATGAATGTGATGCTCCTGAATCAAATAAAACAGAAGCAGGTACTGAGTTAACAAGAAGGGTACCCATCACAGTAGCAGGTTGATCCTGGACTTCTTTAATGTCAATGTTGTAGGCGTGTCCACGACCATGTGCAGCAGACCTAGTATTATAGTTGCGGGTCTGGTTGTTGCCACGACCATTGCCACGGCCAGCATGGGGAAAGGCTAACTGATTCTGATTCTCGCGGCAGTCTTTAGCCTGGTGACCTGGTTTGCGGCACTTGAAGCACAGACCATCTTCAGGACAAAGAGGAGCATTGCTTTGAATAGCTTGAGTTTTTGGCTGCCTCGGCGGTGGAGGAGGCAGACGTGGTGAAGCATAGTTGTTCTTTGGTGCAGAGGTATTGGAATGGATCGCATTGTTTGGAATCCAAACTCGACGCTTCGATGCTGAGCCCGAAGATGAGCCAGCATCACGATAGCGCTTCTGCGAGTCCTTGTATTCCATCTGAGCGGTCTCAACAAGAATAGCCTTGTTCGTTAGAGTTGAAAAGTCATTGAAGTCTTGAGCAGCTAGTGCAAGCTTGAGGTCGGGGTGTAGTCCATTACGGAACTTCTCTTGTCTGCGTGCATCTGTGGCGATGTCTTCTTCAGCATAGCGGGAGAGGTCTAGAAATTTCCGCTGATAAGCTTCGATAGTCTTGTTGCCTTGAGTGAGGTTACGGAACTGGGTCTTCATGCGTTCCATAATTGCCTGAGGGATGTAACATGTACGGAAAGCAGCCTGGAACTCATACCAGGTGATGACTGTTCCAACAGGCAGAGTACGCTTGTGTGTGGCCCACCATTGAGCTGCGGGGCCCTTTAAGAAAAAGGCCGCGAAGTTGACGTAGTTGGCAGGGGCGACATTAGCTGACTCCATCTCATGAGTGATGTCGCGGAGCCAGTCATCTGCATCCAGGGGCTTGTCAGAGTTGCGGAACTGCGTTGGGTTGAGTCGCATAAACTCTGTCAAAGTTATTGAAGCTGGGTTCTGGTTATGGTTGTTCTGATGCGGAAACTGAGCCATGATTCCAACCATGAACTGGCGGTTAAGCTCAAACTGTTGCATCATGGCCGCCATATAGTCTGGCGGTGGTGGGCGTTCAGGGGCACGACCACGACCACGACCACCTGGTCTAACCATCCTGCTAAGTATCAACAGGGGGTAGTTTAGTAAAAGCAATTACAAGCGTTTAGTGACAAACATGATGTAACTCGACAACAATTTAAGTAGTGTAACAGATACATAACAGTAGTCGATTAAGACATACAGATCCATACACAGAGTCGGGTACATGCGGACAGCATAACGGCGCAAATTCAAAAGCTAGACATACTAGGCGGCGCGCAGGCACGCGGTAAGGAAGTACACAATGAGACATAGCAAAGGCTACATCAACGTCGGAGAAAACCACCGAAACGGGGTAACTGCAAGTGCTGACGATGAATGTTCGTCGCGGAAGGATCCTGCGCTCCATGTGCACTCTGATGCAGAATCCGGTCTCGAGCTGTAAGAAGAGGTTCACGTGCAGGTGTATGACCTCCAACAGCAGGTCAATCACTACCAGCATACATCTGAGTCCTGCGCGGGTAAAGGATGTGCTCAGGATGTATCCCTGCGCGAACAGCGGGTAGCAACTGCGTCATAGCATCGTAGAGACGTGCTCGAGTGGCAACCAACTCGACGGCAAGAGCCCGAACAGTGCGATCCAGAGCCTGAGTGCACTGAATCAGAACGCGCGGGTCATAGCGACGAGGCTCGAACGGGGCACAGATAGCTGTGTAGTATCCAGTAGCATCTCCAGCAGGGACATACGAAATGTATCGGAACTCAGAGTCATCCAAGATATCGCTGAACTGTCCTCGGAGACGTGCGACGGCAGAGTAGGCGGCATCATGGACTGCCATCTCAATCGTCACGCCGATACCGTGGAAAAGGTGTAGCTCAGTGTCTGAGTCATTTTGGTGATCATAGATACAAACATCAGCATGGTACTGCTCCTGATTGAACTCGCGGTAATCCTCGTAGACCAAGTACTCAGGATACCAACGATAGCCAAGTCTGGTCATGAGAGCGATCAGGACAGCTGGAAACCCAGGGGCATTACGAGCCCAAGTGCGAAGCACAAGCTGTGTCGTAGGACGTGGTGGAAACAAACGGTCCATCTGAAACAGAGGAAATTCAGATTTGTCAAATGACAATGAGAAGTTTAACACAACTCGGAGAGAAAGGTTAAACAAAACAATGAAAAGGAAAATGATTATCAGACTAATCAGATCAATGACAGGAAAATCGCACAGATATCCAGCTCTCCGGGTAGAAGGGATTTACGAGATCCTAAGTGTCGGCGTTAGTAAAATTTATTTAACCCGAGTAGAAGAGAGATCAGAGTCCCAGAGTATAGATGAGGAATAAAAGATCCTAATACCACCCAGTTGGCGACGTGGGCCCGTAAGCCACACAGCCAAGTTAGTAAATTAGTTTTTCGGTTTCTAGACTCAACTTCGGCCAAGGAATTGGAAGGGGGCTTCCTACAGGCAGTCGGCTCTGATACCAACTTGTGGCGCCCCCGACTCAATCGTACACTAATCATACACGCAAACGTGTACGATCAAGCACAGGGACTCACGGGAAGATATCACAACACAACTCTAACACAATTTAAACGGAGGTCCACAATATTACAGACTAGGGATCCGAAGATCCGAATACATAAGTCAGTCATACATATATTATCTGAGTACAGACATAGTTAGACAAGTTTTGCCTTAAGAAGGCTAGCACAAACAGCGACACTAGATCGAAAGGCGTTGGCCTCCTGCCTGGGAGCCTCCGATCCTACTCCTGGTCGGCTGGCTCGATCCAGTAGTAAGTACCCTCTGGACCCTCCTGGTAGTAGGCTCCGGTGGTGGCATCTGGCTCCTGGACTCCATCGTCCGATGTATCATCAAGGTGGGGTATATGGGGAAAAGAGAAAGTAAAGCAACCATGAGTACTCATCCGAAGTACTCAGCAAGCAAGGATCTATACTACATATGCGACATTATCAATGGAGAAAGGCTGTATAAGTGGACTGGGCTGCAGAAATGCCAGAATAGAGAGAAGGCCTAGTCCTATCGAAGACTAGCATCTTCAAACATCTTCACAAGCCATCATCTTGCAGCAGTAGAAGAGAGTAGAATAGCATTTTATTTAGCAAACATGTTGAAGTACAGCTTAAAGATCCTTCCTCGACTCCCAAGCAAGAAAGCGATCCCGAAGCTTCAATTAAGTAACAAGTATCCAGTTTAAGTAGTAGATCGGGATACACAAACTGAGCGTCCTTTACCGTAGGACCGGCTATCGATAGAAGATTCATCCCTGCAGGGGTGCACTACTGTTACCCAACACGCTCGATCAACTCTGGCCAGACACACTTGCTGGGTAATGCCCGTCCTCGGAAGATCAACACGAAGCAGCGCTCTACCTAGGCTCGGCAGAGAGGTCAGCACGCCGGACTAACCTATGCACCCAGAGGTCTCGGGCCATCGCCCTAGGCACCCTGCGCGTTGAGAGACTGGCCGGGGTGCAGGCGCGACACTGAACTCGTCAGTGAAGTATCCAGCCCAATCCCGACAATCAGCCCGCACGGTGAATCGTGACGTCAGACGAGCTTTCGGGAGAAACGTACTTTGCAGAGGGTCCCACAACCATTATCCCGCGTGGTGGTAGTGCGTATAGGGCACGTCGACCCACTCAGATCACACACCCAAATCCAATAGGCTCAATTAGTATCACGCGGAGACAATCAGAGTCTCTGATGCTCCGCCACAATGTCACACTCGAGTGCCCTTCCGGCACACCCGAAAATCATAGATCCCCAGCGGGTACCCACCAGGGTGGACCCGCTTGTAACAGAGGTCAAGTAATCGTGTGGTCATAACATCAAGGGGGAAACCCGAGGAATCACCCTCGGCGGATTCCACTCGACGAAATCATCAGGGTGAACGTATGAGGTATCACCCTCGAGGTTCACACTGAGGGTTGCACGACAGAGTCGTATCGGAAGTGGAGAAGGAGGAATCACCCTCGATGACCACGACCGAACAGCTACACTGCAGAGTATTCATCGTGAGTGCGTTACGAGGTATCACCCTCGGCACTCGATAGTTACTACGCAGAGTCGTACAACTTAGGGGGTGTGAAGTGAGGTGTCGGTCTCTGGTCGATGATCACGTTAATCGAGTCATCGATGATCAAGCAGGGGCATCAAGGATAAGGTGGTGGAGTCACTGATGGTTCACTACCAACCTATACTAAACAGTTTATCATAGGCAGGTAAGGTAGCAATGAACAGGTTACAACAGCAGGCTATGCATCAGAATAGGAGCATACATTAACAGTAGCAAAATCTAATGCAAGCAGGAGAATAGAATGGGCGATATCTGGATGCTCAAGGGGGGGGGCTTGCCTGGTTGCTCTGGCAAGAGAGAGTGGTCGTCAACGGGCTGCTCGTCGGTAGTGAAGTCGTATCCAGGTGCAGCGTCGTCGGTCTCAGCGTCTATCGATGGAGAAGGGGGGAGAGAAACAATAAATTCATGGCAATAATGCAAACAATATGTATGACATGCCTAAATGATATGCCGGGGTGTTCTACTGCCTAACTAAATGATTTAGTTAATTTAGGAATTTATTTGGATTTATTTAATTAAAGTTGGGCACTATTCATTTATCAAAATCGGTCTAAAAGTTCAACGTTCTTATAGCTGCGGGCGTCTGACGGGAATACGGAGGGCGTATTCGGGTTCGTATCGGAATTCTAAGCAAGTTTCATGTATAAAGTATTTTCATCGGAGTTACGGATTATTTAATATGATTTTCTAAAGTTTTTATTAATTTCTGGAATTTAATTAATTATTTAAATCAACATTATCCGAAACAGTGCTGCGATGACATCAGCATGACATCATGCTGACGTCAGCAGCCATCTGACAGGGTGGGTCCCACCTATCATAGACTGTTAGGCTAATTAGGATTAACTAATTAAATTACTGTTTAATTAACACTAACTACTTAATTAGATTAACCTAATCAGGATTAATTAACTAATTATTTATTTATTTATTTATTTTAATTATTTTAATTATTATTTTTATTTTTATCTTATTTCCTATTTTCATTTTTAGGGCGTGGGCCCGGGCTGTCAGTGGCACAGGGGCACTAGGCCCCACCTGTCTGTGGCACAGGGGCCTTGCGGGCGAACGGGCGCGGCCCGAGCGGGCGTGGGCCCGGGCTGTCAGTGGCACAGGGGCACTAGGCCCCACCTGTCTGTGGCACAGGGGCCTTGCGGGCGAACGGGCGCGGCCCGAGCGGGCGCGGCGCGACGCGTGCGCGGGCGCGCGGCAGGGACGCGGCGAGGCGCGGCCAGGGGAGGCAGGGCAGCGGCAGCAGAGCGGCAGCGCGCGCGCAGGCGCGTGCGCAAGGTGGGCGAGGCGCCCGAGCTGCGGCGAGGCAGGAACGCGGGCGAGCGGCAGCAGCGGCCGATGCGGGGCGCAGGCGGCGTGCGCGACGAGGGCGACGCGGGCGTGGCCAGCCGCGCGCCAGAGCGCGAGCGGGGCGGCGGGGTCGCGGTGACCGAGGGGAAGGGGGAGGGCGCGAGCGGCGCGGTTCGGGCGCAGTGGCGCGACAGAGGAGAGGGGGGCTCACGAGGGGTTTGCAGGGAACGGGACAGTGGGCTCGAGCTCGAGCGGGACGGCGACGGGGTCCGGCGAGGCGTCGGCGACGAGGCGGAGACGGGGCGCGGTCGGCGGCGTCGGCCAGCGCGCGGGCTCAGGGCGTCGATCGAGGGCGCGTCGGGGACGAGGTCATCGGCGGAGAGGGAGAGGCGGTGCCGGACGGTGTCGGGCAGCGGGCGATCGGGGTCAGGGCGTCGTTGCCCCGATCTGGATCGGGGGTGGGGGGGAGAGAGTGAGCGAGGGGGTGGGTGGCTATCGGTGGGGGGTTAGGGTTTCAGCCTGGGGCCATATAGGGGGGGGAAGGGGTGGGCCGGTCGGGCCAGCTGGGCTGGGGCCCAGTTGGGCCGGGGGGGTGTTTCTCTTTTTCTTTTTCTTTTCTGTTTTGTTTTTCTTTAGCCTTTTCTTTTTATTTATTCTCTTGTCTCAGTTTAGCAAATTGTTAGGCCACATATTGAATTTTGTAAAACATAGTAATTGCTCCAACAAATACTAGGCATTACCTACCACCACCAAAAATTAGTTTGGAGACAATTTGTGTTCACACAATTTTTATAATAATTAATATGCATTAATCCTTACTGTTTTAATTATGTTAGTGCCACCTAATTATTTTATTATTTGTTGGTTTCAATTTTAGACTAGCCTCTGCAATATTTGTTATTTACTGAACATTTTAGTTTCTATGTTGGACAACTTTTATTTTCCACTTTCATTTAAATTTGAATCTGACTTAGGAGTTGAAATGCAATATGATGCTAATGATGATTATGCACTATTAGGCTTGCTGACATGTCATTATCAAAAGTGATTACTGTAGCTAATGGCAGGGGGTGTTACAAATCATAAACTCAAAGTTCATCAAATCCCAACAAACACAACGCAAAAAAAGAGTTACATCAAATAGATCTCCAAGAGACCATTGTATTGAGAATCAAAAGAGAGAGAGGAAGCCATCTAGCTACTGACTACGGACCCGTAGGTCTATGATGAACTACTCATGCATCATCGGAGAGGCACAAATGAGGATGATGAACCCCTCCGTGACGGTGTCTAGATTGGATCTCGTGGTTCTGTAACTTGGGGCGGCTGGAATTATGTTTCGTTGACTCCCTTAGGGTTTCTGGAATATTTGGGTATTTATAGGGCGAAGAGGCGGTGCGGGAGGCCACCGAAGTGGGCACAACCCACCTGGGCGCGCCCTGGTGGGTTGTGCTCCCCTCGGAGCCCCCCTCTGGTACTTCTTTGGCCCATCAGGTGTCTTCTGGCCCAGAAAAATTCTCCAAAAAGTTTCGCCACATTTGGACTCCATTTGGTATTGATTTTCTGCGAAGTAAAAAACAAGCAAAAAACAACAACTGGCACTGGGCACTATGTTAATAGGTTAGTCCCAAAAATGATATAAAGTTGCTTAAAATGATTGTAAAACATCCAAGAATGATAATATAACAGCATGGAACAAGCAAAAATTATAAATACGTGGGAGACGTATCAAGGAGTAGATGGTATTATTAGACGTTGTGTACCTGAGCATGAATAGGAACAAATTCTATGGAAATGTCACTCTGAAGCCTATGGACGACATCATGAGGGAGATAGAACTTCCCACAAGGTATTGCAATCTATTTTTTATTGGCTTACTCTCTTCAAAGATGCCCGTAAGTTTGTTTAATCTTGTGATGAATGTCAAAGAATTGGTAATATCGGTAAGCGTCAGGAAATATGCCTCTGAATTAATCACTTGTTGTTGAACCATTTGATGTTTGGGGTTTTGATTATATGGGACCTTTTCCTTCCTCTAATGGGTATACACATATTTTGGTTGTTGTTGATTATGTTACTAAGTGGGGAGAAGCTATTCCAACTAGTAGTGTTGATCATAACACTTCCATTAAAATGCTTAAAGAAGTTATTTTCCCAAGGTTTGGAGTCCCTAGATATTTAATGACTGATGGTGGTTCACACTTTATTCATGGTGCTTTCCGTAAAATGCTTGCTAAATATGATGTTAACCATAGAATTGCTTCACCCTATCATCCTCAATCTAGTGGCCAAGTTGAACTTAGCAATAAAGAAATAAAGTTAATGTTACAAAAACATGGCAATAGGTCTCGAAAGAATTGGTCTAAGAAATTAGATGATGCACTTTGGGCCTATAGAACAGCATATAAAAATCCTATGGGTATGTCTCCATATAAAATGGTTTATGGAAAAGCTTGTCATTTGCCTATTAAGTTAGAACATAAAGCATATTAGGCAATGAAAGAACCCAACTATGATTTCAAACTTGCCGGTGAAAAGAGGTTATTTGATATTAGCACACTAGATGAATGGAGAACCCAAGCTTATGAAAATGCCAAATTATTCAAAGAAAAAGTTAAAAGATGGCATGACAAAAGAATCCAAAAGCGGGAATTCAAAGTTGGAGAATATGTTCTTTTGTACAACTCTTGTTTTATATTCTTTGCAGGAAAACTTCTCTCAAAATGGGAAGGACCATATATTATCAAAGAGGTTTATCGCTCTGGAGCTATCAAGCTTAATAATGCCGAAGGTACTAACCCGAAGGTGGTCAATGGGCAAAGAATTAAACACTATATCTCAGGTACGCCTATTAATGTTGAAAGCAATATTATCCAAACCATGACACAGGAGGAACACATAAAAGAAACCTTCCAGAACACTCCAAAAACCTGAAAAAGAGGAGGTACGTGATATGGTAAGTAAATAAACTCCGAAAAATCCGCAAAAATATTTTCTGTCAATTTTGGAATATTATAAAAATTAGGAAAATAAGAAATAACCAGGAAGGCAACCGAGGAGGGCACGATACACCAGGGTGTGCCTGCCTTGCCTGGTGTGCCAAGGTGGGTTATGCCCACCTCGGGAACCTTCCTGACTCTGCTTTCCTCCCGTTTGCTTGTTTCCCAAGATAAAAAATATTTATATACCCCCCGAACGTACTAACCACCATATCGCGGAGAAATCTTATGTTCTTGTTTCGTGTTGTTTCTCTGTCAGATCTATCAAGTCAGCATCATGTCTTCTCCCTCCTCCAACAATGTAGAAGAAGATGCTTGGTTCATGAAGATAGAACTGAAAAGGGAGGAACCAAAGGAAGCCCTCAAGGAGGACAAAAGCAAGGAAGCTTCGGGAGATAAAGCTCAAATAGGAGGGCAGGCCCTGCTGGAAGAAGAAGAAGATATCCTTCAACCTTACTACAATCATCTTACCCCTACTGAGATTGAAGCTTTTACGGCCTTTGAAACGGTTTGTGTTCAAAATAAGTATCTCACGCGTGAAAATATTTTGTTGCAAGAGCAAATCATCGCCCTCCGGAGCATCATTCGTAGATTGGAGTACCTTCTGAGCCTGAAAGGAGTTAAAAGCACAAGTCCTCCCTGGGTGATTTTGGTAATTAATGTCAACATATCTCTTGTTGGACTAATATTTTCATCTAGTATATTTCAGATGAGTTCAACAGTGGAGTGGCAGGACAGGAGGATGTGGAACCCCTTCAAGATGCTAAGGACACATATTGGCAAAAGCCCAAGACTCTTCATTTTCATTTTAGTGATCCAAGATCACATTGAGTCCATAGGAAAAACCAATACTATTAAAAGGGGATGAGGTGTTGCTTAATGGTCTACTTGCTCAAAGTGCTTAGTGATATGCTCCATAGCCCTCAACCACTTTCTCATTCCAAATATTTCCTAAACCTAAAGTCAAACTCGGCCCCACCGATTTGATTCATCCAGCGCCACCAAGTTCACTTGACATAGCCACTGCTAGAAACCCTAATCAGTTCGGTCTCACCGATGGGATCTCGGTCTCACCGAGATGGCTCTGCAAACTCTCTGTTACCTATTGCAGTTACTTCGGTCTCACCGAGATACGCAGTCGGTACCACCGAGTTTGCTTGACCAAGTCTCTGTTTGCTTATTGTTGAAATCAGTCTCACAGAGTTCATACAATCGGTCTCACCGAGATGAGGTTTCGCCCTAACCCTAGTGCATCGATCTCACCGAGTTGACCTTGTCGGTCCCACCGAAAAGCCTAACGTTCACATTTTGAACCAGGTCGGTCTCATCGAGTTTCACTATTCGGTCCCACCGAGTTTGGTAAATTATGTGTAACGGTTAGATTTTGTGTGGAGGCTATAAATACGCCTCCACCCCCTTCTCCATTTGTGAGAAAGCCATCAGAACGTGCCTACACTTCCACTACTCATTTTCTGAGAGAGAACCACCTACTCATGTGTTGAGACCAAGACATTCCAATCCAACAACAAGAATCTTGATCTCTAGCCTTCCCCAAGTTGCTTTCCACTCAAATCATCTTTCCACCATAGCCAAATATGAGAGAGAGAGAGAGAGTTGAGTGTTGGGGAGACTATCATTTGAAGCACAAGAGCAAGGAGTTCATCATCAACACACCATCTATTACCTTTTGGAGAGTGGTGTCTCCTAGATTGGTTAGGTGTCACTTGGGAGCCTCCGTCAAGATTGTGCAGTTGAACCAAGGAGTTTGTAAGGGCAAGGAGATCGCCTACTTCGTGAAGATCTACCCAAGTGAGGCAAGTCCTTCGTGGGCGATGGCCATGGTGGGATAGACAAGGTTGCTTCTTCGTGGACCCTTCGTGGGTGGAGCCCTCCGTGGACTCGCGCAACCGTTACCCTTCGTGGGTTGAAGTCTCCATCAACGTGGATGTACAATAGCACCACCTATCGGAACCACGCCAAAAATCTCCGTGTCTCCTATTGCGTTTGCACACTCCAATCCCATCCCTTTACTTTCTTGCAACTTGCATGCTTTACTTTCTGCTGCTCATATACTCTTGCCATGCTTGCTTGAAATGTATTGTGAATGTTTAAAATTGTGCTAAAACTCCACCTTAACTTGAAGAAATTAAAAACTGCTACTTTTTTTTGTTGAGGGTCTAATCACCCCCCTCTAGACACCTCTTCTCGATCCTTTCAATTGGTATCAGAGAGAGAAGGAGTAGAGATGACCGTTATGAACGAAGAACCTCTCGCAGAAGCAAGGATTTGGAAAGGAAGGACAAGTCATCAAGGAGCTATACAAAACGAAGATATCAAGCTCATGTTGGTGAATGGGTATCCGGTTCTGACTCCGACCATCACTCCGAGAGAAGTTATCACTCCGACTCCGAATATACTCAAGATGAAGGTGTTGCCGGTCTTGCACTTGTGTCAACCAACTCCTATGACATATTTGACTCACCAAATGAAGGAATTGGAAGATGCTTCATGGCTAAAGGCCCCAAGGTATCACACCCCGAGTATATTGATTTCAATAGTGATGAAGATGATTTGCTAGGTGATGATGAGTTACTTGTTGACAATGCTAGTGATGAAAACTATGATGAAACTACTATTAATCATGCTAATCGAGATGAAACGAATGAAAATGATAAGAAGGAGTTTGAGCGTCTAACTAAAGAACTAAACACTCTTAAGTTAGCTCATGAAACTACTTTAGAAGATCATCGAGAACTTTTAAAAACTCATGAGAAGCTACGCTTCGAGAAGCTCAACCTAGATCAAGAACATGGGTTCTTAAAAGCTATCAATGATGATCTTCAGAAGAAAAGTTCTTCTTACATTGCCAAGCGTTTACTCTTGTCTACTTACATGCCACAAGTAAAATCTAGCAACAAGAATAAGAAAGATTCATCTTCTAGTAGTAACAATAATCATGCTAAATCCAATATTGTTGCTTCTAGTAGTTCTCTTGATTCCACTAATGATTCTCTTAGCCAAGTTACACTTGAGCAAGAAAATAGCTTATTGAAGGGGAATTATAGAGAAAGGTGTTTACAAGATCCTTGCCGGAAGTAAGCAATTTGAGGAAATTGTACGCAAGCAAGGAAGGCACCGGAAGAATCAAGGTGTTGGTTTTGAACGAAAGTTCAATGCCAATGGAGTTGAGTGGGAAGAAGATCAATACCCCAAGACGAAGTTTGTTCCTCAGCAAGAGAAGTATGATCCTGCTTCCTCCAAGGGGACACAAGCTCAAGATGATCTTCCACCACAAGACCACAAGCAAAAAGGCAAGGACAAGCTTCAAGAGGAGATTGATGCATTTGAAGAAGCTCCAAAGGCCTTGGTCAAGTGGGTTCCCAAGACTACGTCAAGTTCTACTTCATCAAGTACATCTACAACCCCAAGGATTCCCATCAAGATGATGTGGGTCCCGAAGAAGAAGAACTAGAGAGCTCATGAGGGTGACTCTGCCAACATACTTCACTCATATTCATATTGGCAAGGACAAGTGCAATCAACTTCCACATCTTGCACTAGTTCAAGGAGTCACAAACCCTCTTGTTGGTAAGTCAAGGGACAAGGTAACCTAATGCTTTCATGGACATCATCTTGTGTGTACTTCACTCTATGTCTATGGATATCCTTGTTTGTTCCTTGTGGGACTAACCCATGTAGGTATTGAAAGTACAACTCACTCAAATGGATTGCTCCAAATAATCTACATCAACATTGAGCATCCACATCTTCAACATCTACATGAAGTCATCATCGACGTAACCCAAGGTTAGTTCATCCCTCTAAAAAGGGGATATCACATCTAGGGGGAGCTTTACTCTAAGAATTGAGCTAAAGCAACTCTAATGGTGTGAACACAACAATGCTTAAACGAAAAATGGCAACCCCATTTTGAGCTTAAACGATGAGTATGACCTATGATCAAGTGTTTTTACTTGACTCCTAAGTCAATATACTCTAACATAGGTGGCTCTGTCGCCGACCAATTCTAGATGAAGTTCTCTAGTGTTTCTCTGTGTTCTTGCATTTATCTCTTGCATACTTCATCTAGATTTCTTTTCTTTTCTTTGTTATTTTTTGCATTCTCTGCATTTAATTCATTGCAAATCCTTCAGTTAATTCCCTACAAATCTTTGTGAGATCTTATTTGCCTAGTGAGCTGAGATGACATTTTTTTCTCTCTGTGTTAAATTCGGCCTCACCGATTTTTTCTTATCGGCTTAACCGAAACAACTCGGTGCCACCGAAGGAAAAAATTCGGTGTTACCGATTTCACTACTGAGGAAACATTTTGCCATTTGCATCCTGCATATCTGTTCCAGCTCCACTCGATGATTCTTGTCCTCTACCAGCATCTTAAATTACATGTTGCTTTGTAATGTGACTCAAGGACCAAACCTACTTGACTCATGCTCCAGAAGATCCCTTTTTGGAAATTGATGTCAAAGGGGGAGAGAGAGCACATCAAAGCTTAACCACATCAAAGGGAGAGGGAGACTTCTTAGCCATCCCAGATGCCTGGTATTCAAGGAGGAGAGAAGCCACATGTCTTTAAGAGGGGAAAGACATGTTAGTAGATGTTTCTTTGTGTCTTTTGCTCGGATTTTCTTTGCTTTGATTTTCTATTCCCTATCTTCTCCCATTATCCAATATCAGATTCAGGGGGAGAAAGACACTTAAGGGAAGAAAATCTTTGGAATTCATTGCATATCTTTATCCCTTGGGGACATGTCAATATCCAAATAGAGTACTAAGTACTCACTCACTACATGTCATCCCAGTCTTGGTACTCTTGTGGTTTCCTATTCTTGCTCTGTTTAGTAGATGTTCCTGTGTTATCTAACCCTGTTTTCTCAGGTTCATCTCTTCCAAAGTCAGCTCAAGGCCACAAGGTAAGTATATGTATCACACTCATGTGCATGAGGATCCCTTGCTGATGTACATATTGTTTGCAAGAAGGACTCATGAACATGTAGGTATATTTTCTGCACTTCACATCATTTGCTCTTATGCATATAGCCAAGATACATGTAACTCATTGCTTGCTCTGACATGTTTATGCATTCACATACTTTTATAATCTATCTTCATATGATTGCATACATGTAGGGGGAGCCAATGCATGTTGCATGTTCTTCGAAAGCTTTACTTGTTACACTTCATATCTTTATCTAAAAGCTTTGATGTATGTTGTCATCAATTACCAAAAAGGGGGAGATTGAAAGCACAAGTGCTCCCTGGGTGATTTTGGTAATTAATGTCAACATATCTCTTGTTGGACTAATATTTTCATCTAGTATATTTCAGATGAGTTCAACAATGGAGTGGCAGGACAGGAGGATGTGGAACCCCTTCAAGATGCTAAGGACACATATTGGCAAAAGCCCAAGACTCTTCATTTTCATTTTAGTGATCCAAGATCACATTGAGTCCATAGGAAAATCCAATACTATTAAAAGGGGATGAGATGTTGCTTAATGGTCTACTTGCTCAAAGTGCTTAGTGATATGCTCCATAGCCCTCAACCACTTTCTCATTCCAAATATGTCCTAAACCTAAAGTCAAATTCGGCCCCACCGATTTGATTCATCCGGCGCCACCGAGTTCACTTGACATAGCCACTGCCAGAAACCCTAATCAGTTCGGTCTCACCGATGGGATCTCGGTCTCACCGAGATGGCCCTGCAAACTCTCTGTTACCTATTGCAGTTACTTCGGCCTCACCGAGATACGCAGTCGGTACCACCGAGTTTGCTTGACCAAGTCTCTGTTTGCTTATTGCTGAAATTGGTCTCACCGAGTTCATGCAATCGGTCTCACCGAGATGAGGTTTCGCCCTAACCCTAGCGCATCGGTCTCACCGAGTTGACCTTGTCGGTCCCACCGAAAAGCCTAACGTTCACATTTTGAACCAGGTCGGTCTCACCGAGTTTCACTATTCGGTCCCACTGAGTTTGGTAAATTGTGTGTAACGGTTAGATTTTGTGTGGAGGCTATAAATACCCCTCCACCCCCTTCTCCATTTGTGAGAAAGCCATCAGAACGTGCCTACACTTCCACTACTCATTTTCTGAGAGAGAACCACCTACTCATGTGTTGAGACCAAGACATTCCAATCCAACAACAAGAATCTTGATCTCTAGCCTTCCCCAAGTTGCTTTCAACTCAAATCATCTTTCCACCATAGCCAAATCTGAGAGAGAGAGAGTTGAGTGTTGGGGAGACTATCATTTGAAGCACAAGAGCAAGGAGTTCATCATCAACACACCATCTATTACCTTTTGGAGAGTGGTGTCTCCTAGATTGGTTAGGTGTCACTTGGGAGCCTCTGTCAAGATTGTGGAGTTGAACCAAGGAGTTTGTAAGGGCAAGGAGATAGCCTACTTCGTGAAGATCTACCCAAGTGAGGCAAGTCCTTCATGGGCGATGGCCATGGTGGGATAGACAAGGTTGCTTCTTCGTGGACCCTTCGTGGGTGGAGCCCTCCGTGGACTCGCGCAACCGTTACCCTTCGTGGGTTGAAGTCTCCATCAACGTGGATGTACGATAGCACCACCTATCGGAACCACGCCAAAAATCTCCGTGTCTCCTATTGCGTTTGCACACTCCAATCCCATCTCTTTACTTTCTTGCAACTTGCATGCTGTACTTTCCGCTGCTCATATACTCTTGCCATGCTTGCTTGAAATGTATTGTGAATGTTTAAACTTGTGCTAAAACTCCACCTTAACTTGAAGAAATTAAAAACTGCTACTTTTCTTTGTTGAGGGTCTAATCACCCCCCCTCTAGACACCTCTTCTCGATCCTTTCATCAATCAAGGTCCATCTACGGATCAAGAGGTTACCCTCCCAATAGAAGAGACGGATACCAAGCATGGCTCGACCAAAATGATAGAGTTCGGGATCAACACCGGGCCAGGATAGAATCCGAGGTTTGACGCGATGTGGCCCGAATAAGGGGCACCACTCACCCAATGTGCTTCACCGATGAGGTGATGCAGCACCAATTCCCAGAAGGGTTTAAACCCGTAAACATCGAGCCATATGATGGAACTACATACCTGGCCATGTGGATTGAGGATTTTCTTCTCCATATTCATATGGCACGAGGATATTACCTCCACGCCATTAAATATCTGCCATTCAAGCCAAAAGGACCAGCCCGACATTGGTTGAACAGCCTCCCCGAAGGCTCCATAGGGAGCTGGGAAGAGCTCGAGGATGCTTTTCGAGCCAACTTTCAAGGCACCTATGTCCGGCCTCCGGACGCCGATGACCTGAGCCACGTGGTCCAACAGCCCGATGAGTCGGCCCGACAATTCTGGAATCGGTTTTTAACCAAAAAGAATCAGATAGTCGATTGCCCGGACGCCAAAGCCATAGCCACGTTCAGACACAGTATCTGGGACGAATGGCTCGCATGCCAGCTCGGCCAGGATAAGCTGATGACAATGGCGGCTCTTACCTCCCTTATGACCCACTTTTGTGCGGGTGAAGATAGCTGGTTGGCCCGTAGAAGCACCAACCCAGAAGACCCCGGCACTTAGGAAGTCCGGGATGGCAACGGAAAGCCACGGCACCATAAAAATAAGCGTCGACACAATGGCGCCGGGCCGACAACCTGGCAGTAAATGCCAGATTCCGCAATTCCAAGTTAGGGCCGCGGAAAAAGCCCTCTAAAGGACCAGGATGGACCCACCAAGTTGAACCTCATCCTGGATAGGCCTTGCAGATCCATGGCACCTCGGACAAGCCCGCTAACCACACCAACCGTAATTGTTGGGTAATCAAGTAGGTCAGAAAACTCACAGTCGAAGACATGGGCAAAAGCCCCCGCAGCGAGGACGATGAGGAACCTCGTAGGCCGAGTAATGGTGGCCAGAAACAATTCCCTCTTGAGGTCAAAACAGTGAATATGATCTATGCCACTCATATACCCAAGAAAGAGAGGAAACGCGCACTTCGGGACGTCTACGCCATAGAGCCTGTAGCCCTGAAATTTAATCCATGGTCGGCATGTCCGATCACCTTCGACCGTAAGGACCATCCGACCAGTATTCATCATGGAGGATCGGCGGCCCTGGTCCTAGATCCCATTATTGATGGATACCACCTTACCAGAGTCCTCACGGACGGAGGCAGCAGCCTCAACCTGATCTATGAAGATACAGTCAGGAAAATGGGAATTGACCCATCAAGGATCAAACCCAGCAACACCACCTTCAAGGGGGTCATCCCCGGCATTGAAGCCCGCTGTTCGGGCACTCTCACTTTGTAAGTAGTATTCGGCTCTCCGGATAACTTCCGGAGCAAAGACTTGATCTTCGACATCGCCCCCTTTTGCAGCGGCTACCATGCCCTCCTAGGATGAACGGCGTTCGCTCGCTTCAACGATGTCCCCCATTATGCCTATCTCAAACTGAAAATGCCCGGACCAAGAGGCATCATCACAGTTAATGGCAACACGGAACGCTCTCTCCGGACTGAGGAACACACTCCGGCCTTGGCGGCCAAATACGAAGGGCCAAAGTGCCAGCCCGCCGTCAAGGCGTGAGAAGCAAGCAAGTGAGCATGGGCCCTATCTCCAGCCAAGGGGCCTCCACGTACATAGGGATACACCCCCCATAGCATACCCACCCCAGCGGCACATCAGTGCCTCGACATCACAACTTTGTGCTCAAAATACCATGAGCAGCTGTGGGGCTTAATCACCAAGAGTTCGGTTCAACCGTGCCATGGAATAACGCGTCTTCGTACGACGAACAAGTACCATCTAGGACCTACCCGGCATCAAGATCCTCCAATACGGCGACCTCTCAAAGCTCCTTGTCAAGGACCCGTCATCGGCCAACCACCCTCCCCGTAGAGTTGTTCCTTCCAACAGAAGCAAAGGCGCAGACGTGCAGTAGGGCACAGGTAGAGTGTTAACCCACACATCAAGGCCCTACGTAAACCTTTCATCTGTAAATTTTCTTTCTCTTTTTTTCTACAACGCATCTCTATCCGAAGCCTTGTTCAGCAGTTCGAATTGTACGGCTAGACGTCATGAGCTTATGGGAAATAAAGCAAACCTTTTGAGGTCCCTCTACAGTTATCCATACTTCACTCTTTTTCTTCCTGCTCTTCGATCTTGTCTTAAACTTGTATGACACATATTCGCTCTAAATATGCAAATCGGCTAATATATCGGGGGCTCGACTGTAGCGCTCGCCCCACGCATTAAGTCCGGCACCCCATTTTCCAATGTGTCCGGCGTCTCGGATATTGCATTATATGCATCAGTTCTGAATTATGTCTTGGGTCAATAGTTGGGTTGCCCCGCTCCTGTGCTTACCTTCTTACGTTCCACACGTTCGGCTAAAAAGGTAAAGGGAGAACCACTGCAATTGTACTTCCGCCTAGTTCGGTCAAGTACTTCAGTGGAGAAAGCTGAAAACTGACTGTCATAATAGGCGAGAACTGATCGGCGATCCGATGACAGGCGTTAGACCCAAAATAGTTGGCGATTATACCGTGTAACACGAAGGGTTTGTCTTTGAACAAATCAAGTGATAGATGCCAGGCCCTCGAGTTCGCCGAACATCTCACCACACGGGGGGCTGGTTACCAGCCCCACAGTCAAGCTCATATGGCCAAGTGAAAGCAATAAAGCCGCATAGTCCGATTGCCTTATTTCCTTCCTATACTACCGCCTCCGGCCACCGAGACGTCGGCTAAGGGTTATAGTGCGGAGGATGGAACACCCCTCGTAGCATCTACGTGGGGGCTGAATCCGATGACTAGTAATTTCTAGAAGAAAATAGCCGCATAGGAGTCAAAATTAACATAAACACATGCAAGTATGATAACACGTACAAAACACAACTGCATTATAAAGCATAAAGGTTCAACCACAGTTTAATACATAAACGGCACAACTACTCAAGGAGTAAATCCTTTGAACACAGTGCCTCTACTGCCCAAGCACCGTCCATAACAGCGAAGAAATATTGCTCCGGGTGCCTATGCTCCTTTCCAGTTGGGGGAGGTCCGGTGGCCACCTCGACGGGTTTAATCTTCGGACAATGCACCATGGTCTTCGAGAACGCAATCCGAGCCCCCTCAATGCACATCGAGCGCTTCACGGCACCAACGTGGGGTGCAGCATCACACAGCTTCGCCACCAGGCCAAAATAGCTGCTCGGTATGGGCTCGGAGGGCCATTGCCGGACACAGAGATCCTTCATGGCCGGCTTCGCCATCCGGTGTAGCTCCATCAACTGCTTCATTTGATTAACAAGGAGGGGAGGGTGCTCAGGGGCTTGGAACTGTGCCCAGAACAACTTCAGCTCGGTGTCACCCTCTCGAGCCGCATAGTGCCTTGACACATCTGCCGCACTCCTCGGGAGCTCCGCAAAGGCGCATGCGGAATGCCAGACCCGGGTAAGCAATGTGAATCTCTGGCCGCCAAAGACACTCTGCAGTAAGTACTGCTTACCATTCACAGTTTTCTTTACTTGTCGGAGCTCTTCCTGAGCACCTCGCGCCTCCGTCCGCGTCTCCTGGACCTCCGTCTTCATCTTTGCCAGCTCGGCGGCATGATTCTTATTCTTTTGCTCAAGGTCCTCACATTTAGTGATGGCATCCTTGAGCTCTTTTTGAACCTCGGCCACCCTGGCCTCATGCTTCTCACTGTCGGTTTTCACCGATGTGAGCTCAGCGGCCGCTCGTTCGGCCGCCGCCTTCTGTTTGGCTGCTTCCGCTTTGGCCTTCCGCAGCTCGGCCTTGAGACCCTCGACCTCCGTGGCGACATCTACAATCGTTTCTTGCTCAGGGATAATCCCGAATAACCTGCTTAACATGAAACATGCAAAGGACTGTGTTTTGAACAGACTAACCTTGTGCTTCGTCAAACCGCTTGTTGACGAGATTGAGCTCTTCATCGGAACTCTTCAGTTTCTGATTTATCTCAAACAGCTCCACGGCACTGGTAGCAGCCGCTAACGCTGAAGCCTGCAAAATAAAACAACACGACAGTTAGGCCATTGTTCCCATGATTTTTGATCCTCTGCCAGGTCTTTTCAAAACCTGCCAGAGCCTCGGGGGGCTGCTACATACAGGGGTTGCTCAAATTTTATTTACAAAGAACACTCTTTACAAAAAAAGAATTACTTTGTTTACCTCAAAGCCTGTTAAGAGGCCACCAAAAGCGTCTTTCAATCCGCTGTTAACGGACCGAACGCTTTGCAAAACCGCACCCATCAGGGCGCGGTGTTCCGCGACTATGGAGGAGTTGTTCATAGCCTCCTCCATCATGTCCAAGCACTCTGCCATGACCCAGTCCCCGGGGTTCAGCACTGGCAGTGGGGCCCATCTCCCCCTTCGGTGGGGGTGGTTGTGATGCTTCGGAAGGCTGTTAAGGCCCCAAAACCATCTTCTGAGAGGACTCGGCTTGCCCGAGCTCCTTCTCCCGGTCTTCTGCGTCCGAAGCGTTAGCCTCGGCCATGTCGATGTCGCCATCGCCCCCCGTGCTCGGCACGGTGGGGTCCTTTGGGACAGCACCTCCCCGGTCTCCCCGATGACCAGAGGAGACACAGAGTGCGATGCGCCCCCGCTTTCTGCCAGATCGGTTAGCGGAGAAGTGCCCTCCGACATCTGGTCAGTAGGGAGGTCGCGCGGCGGGCTGTAACACGAGAGCATACACACTTTTAGTAATGGATTAGTAAAATCGACACTACGGATAGTCTTCGGATTCTCACCTTTCAGTGCGGGGCTTGACCCTGGGAACCCTCTCCGGGACCTTCTCGGAGGTTGTGGACTCCTCATCGGAGTCCGAACTATCATCGAGCTGGACCAATTTGCCCCTGCTCCTCTTCTTCAGAGACGGGGAAGGGTGCTCTCCTTCGTCTTCGGCTGACGCCGCTCTCTTCCTGGTGCGGGAGGAGTCACTCTCCTCCTCATCATCATCTTCATCCTGCTCCCCCTCGTGTGCGGAGGGGGCATGGGTGTCCCCAGACTTGGTGTCCGGAGGAATTCGTGAGCGGAGGCCCTCCCGGGCCTCCCTCGTGGGGTTTTTCTTCTTCTCATTTTCCTCTGGCGCCTTGTAAGACGCCACGGTCAGCATCCCTTCTGGCTGAGCCGACCTGGGGTCTTCGGGCAGGGGGGCGGACTGTTAATCCACATGGCCCTCTTAAGTCAGCCCTGTGGAAACGAGAAAATGGAGTTAAGGACCATAGCGGGGATGCAAATGTCCGAACATAAAGTGAATAATACTACATTACCTCCTTAGGGGGATTCTCGGCGTCGAGGCCAATGTCCTCCTGCTACTTCTTGAGCTTGTGTTGATTTTTCCCTTGAAGAGGAAAGGGTGATGCAGCAAAGTAGAGATAAGTATTTCCCTCAGTTAAGAACCAAGGTATCAATCCAGTAGGAGGCACAAGCAAGTCTCCAATATATGCACCTGCACAAACTAACAAACACTTGCACACAACGCGTAAAAGGGGTTGTCAATCCCTTCACGGTCACGAACAAGAGTGAGATCTAATAGAGATAGGTATAAAAGATAAGTAAAAGAGTAAAATAAAGTAAATATAAATAAATTGCAGCAAGGTATTTTTGGGTTTTCTGGTTTATAGATTTGAAAATATATGATGGAAAATAGACCCGGGGGCCACATGTTTCACTAGAGGCTTCTCTCTTGAAGAAAGCATATGGTGGGTAAACAAATTACTGTTGAGCAATTGATAGAAAAGCGCATAATTATGATGACATCTAAGGCAATGATCATGAATATAGGCATCACGTCCGTGACAAGTAGACCGAAATGATTCTGCATCTACTACTATTACTCCACACATCGACCGACTCCTGCCTGCATCTAGAGTATTAAGTTCATAAGAACAGAGTAATGCCTTAAGCAAGATGACATTATGTAGCAGGATAAACTCAAGCAATATGACATAAACCCCATCTTTTTATCCTAAATGGCAACAATACAATACATGCCTGATATGTCTCCAACGTATCTATAATTTTTTATTGTTCCATGCTATTATATTATCTGTTTTGGATGTTTTATATGCATTAATATGCTATTTTATATTATTTTGGGACTAACTTATTAACCTAGAGCCCAGTGCCAGTTTCTGTTTTTTCCTTGTTTTTGACTTTTACAGAAAAGGAATATCAAACGGAGTCCAAACGGAATAAAACTTTACGGTGATTTTTCTTGGACCAGAAGAAAACCATGAGACTTGGAGAGGAGGACAGAAGATCCACGAGGAGGCCACAAGCCGTAGGGGCACGCCCCCAGGGCTTGTGGGCCCCTCGGGGACCTCCTAACCCTAATCTTCGCACTATAAATCCTCAAATATTCCCCCTATGCCAGAGGACACACCAAAATACTTTTCCGCCGCCGCAAGCCTCTGTTCCCGTGAGATCCCATCTTGGGGCCTTTTCCGGCACTCCGCTAGAGGGGGATTTGATCATGGAGGACCTCTACACCAACCTTGCTGCCCTTCCGATGATGTGTGAGTAGTTTACCACAGACCTATGGGTCCATAGCTAGTAGCTAGATGGCTTCTTCTCTCTCTTTGATCTTCAATAAAATGTTCTCCTCGATGTTGTTGGAGATCTATTCGATGTAATCTTCTTTTGCGGTGCGTTTGTTGAGATCCGATGAATTGTGGATTTATGATCAGATTATCTATGAATATTATTTGAGTCTTCTCTGAACTCTTTTATGCATGATCAAGATTTCTTTGTATTTATCTTCGAACTATCGGTTTGGTTTGGCCAACTAGATTGGTTTTTCTTGCAATGGGAGAGGTGCTTAGTTTTGGGTTCAATCTTGCGGTGTCCTCACCCAGTGACAGAAGGGGTAGCGAGGCACATATTGTATTGTTGCCATTGAGGATTAAAAGATGGGGTTTATATCATATTGCCTGAGTTTATCCCTCTACATCATGCCATCTTACTTAAGGTGTTACTCCGTTCTTGTTAACTTAATTCACTAGATGCATGCTGGATAGCAGATGATGTGTGGAGTAATAGTAGTAGATGGAGGTAGGAGTCGGTCTAATTGTCACGGACATGATGCCTATATTCATGATCATTGCCTTAGATGTCTTCATAATTATGCGCTTTTCTATCAATTGCTCAACAGTAATTTGTTTACCCACCGTTTTTTTTCTTCAAGAGAGAAGCCTCTAGTGAAACCTATGGCCCCGGGGTCTATTTTCCATCATATACTTTCAGATCTATAAACCAAAAAACCCAAAAATACCTTGCTGTAATTTATTTATATTTACTTTAGTTCGCCTTTTTATTTATCTTTTATACCTATGTCTATTAGATATCACTCTTGTTCGTGACCGTGAAGGGATTGACAACCCCTATTTCTTGTTGTGTGCAAGTGTTTGTTAGTTTGTGCAGGTGCATATATTGGGGACTTGCTTGTGCCTCCTACTAGATTGATACCTTGGTTCTTAACTGAGGGAAATACTTATCTCTACTTTGCTGCATCACCCTTTCCTCTTCAAGGGAAAAATCAACGCAAGCTCAAGAAGTAGCAGGAAGAATTTCTGGCGTCGTTGTCGAGGAGGTTCTACATCAAGCCTACCAAGTACCCATCATAAACTCTCATCTCTTGCACTTACATTATTTGCCATTTGCCTCTCGTTTTCCTCCCCCCCCCCCCACACTTCTAAAATGTTTTCAGAAAAACACAAAAATATTTGCCTTTTTATTTGCCTTTTTCTGTTTGCCTTTTCGTTTGCCTTTATGTCTTACTTGGTTTGTTTGCTTGTTCGCTTGGTATATTTGTGTGTTTATTGAAAATCAGGAAGCAAAAAATTTTATGTATCCTCATCCACTTGCTAATATTTTTAAAAGATCCAATTATGATGAACCTATTGCTAGTGAGTTGAGTGCACTAGATTATCTTTATGAAGTTTTGCTTGAAATTCATGAATCTGAAAATTATGATGAAATTTATAAAGTGATTCACGATAGCTCCTTGAATGAAAAGCATGATTGCAATGATGTTATTATAAATTCTATTAATTTTAATTGTGTTAAAAATATGCAAAACCCCAAGCTTGGGGATGCTAATTTTGCTATGTCCACTACTTATTGCAATGATCATGATTGGGGTGATTCTTCTTATGATCTTGAAAATTTATTTAAGCTTTGTGACAATAATGTTTGCAATAATATTGAAAGTGGGTTTGTAAGAGTGTCAACTTTAGGAAATAATGATCCCACTACTTTGGAGTTTGATCAATCTTATGAAATTTTTGATAAAAGTGGGATTGGAGAAGTAATGACTTTATTCTATGTTAATCCCACTATTTTGGAAGAGTGTCAACTTTGCATGCATGTGGATCATGTAGAGAATATTTTATGTGATAGCTATATTGTTGAATTTGAATATGATCCCACATGTAATTATTATGAGAAAGGGAAATAGGGTTGTAGAAATTTTCATGTTACTAAATTACCTCTCGTTATGTTGAGATCGCTATTGTTTCTTTCTTCTTCCTTGCATATGCTAGTTTTTGCTTGTCTTGATAAATCTTTTCCCTACAAAATGCCTATGCATAGGAAGTATGTTAGACTTAAACTTGTTTTTCACAAGGTATATGATGATGTCGTTGCGCTTCAATTTTTTGTCTTTCATGTGAGCATCATTAAAATTATCAACGCCTAGCTAAAAGGCTTTAAAGAAAAGCGCTTGTTGGGAGGCAACCCACTATTTTTATTTTTTGTTTTTATGAAAATACATATTATTATCTCTGTAGTAATTGTGTTTTGGTGTTTTAATTAGTGTTTGAGCCAAGCAAGACCTTTGGGATGCTTTGGTATATCGTTGATTTGGTTTTGCTGAAAAACAGAAACTTTTGCGTCCAGTAACAGAATTGTTTAAATTCACTGGAGCGTGGAAAAATTCTGAATTGTTTACACAAGATTTATATATGAATTTCCTATGTTTTCCTAATTTTTCAGAAGTTTTGGAGTTACAGAAGTATGACTAATATTCTGGTTACTACAGACTGTTCTATTTTTGACAGATTCTGTTTTCTATGTGTTGTTTGCTTATTTTGATGAATCTATGCGTAGTATCGGGGGGTATGAACCATGGAGAAGTTGGAATACAGTAGATATTACACCAATATAAATTTAGAATGAGTTCACAACAGTACATAAAGTGGTGATTTATTTTATTATACTAACGGATCTTACGAGTTTTCTGTTGAGTTTTGTGTTGTGAAGTTTTCAAGTTTTGTGTAAAGTTTTGATGGACACCGGAATAAGGAGTGGCAAGAGCCTAACCTTGGGGATGCCCAAGGCACCCCAAGGTAATATTCAAGGACAACCAAGTATCTAAGTTTGGGGATGCCCCAGATGGAATCCCCTCTTTTGTCTTCAATCCATCGGTAAATTTACTTGGGGCTATATTTTTATTCACCACATGATATGTATTTTGCTTGGAGCGTCTTGTATGATATGAGTATTTGCTTTTTAGTTTGCCACAATAATCCTTGCTGTACACCCCTTTTGAGAGGGACACACATTAATCGTGAATTTATTAGAATACTCTATGTGCTTCACTTATATTTTTTGAGCTAGGTAGTTGCTCTAGTGCTTCGCTTATATCTTTTTAGAGCACGGCGGTGATTTTATTTTATAGAAATTAATGAAATCTCATGCTTCACTTATATTATTTTGAGAGTCTTTAAACGGCATGGTAATTTTCTTAGGTTATGAATTTAGTCCTGATATGATGGGCATCCAAGAGGGATATAATAAAAACTTTCATATAAGAGCATTGAATAATATGAGAAGTTTGATTCCTTGCATTTGTTTTGAGATATAAAGATGGTGATATTAGAGTCATGCTAGTAAGTAATTGTGGATTGGTAGAAATACTTGTGTTAAAGTTTGTGATTCCTGTAGCATGCACGTATGATGAACCGTTATGTGATGAAGTCGGAACATGATTTATTTTTTGATTGTCTTCCTTATGAGTGGCGGTCGGGGACGAGCGATGGTATTTTCCTACCAATCTATCCCCCTAGGAGCATGCGTATTAGTACTTTGCTTTGATGGCTAATAAATTTTTGTAATAAGTATGTGAGTTCTTTATGACTAATGTTGAGTCCATGGATTATACGCACTCTCACCCTTCCACCATTGCTAGCCTCTCTAGTACCGCGCAACTTTCACCGGTGCATTAAACCCACCATATACCCTTCCAAAAACAGCCACCGTACCTACCTATTATGGCATTTCCATAGCCATTCCGAGATATATTGCCATGCAACTTCCACCATTCCGTTTATTATGACACATACCATCATTATCATATTGCTTTGCATGATCATGTAGTTTGCATAGTATTTGTGGCTTGGCCACCGTTCAATGTTCTTTATACATGTCACTCTTGATCATTGCACATCCCGGTATATGATGACCCACAAGTATAGGAGATCAATCGTAGTCCTTTCGATAAGTAAGAGTGTCGAACCCAACCAGGAGGAGAAGGAAATGACATGTGGTTTTCAGCAAGGTATTTTCTGCAAGCACTGAAATAGTCGGTAACAGGTAGTTTGATAGCAAGATGATTTGTAATGGACAAGTAACAGTAATGGTAGATAAAGTGCAGCAAGGTAGACCAATCCTTTTGTGGCAAAGGACAGGCCAAAACGGTGTCTTATGATAAGCAAAGCGTTCTTGAGGGTACACGGGAATTTCACCATATCACTTTCATCATGTTGATTTGATTCGTGTTCACTACTTTGATAATTTGATATGTGGGTGGACCGATGCTTAGGTGTTGTTCTTACTTGAACAAACCTCCTACTTACGATTAACGCCCTCGCAAGCATCCGCAACTACGAGAAAAGTATTAAGATAAAATCTAACCATAGCATTAAACTTTTGGATCCAAATTGGTCCCTTACGAAGTAGCGCATAAACTAGCACTACTGCAGGATGCAGCTAACGCGACACTACGATCAGAGACCCTTTGACAAAACTGTGTGCGATTCATTAATCGCAAATGGTGATGTAAAAAAACCGTCAAAAAAGATGCAAAACATTTGCGATGAATGATACATCAAACACGGTTCAGATTTTAGTTGTGTGTGCGATGCGGGGCATATGGTTGATCCATACGAACTATTTGCGATGAGACAAAACAACAGAAACGGGCAGCCAGATCAAGGTGTGCGTGATATACGGCATATAGTTCGCTCCGATGAACCATTTGTGATGATCGAGGTGAACACAAACGATTCCGCGTAACAAGATGTGTGTGATACCCGGCAAACAGGTCGGCAATCAGAATTGTGTGCGATCATTATAGACAGCCCATACGGTCTTTTTTTTGTGAATTGTGTGCTCGTCAGGGCACACATTTCAATAGAATAACCTGTGGGCAATAATGTAGAAGATCTTTGTTGAATACGTATTACTAACCGTCTGCGGTGAGATTGACAGGATAAACAGAGATAACAAATTAATATGAGCGAACGGAAACAGAGATATATACAGTCTGCTTAATTTAGTCCTTCTTCTTGCTGTTGTTCTTGTTGGATGGCCCCGCGACATCGTCTTGGCGAGGACGCTTCTTGCCGCTGACCATTGGCTTTTCATCGCCGCCGCCGTCGTCATCGTCGTTGCTGCCGTTGTCCTCCTCCTCCTCATTCGACCATTCCTCCTCATCATCATCGCCGTCCTCTTCTTCGTCCTCCAACGGCTCCTCGTCCGTCTGGTTGTCATCTGACGACTCCGGAGGCGGCGTCCCTTCCATGATCCAGATATAATTGAGGTCTGGGCTCGACGCCGGACTCATGGAAGACAAGCGGGATCATTCCGATGTTCACCTATCATCGGGCGCCAGACTGCTGGCCGAACTGTCGTCCTCGCTGTCGCTCGACATGGCTGTGGTTGTATAAAAACCATGAGAAAGCGAGATTGCAGAGTGTGTGCAAGTGTGTAGCGCGGCCTGCTGGGGACGATGAAGATGGTGGACACTTAAGCGGGGTATGCAGAGAAGAGGAAATGCCAATAGAAGCGGGGGTTGATGTATTATCTAACCGCTGATGTAATCAACCGCAATTATTTGTACCCAGTCGCTCCAAATTCTCGGGGTTGCGCAGGACTCCTATTGGCTGATTTCTTTTTTCAGGACAAAAACAAGGAATGAGTTTTGGGATTATGCACCGGTACCAGTACGAACGGAGTAGGACAGTTGGCAAGCAATACATTGAGCTCTTCTTATTGATGAAGCCAGTAATAATCAAACTACAAAGGAAAAGAAAAAAAAGACAAAGGAAAATATCTGCACGAATCTTCGCGTAACATCAATGGCATAGGACCTAGATGTGCATTACTTAGAGCACATCTAGATGTGCTTTAGCAATACTGTCAAACAAAACCCCTAATCATCATTGCAAATAGCACATAGAAAATGGCTAATGCGGCAACCACAACTACACATGCTAGTTCCTTCTTGTCTCTTGCTTTCATCTGTTGCCTGTGATTGATTCTTTCTTACTTCATCGTACTGATTGTACATTCTAGATCAGCCAGTTTCTTCTTCAGCTTTACGTTATCTTCTGCGAGCTTGGTGATAACACTCCGAGCCCTGCCATGCCATTCTTCATCTAGACAGTTAACAAAGGCACAAGCCTCATATCCCTGCCAATGTTAAATAGTATTCAGGATGAGCGGTGGCATTAACTCAAGTAAAATGATGAACTTAGCACTAACCTCTAAGGGGCAACTGAGAAACCGCCTGCCAATGTCGAATCCCTCTATGCATACACGTCGAGCGAGAGTGTGCAAACTCAGCTTTTGGTACTTCTCAGTGGCGCAAAACTCGGAGTCGAACTCATGTTGCGGGAGTCTGGAGTCATGCTCCGGATCAGGCGGCAGATCGCTTTCCTGGTGTGGGGGGTCATTCAGGACAGATTCAGCAAGGAGCTACTTTGGACATGCTAAAAAAGATCAGGATAGATTGGAACCTGACAGGACGATTCAGATCCGTAGTACACCTGCCTTCTGATGACCTTAGGCAAGTGCTCGGCGGCGACCACCGTCGTGGCGGCGATACGAGCAGGAGCAGCCGCACCGAAACCATCAGCACCACTCATCCGCATTCCCCCAATGCTAGTGCCACGTGAGGGAATTTGGAGGCTATCTAGGGATTTGGGGGAAATGGGGAAACTGTGGGGATAAGCTAACGGTTGGGAAGTACTTATGGCACTATATGTTGTATACGGCACACTGTTTATACATGTCGTTTGTGTTAGGTATTACAACTTCACACACGATTTCCGCACCAAACCGTGTGCGAAGACAACATAGGTGGGACACGGTTGCCGTTACATAACCGTATGTGATGTACTACCCTGTACATATAATTGAGTTACAGTGATACCGTGTAAACACCCGCTCTGCGGATATCCGTCAAAAAATAAAACAGCCGCTCTGCATATAGAGATGGCGGCGGCGGCCTAGGCAGCGGCTACCAAAGAAGAGGTCAATCCTTGGTCGGTGGGCGGTGGCGGCGTCATAGGAGGTCAATCCTCGGTCTGCGGTGGGAGATAGGAGGAGCTCAACCATCGAGGTCGGCGGCGGCGTGATTCGAGCACATCCATCGCGGTCGATGGCGGGATAGTGGAGGTCAAACTTCAGGCGGCAACCGCACTAAGCTTTGCTCCTCGACCCTGCTGTCTCGGCGTGCCGCTGCATTGCGCTTCTCTGTCTGCTGGGTGGAGGTCGCCGCGCGGCTAATTAATTAAGGTATTCTTTTCGTGAGTGGCTTAATTAAGGTATTCATATCCTAAGGGTAGTGTTGTACTAGTACTCTGCGTGTAAATTGACTGGCCATTAATTTTTGTCATTGCACGTCTGGATAACAATATGGAGCGCCCTCAGTAATTATGAAAATAAAACCTTGTGATTTATGCACGCATCTTTGGGCAGCAGTTAATCCGTGTATTAAAGTTGTTGTTTTGTTTTTAATTACCATTCATGTGGTGCAGATGGAATGATCTCAATGGATGAAGAATCGGAGAACCGCAGATTTTATCAGTGGCGTGACAGAGTTCATGAATTTGGCTGAAAGTACAAAGAGGAGAATTGGTGATGCGGATTACATCCTGTGTCCATGTACTGATTGTGCCAATACAGAGTCACGTGAAGTTGCAGATGTCCAGTGGCACTTAGTCTCTCGGGGATTCATGGATGGATATACATGTTGGACCAGACACGGTGAAGAGCAAGTCATGGATGAATATACCCAGGGCTGCGAGATGCCAAACCCCGATCAGTGTCACATGGATGTTGAATCTAACATCGGGGCAGAGGCGTCAAGCTACCAATGGAACACCGGAAAGCCGAAATGCCCTCTGGAAAACCAAGACGTCCACGCAGATGACGACGATCTTGATATGCCAGATTTTGCTGCTATGAGTGCAGATGTCAAGGGCCCAAAAAAGGATATGATTGGGTATAAGGATCTGCCAACCATTGATGCAGACTCCAAGAAAGAAATGTATCCAGGTTGCAAAAAGAAATATTCCAAGTTGAGTGCCACCCTGGCGCTTCTCAGATTTAAAGCAGCAAATGGTCTATCAAACAAGGGATTCACAGAGATGTTAGGTCTTTTCAAAGAAATTCTTCTGGAAGATAATGTGCTCCCCAGAAGCACTAATGAAGCGAAGAAAATTGTTTGCCCATTGGAACTTGAAGTACAGAAGATACACGCTTGTGTGAATGATTGTATATTGTACCGTGGTGAGTACAAAGATTTGCGTGCATGTCCCACATGCAAGCATGCATGATACAAGCGCAGGAGAGCAAAGGACAAGTACAAATTGGACGACGAGAGCAAGACAGGAATCCCGTTCAAGGTTGTTTGGTACTTGCCTTTAATTCCAAGGTTGAGGCATTTGTTTGCAAACCCTAGAGAGGCAAAGAGGTTGCGGTGGCATCATGATGAGTGAACTACGGATAAATATATGAGGCACCAAAAAGATGGAGCTCAGTGGGAATTAATCGACAACAAGTTTGAAGACTTTGCCAAGGATCCTAGAAGTATAAGGCTCGAGGAGTGTACTGACGGGATGAATCATTTTGGCGATATGAGCACCAATCATAGCACATGGCCGGTGCTTCTGTGCATATATAACCTAGCTCCTTGGTTGTGTATGAAGAAAAAATACATTATGATGTCAATGATTATCCAAGGCCTGAAGAAACCTGGAAATGGCATCGACATTTACTTTCAGCTACTGGTAGAAGAACTACTGACAGTGTGGATAGATGCGCCTACTGTAAAATGTTATGATGCTTACAAAAAGGAGATTTTTTATCTACATGCGATGCTGGAGCACACCATGCAAGATATGCCGGCATTAGGCAACACATCGGGGCAGAAAACAAAGGGAGATGTAGGGTTTGTCACATGCATGGATAGGACTGCTAGCAGATTTCTTCCTAACTCGCGCAAAACTGTGTATTTGCATCATCGTGGGTTCTTACGGAGAAATCACCCATACCAAAAGATGAAACCTGAATTTGATGGTACGGCAGAGGTAGATGTGGGCCCAAGACCCTATGATGAGGAGGTGGTCCACAAAATGGCTAAACAAATTAATGTTGTGCTTGGCAAGAAGCACGCATTGACGGTGAAACAAACACCCAAGGGTCAAGTGTTTAAGAAGAAATTGGTGGACTGGAAATTACCTTACTGGGAGATTCTACGTGTACGTCACTGCATCGATGTCATGGACGTAGAGAAGAATGTATGTGAAAGCATCCTTGGTACTCTGCTCAAGATTAAAGGTAAAACAAAGAATGGTGACGGTGCACGGCTCGATATGCTTGTTGATCAATCAAAACGCAAGAGTGAAGCAGAAGATGATGACAAATTCATGAAAGCTCGCCAGAGTTACAATTTCAGTACAAAAGAAGCAACATAGTTCTTCACCTATTTGTTGTCAGTTAAGACACCCTCTTCCTACTCCGCAAACATCAGAAGTCTCGTGGATGTGAGCTCGGGTAAAATGAAGTTGGGACACATGAAGTCACATGATTGCCACATAATGTTGACAATAATCCTCCCGGTGGCCATCAGGAATCTGATGGACAAAGATATAAGAAACACACTCATTGAGCTCTGTGATTTCTTCAACCAACTATGGCAGAAAGTTATAGATCCTGAAGAGTTGGATCATATGCAAGATGATATTGCAAGAATATTGTCCAACCTAGAGATGTTTTTCCCACCGTCATTCTTTAACATCATGGTCCATCTCACTGTGCACCTTGTCGACGAGATAAAGTATTGTGGTCCTGTGTTTCTTCGCAACATGTATCCCTTCGAGCGGTTCATGGGAATACTGAAGCGCTATTGTCGGAACCGAAACCATCCAGAGGCAAGCATCCTACAAGGTTATACCGCGGAGGAGGTGGTTGAGTTTTGCACTGAATACATGAAACAAAGACCTATAGGTTTGCCCCACTCTCGCCACGAGGGAAGGCTAAAAGGTAAGCCGGTCCTTGCTGGCACGCAAATGGCTGCACCCAGAGAATTGGCAGAGAAAGCCCATTTGACGGTACTGCTTAATAGCCTAGTTCTCAGCGCTTATGCCGAAGAACACTTGGCGGAGATACGCCAAAGCTTCTTACCAATGGTGCCTTCATCAGATGTGGAGATGAAGGAGCACACTAAGAACTACGCCGAATGGCTGAAGAATCGTTTGGCACAAGGATCCATCGATGACATTGCTACGTGGTTGGCACAAAAGCCATCACCTATGGTGTTGACGTACCAAGCATATGACATAAATGGATACACGTTCTACACTGAGGAACATGATGAGAAGACCTCATATCAGAACAGCTCTGTTCGAATAGAATGCATGACTATAGATGAAGCTGATAAAAGGGTATACTATGGAACCATCAAAGAAATTTGGGAGCTTGACTATGTGAAAGTTAAGGTGTGATGACCCACAAGTATATGGGATCAATGGTAGCCTTTTCGATAAGTAAGAGTGTTGAACCCAACGAGGAGCAGAAGGAAAAGACAAGTGGTTTTCAGCAAGGTAATGTCTGCAAGTACTGAAATTGTAAGTAGCAGAGTAGTTTGATAACAAGATAATTTGTAATGAGCAAGTAACGGTAGTAGTAATAAAAGTGCAGCAAGGTAGCCCAATCCTTTTGAGGCAAAGGACAGGCCAAAACGGTCTCTTATAATAAGCAAAGCGTTCTTGAGGGTACACGGGAATTTCATCTAGTCACTTTCATCATGTTGGTTCGATTCGTGTTCGCTACTTTGATAATTTGATATGTGGGTGGACCGGTGCTTAGGTGCTGTTCTTACTTGAAAAAACCTCCTACTTATGATTAACCCCCTCGCAAGCATCTGCAACTACGAGAAAAGTATTAAGAATAAATTCTAACCATAGCATTAAACTTTTGGATCCAATCGGTCCCTTACGGAATAGCGCATAAACTAGGGTTTAAGCTTCTGTCACTCTTGCAACCCATCATCTAATAAATACTCCACAATGCATTCCCTTAGGCCCAAATATGGTGAAGTTTCATGTAGTCGACGTTCACATGACACCACTAAGGGAATCACAACATACACACTATCAAAATATCGAACACATATCAAGTTCACATGATTACTTGCAACATGATTTCTCCCGTGACCTCAAGAACAAAAGTAACTACTCACAAATGATAATCATGCTCAAGATCAGAGGGGTATTAAATAGCATATTGGATCTGAACATATAATCTTCCACCAAATAAACCATATAGTAATCAACTACAATATGTAATCAACACTACTAGTCACCCACAAGCACCAATCTATAGTTCCGGTACAAAGATTGAACACAAGAGATGAACTAGGGTTTGAGAGGAGATGGTGATGTTGAAGATGTTGATGGAGATTGCCCTCCCCAAGATGGGAGAGTTGTTGGTGATGATGATGACGATGATTTCCCCCTCCGGGAGGGAAGTTCCCCCGGCGGAATCGCTCCGCCGGAGGGCAAAAGTGCTCCTGCCCAAGTTCCGCCTTGAGACGGCGGCGCTCCATCCCAAAAGTCCTCTCTTTATTGTTTCTAGGTCAAAATGACTTATATACCAGAAGATGGGCACCGGAGGTGGGCCGAGGGGAGCACAACCCACCAGGGCGCGCCTGGGCTCCCTGGCGCGCCCAGGTGGGTTGTGCCCACCTGGTGGGCCCCCCTCCGGTAATTATTGGCTCAAATATTTCTCATTTATTCCATAAAAAATCCCCGTAAAGTTTTAGCTCATTTGGAGTTGTGCAGAATAGGTAGCCTGACGTAGCTTTTTCAGGTCCAGATTTCCAGCTGCCGGAATTCTCCCTCTTTGTGTATACCTTGCATATTATGAGAGAAAAGGCATTAGAATTACTCCAAAAAGCATTATTATGCATAAAAACATCATAATAATAGTAGGAAAGCATGATGCAAAATGGACGTATCAACTCCCCCAAGCTTAGACCTCGCTTGTCCTCAAGCGAAAACCGAAATCGAAAAACATGTCCACATGCTTAGAGAGAGAGGTGTCAATAAAAACAAAATACGGACATAGAAGCATCATGTGCATTATTGTAACAGCAACAAACTTTAACATAAAACTTTTATCATAGAACTTTTATCATAGACTTCTCATGAATAAGTAACAATTCATCACACTATCGAAGTATAAAGCATAAACTCTATTAGAAACCAACAAACTATGTTCTCAGTCAACTTTGCAACTACAATTCATCATCTTTTTAGGAAGGGTCACATATCGGAGCCTTTAGGCAAGTCCACATACTCAACCATCATATAGTCTTCTATGATTGCTAATACTCACCGCATACACATGAGCAAAATGTTTCAACCGGACACATAGAAAGATAGGGGCTTTATAGTTTTGCCTCCCAACGTATTCACCTCAAGGGTGATGTCAACAATAATAACTCATGCTACCCAAATGCAACTGGACATATGTGCCTAGATCTTTCCTCACCACATGATGCTTGCCAAAGGAGAAAAATAAAAGGAAAAGAGAGAACTTTGACTCTTGCATGAAAATAAATACATAAAAGTAAAAGATAGGCCCTTCGGAGAGGGAAGCAGAGGTTGCCATGCGCTTATTTGTTTGTATGCTCAACCCCTTAGTGCAAGAGAATGTCATGTTATATTGCCCCTTGTGAAGGCGACCTTTATTATGCAGTCTGTCGCTTTTATTTCTTCACCATCACAAGTTCGTACAACGCTCAATTTTCTCTTACACTAAATGATCTTACACTTTTAGAAGCAATTTTTATTGCCTTATTGCACCGATGACAACTTACTTGAAGGATCTTACTCAATCCATAGGTAGGTATGGTGGACTCTTGGAAATAAGATTTGGGTTTAAGGGTTTTTGGATGCACAAGTAATATCTCTACTTAGTGCGGAATTTTTGGCTAGCAAAGATGGGGGCAAGCACCACATGTTGAAGGATCTATGACAATATAACTTCTATGTGAATATGAACAAACATAAATCATTAAGTTGTCTTCCTTGTCCAACGTCAACAATTTTGGCATATAATATTTTGATGGGGGCTCACAATCACAAAAGATTTCTATGATAGTGTATTTATATGTGAATCTTCTCTTCCCTTATTAATTCTTTCATGAGTTGCATCATTAACTAATGCTATGTTTGTCAATCTCTAATAAAATTTTCTACTTATACTTTTCCTTATGTGGTGTTATCACCTACCATAGGATTAGCATATGATCTTTTCATTTATTTCTTTTCTTTTTATTGCAGCAAGAAAGTTAAAAAAGCAAAAACTCAAACTAAACTTTATTTTATATCTCGCACACGATTACAAGGATAGATCACTAAGCAAGCTCTCAAAAAGAAAGGATCGAACTAAACTTTTATTCATCTAAAGCAAAAGATCGAACTAAGAAAAGTAAAGGCAAAAGGTAGTGGAGGTGATACGATACCGGGGCACCTCCCCCAAGCTTGGCAGAAGCCAAGGGGAGTGCCCATACCCGATACTCAATTTTCTTTTGGTGATGAAGAAGGAGGTGGTGGTGGTGATGAAGTAGAAGGATTGTCTTTCCTCCTTAGCTTACGCTTGAGGATGGAATTCTCATCCTTCAATTCACTGATCTCCTGCTCAAGCTCCAATACCTTTTTGCATAAATCTTGCTTATTTTCCTGCAAGAGACGAAAGGGAATAAACTGAATCTTAGGCTTCTTTGCTTTGTTGGGGAGACTCGACTTCTTAAATTCAATATGCATGTCCCCAGGTTGAGGCAATGGGGCTTCATCTTGTTCTTAGCTCGTCTCCTCCTTCCTTTTAGGATCATAGTCTTCTTCTTCCTCCGTAGTCCAGCCATTGTGCTCCACATCCCCATAAACCTTAGGGTTTGCTATATAATCATCAACATAGCTTTCACCCTCCGAGTCTTGGGACGACATATTTTTAGATCTATCAGGAAAACAGCAAGAAGAGAAAGCAGAAGATTTCTCCGCGATACGGAGGTCAATAGGTTCGGGGGGTATATAAAGATTTTTTTTATCTTGGGAAATAAGCAAACGGAAGAAAAACGGAGTCCAGAAGGTACCCGAGGTGGGCAAGCCAGGCGCGCCCTGGTGTCTTGTGCCCACCAGGGGTGCCTTCCTGGTTGCTTCTTATTTTCCTAATTTTCTAAATATTCCAAAACTTACAAAAAATATTTTTGCGGATTTTTCGGAGTCCGTTTACTTACCGTATCACGTACCTCCTCTTTTTCACGATTCTGGAGTGTTTCGGAAGGACTCTTTTATGTGTTCTTCCGGTGTCATAGTTTGGATAATATTACTTTCAATATTAATGGGCGTACCTGAGATATAATGTTTTATTCGTTGCCCATTAACAACCTTCGGGTTAGTGCCTTTGGCATTGTTTATTTTGATAGCTCTTGACCGATAAACCTCCTCGATAACATAGGGTCCTTCCCATTTGGAGAGGAGTTTTCCTACAAAGAATATGAAACGAGAGTTGTACAAAAGAACATATTCTCCAACTTTGAACTCATGCTTTTGGATTCTTTTATCATGCCATCTTTTAACTTTTTCTTTAAACAATTTGGCATTTTCATAAGCTTGGGTTCTCCATTCATCTAATGAGCTAATATCAAATAACCTCTTTTCACCAGCAAGTTTGAAATCATAGTTGAGTTCTTTAATTGCCCAATATGCTTTATGTTCTAACTCAAGAGGCAAATGAAAAGCTTTCCCATAAACCATTTTATAAGGAGACATACCCATAGGATTTTTATATGCCGTTCTATAAGCCCAAAGTGCATCATCTAATTTCTTAGACCAATTCTTCTGGGACCTATTGACAGTCTTTTGCAAAATTAATTTTATTTCTCTATTGCTAAGTTAAACTTCACCACTAGACTGAGGATGATAGGGTGATGCAATTCTATGGTTAACATCATACTTGGCAAGCATTTTACGGAAAGCACCATGAATAAAATGTGAACCACCATCAGTCATCAGGTATCTAGGGACTCCAAACCTTGGGAAAATAACTTCCTTAAGCATTATAATAGAGGTGTTGTGATCAGCACTACTAGTTGGAATAGCTTCTACCCACTTAGTAACATAATCAACAGCAACCAATATATGTGTATACCCATTAGAGGAAGGAAAAGGTCCCATGTAATCAAAACCCCAAACATCAAATGGTTCAACAGCAAGTGAATAATTCATAGGCATTTCTTGACGCTTACCGATATTACCTATTCTTTGGCATTCATCACAAGATGAGACAAACTTACGAGCATCCTTGAAGAGAGTAGGCCAATAAAATCCAGATTACAATACCTTGTGAGTAGTTCTGTCTCCCGCATGATGTCCTCCATAAGCTTCGGAGTGACATTTTCATAGGATTTGTCCCTGTTCATGCTCAGGTACACAACGTCTAATAATACCATCTACTCCTTCTTTATAAAGATGTGGGTCATCCCAGAAGTAATGTCTTAAATCATAAAAGAATTTTTTTCTTTTGTTGGTAGGTAAAGCTAGGTGGTAAATATTTAGCAACAATATAATTAGCATAATCAGCATACCAAGGAGTGTTATTAGAAACATTTATTGCAGCTAACTGCTCATCAGGAAAACTATCATCAATAGGTAGTGGGTCATCAAGGACATTTTCAAGCCTAGACAAGTTATCAGCTACGGGGTTCTCAGCTCCCTTTCTATCAATAATATGTAAATCAAATTCTTGTAGCAAGAGAACCCATCTAATAAGTCTAGGTTTAGCATCTTTCTTTTCCATAAGATATTTAATAGCAGCATGATCGGTGTGAACGATAACTTTAGAGTCGACAATGTAAGATCTAAATTTATCACAAGCAAACACCACTGCTAGAAATTCTTTTTCAATAGTAGCATAATTTTGTTGTGCACTGTCTAGAGTTTTACTAGCATAATGAATAACATTTAGTTTCTTAGCAACTCTTTGTCCTAGAACAGCACCAACAGCATAATCACTAGCATCACACATAATTTCAAAAGGCAAGTTCCAGTCAGGTGGTTGAACAATAGGTGCAGAAATTAAGGCTTTCTTGAGTGTTTCGAAGGCTTCTAAACAATCATCATCAAAAACAAAAGGAGTATCCTTTTGCAAAAGGTTCGTAAGAGGCCTAGAAATTTTAGAAAAGTCTTTGATAAATCTCCTATAGAAACCAGCATGACCTAAGAAACTACGAATACCTTTGATATCTTTAGGACATGGCATTTTCTCAATTGCATCAACCTTAGCTTTGTCCACTTCAATACCTCTTTTAGAGATTTTATGGCCCAGAACAATACCTTCATTAACCATAAAGTGGCACTTCTCCCAATTCAAGACAAGATTTGTTTGCTCACATCTCTGCAAAACTCGATCAAGATTGCTTAAACAATCATCAAAAGACTTCCCATACACAGAAAAGTCATCCATGAAAACCTCAACAATCTTTTCACAAAAGTCAGAGAATATAGCAGTCATACATCTTTGAAAGGTAGCAGGTGCATTGCATAAACCAAAAGGCATACGTCTATAAGCATAAGTTCAAAAGGGACAAGTGAAAGTGGTATTTTCTTGATCAGGTTGAGAAACAGGTATTTGGGAGAAACCAGAATATCCATCAAGGAAACAAAAATGTGTGTGCTTTGAAAATCTTTCCAGCATTCGATCAATAAAAGGCAGAGGGTAATGATCTTTTCTAGTTGCTTTGTTTAATTTTCTAAAATCAATTACCATTCTATAGCATGTAACAATTCTTTGTGGAATAAGTTCATTCTTATCATTTGGAACAATAGTAGTACCTTTCTTCTTAGGGACACAATGAACAGGACTTACCCATCTACTATCAGCTATAGGATAGATTATACCTGCTTCCAGAAGTTTTAATATTTCTGTCCTTACCACTTCTTTCATCTTCGGATTTAACCGGCGTTGGTGATCAACAACGGGTTTAGCATCAGGTTCCATATTAATTTTGTGCTGACATAGAGTGGGACTAACGCCCTTAAGATCATCAAGAGTATATCCAATAGCAGCTCAGTGCTTCCTTAGAACTTTTAATAGTCTTTCTTCTTCGTGTTCGGAAAGGTTAGCACTAATAATAACAGGATATATCTTTTTCTCATCAAGATAAGCATATTTCAAACTGTCTGGCAATTGTTTTAATTCAAACACAGGATCACCTTTAGGTGGAGGAGGACCTCCTAGAGTTTCAATAGGCAAATTGTGTTTAAGCAGGGGACGTTGTTCAAAGAAAATATCATCTATTTCATTTCTTTCATGCATATGTAAATCATTTTCATGGTCTAGCAGATATTGTTCTAAAGGATCAGTAGGAGGCACAGCAATAGAAGCAAGACCAATTATTTCATCCTTACTAGGCAATTCTTTTTTATGAGGTTTTCTACTAAACTTGGAAAAGTTAAACTCATGAGACTTATCACCAAAGCTGACACCGACAATTTGTTTCTTACAATCTATTCTAGCATTAACGGTGTTCAAGAAGGGTCTACCAAAGATAATGGGACAAAAATCATCTTGCGGGGAACCAAGAACAAGAAAATCAGTAGGATATTTTATTTTCCCACACAAGACTTGAACATCTCTAACAATCCCGATTGGTGATATGGTATCTCTATTAGCAAGCTTAATAGTAACATCTATGTCTTCTATCTCTGCGGGTGCTATGTCATTCATAATTTCTTGATATAAGGTAAAGGGAATAGCACTCACGCTAGCACCTATGTCACATAAACCATGATAACAGTGATCTCCTATTTTAACTGAGACAACAGGCATACCAACAACGGGTCTATGATTATCTGTTTTATCAGGTTTGACAATTCTAGTAGCTTCATTACAGAAGTAGATAACATGCCCATCTATATTTTCTTCCAGGAGATCTTTAACCATAGCAACACTAGGTTCTACTTTGATTTGTTCATTAGGTTTAGGTGTTCTAATATAACTCTTGTTGACCACAGTTGAAACTTTAGCATGTTCCTTTATCCTAACAGGGAAAGGTGGTTTCTCAATATAAGCAGTAGGAATAACTGGATCAACATTATAAACAATAGTTTCCTCTTTAGCTGGTACCGGTTCTTTAACTACCTTTTTAATAGGTGGGTGATATTTAAACCACTTCTCCTTAGGGAGATCAACATGAGTAGCAAATGATTCACAGAAGGAGGCTACTATCTCAGAGTCAAGTCCATATTTAGTGCTAAACTTTTGAAAAGCATCGGTATCCATAAAAGATTTAACACAATCGTACTTAAGCTTAATACTTGACTCTTTACCTTCGTCGAGTTCCCAATCTTCAGAGTTGCGTTTAATTCTTTCCAAAAGATCCCACCTGAATTCAATGGTCTTCTTCATAAAGGAACCAGTACAAGAAGTATCAAGCATGGATTGATCATCACGAGAAAGCCGAGCATAAAAATTCTGAATAATGATTTCTCTTGAGAGCTCATGATTGGGGCATGAACATAACATTGACTTAAGCGTCCCCCAAGCTAGAGTGATACTTTCTCCTTCACGAGGCCAAATATTATAGATATAATTCCGATCACGATGAACTAGATGCATAGGATAATTTTTTTGGTGAAACTCCAATTTCAATCGATTCCAATTCCAAGATCCAATATCATCGCATAGCCTATACCATGCCAATGCCTTTCCCTTCAAAGATAAAGGGAAAACCTTCTTCTTAACTTCATCTCCGGGTAAACCTGCAAGCTTAAACAATCCACAAATTTCTTCCACATATATCAAGTGCATATCAGGATGTTCGGTTCCATCTCCTGCATAAGGATTAGCTAGCAGTTGTTCTATCATACCCGAAGGAATTTCATATTCAATATTTTCAGTAGGTGCAGTAGGTTGAGGGGTAATTAATTTTGGTTCCGGTCGAGGTGAAGATACCCCGAACAAACCCCTCAAAGGATTGTTTTCCATAGTAACAAGTGACAATAAATTTCAGCACGTAGTATTAATTTTTCCTTACCAATTTCCACTTACCAAGAGCGCTTCACTCCCCGGCAATGGCGCCAGAAAATAGCCTTGATGACCCACAATTATATGGGATCAATTGTAGCCTTTTCGATAAGTAAGAGTGTCGAACCCAACAAGGAGCAGAAGGAAAAGACAAGTGGTTTTCAGCAAGGTAATGTCTGCAAGTACTGAAATTGTAAGTAGCAGAGTAGTTTGATAACAAGATAATTTGTAACGAGCAAATAGAGGTAGTAGTAATAAAAGTGCAGCAAGGTAGCCCAATCATTTTGAGGCAAAGGACAGGCCAAAACGGTCTCTTATAATAAGCAAAGCGTTCTTGAGGGTACACGGGAATTTCATCTAGTCACTTTCATCATGTTGGTTCGATTCGTGTTCGCTACTTTGATAATTTGATATGTGGGTGGACCAGTGCTTAGGTGCTGTTCTTACTTGAAAAAACCTCCTACTTATGATTAACCCCCTCGCAAGCATCCGCAACTACGAGAAAAGTATTAAGAATAAATTCTAACCATAGCATTAAACTTTTGGATCCAATCGGTCCCTTATGGAATAGCGCATAAACTAGGGTTTAAGCTTCTGTCACTCTCGCAACCCATCATCTAATAACTACTCCACAATGCATTCCCTTAGGCCCAAATATGGTGAAGTGTCATGTAGTCGATGTTCACATGACACCACTAAGGGAATCACAACATACACACTATCAAAATATCGAACACATATCAAGTTCACATGATTACTTGCAACTTGATTTCTCCCGTGACCTCAAGAACAAAAGTAACTACTCACAAATGATAATCATGCTCAAGATCAGAGGGGTATTAAATAGCATATTGGATCTGAACATATAATCTTCCACCAAATAAACCATATAGTAATCAACTACAAGATGTAATCAACACTACTAGTCACCCACAAGCACCAATCTATAGTTCCGGTACAAAGATTGAACACAAGAGATGAACTAGGGTTTGAGAGGAGATGGTGATGTTGAAGATGTTGATGGAGATTGCCCTCCCCAAGATGGGAGAGTTGTTGGTGATGATGATGACGATGATTTCCCCCTCCGGGAGGGAAGTTCCCCCGGTGGAATCGCTCCGCCGGAGGGCAAAACTGCTCCTGCCCAAGTTCCGCCTCGAGACGGCGGCGCTCCGTCATGAAAGTCCTCTCTTTATTTCTTCTAGGTCAAAATGACTTATATACTAGAAGATGGGCACCGGAGGTGGGCCGAGGGGAGCACAACCCACCAGGGCGCGCCTGGGCTCCCTGGCGCGCCCAGGTGGGTTGTGCCCATCTGGTGGGCCCCTCTGGTAATTATTGGCTCCAATATTTCTCATTTATTCCATAAAAAATTCCCGTAAAGTTTCAGCTCATTTGGAGTTATGCAGAATAGGTAGCCTGACGTAGCTTTTTCAGGTCCAGATTTCCAGCTGCCGGAATTCTCCCACTTTGTGTATACCTTGCATATTATGAGAGAAAAGGCATTAGAATTACTCCAAAAAGCATTATTATGCATAAAAACATCATAAATAATAGTAGGAAAGCATGATGCAAAATGGACGTATCAAGGTGGCATTATTCAGGTGCGCATGGATCCCTCTTGGTCATGTAAAGGTTGATAATTACAGGAAGACCTGGGTTAACAGGACAACGATGGCATATCACGCGAAGTCGTTCATTCTTGCCAGCGATGCTACCCAGATTTTCTATGCGGAAGACTCCTTGCATAAGAACTGCCATGTAGTGATGCATGGGAAGAGGAGGGTACTGGGTGTCGAGGATGTTGCCGATGAGGACGAGTACGATGAATTTGCTGAGTTGCCAGGCAAGGGATCACGCACCCATGTAACAGAGAAGCGTAAAATCATCAGAAAACCCAAGTTCATTCGGGCTCAACGTAATGATGCCAGTTCCCCCATGTACATGGGAATTAAGACGTAAGACTAGTCTTTATGCCTACCCTGCAACTTAATTCATTCAATTTAGAACTGTCGCGTGTACTGAATTTGTGAGTTATGCCCGGTTTTCTGTTGATGCAAGAACCGTTAATATGTTGACCTTGATATGCTGTCAGCTCAGGCAATGAATATGAACTGTTTATTATTATTATTATATCATAGAGGTAGCACACTCAATTGATCTCACTCTAGCATGTGTGAACAAAAGATATGCAATCTGGTTTGCGAATAGCACAAGGTTCGTTCATGAAAGTCGTGTGCCGACCAAACCCCGCGCGCGCGCTTTGAGTCGTGCTTTCTGATTGGCCAGAACCCAAACCCCACGGATCGTACGTCTGCAACGTTGGATGCTCCCAGATCGAACGGCAATCCTCATCCCTTTCGACAGCAAATGCAGTTCCGGTTGTAATTTTATTTTTATGCACAAAATGCACGTTAAACTCAAAAAATGTCTTAAATATAGCTAACGATGCCTGAAATGCGCCAGAAAATCAAACCCGTGGTATAATGGTGATTGCGTACCATGGAAATTTTTATGAGGCCAAACAATGAAGTCACCGGCCACTGGAGTTTGAATTGACACGTCTCCTTTTGGAAACCATGATCCTTCATTTCAGATGCTCCGGTTTGGAAGGAGCGATCATCAAAACTTGTGCCGAACTTTACCAAATTTTTTCCACTGGGTCGTGAGAGCACACGCCACGGGCACACATCGATTTTGATGATGTCCGGACTCCATCTGAATTTCCTGTAATTAAAATACCAACTAGGCCTACGCCAGTGGCCGCACCTCGCGGCCGAAATGTTTTAAACTTCTCCCCGCTTCTCGGACAAACGGATGAAAACTCGCAAAGCGACGCACAAATGATTTGTACACCTTTTTTGCTAAGGGTGTCCATAGTGGAGTGGGGTATCATAGCAGGTATCATGCACTCAGGAATAGCAAATATGAAGATGTGGCAAGGAATTAAAGAAGGGAGAGTGAGTTAGAGTAACATAGGTAGATACCGTAACATAATAAATCCTATACTACTTTGTGTCATGCATGGCCATAAATAGGGTCATCATATCTATGATACTACTCTATGATACTATGCACTATGAAGGTACATAGTATCATACACTAGTATCATATGCATGATACTAGTATATGATACTCCCCACTATAAGGCTGGTGTCGTGGGAAACCACGGCCACCTATGGGGCCAAGGGCCCCTTTTGGTTCGGCAGGGGGACTGAGCGCATTGCACAAAGAGTGGAGGAGTGCAGCGTAGCACGGCAGAGATCACACGGGCAGTTTTTACCCAGGTTTGGGCCGCCGCGAGGCGTAAAACCCTACTCCTGCTTTGGTGGATTGATGGTGGATGGTGGAGGAAACACAGTGCTCTTGCCCAGCAGGGTTGCCTCGGGGCGAGATCAGCTACACGCGTATGGGTGTACAGGGGTCCGAATCCTTTCTATCGTTGCCATGGGCCTCCTTTTATAGATTAAGGGGTCACCACAGTGGCAAATCAGTCATTGTGTACTGATTAGATAGTGAATAGTGCTATCATATCTCCTCTATAGGCAGAGCAGTACGCATTAAATGCGCCGCTCAGTGTCACATCATGGTCTGCCCGGCACACCTTGCCGGGCTGTTCGGCCACCTTCTCTCCTGTCTGCATGACACGTCGCAGGACGGGTGTCATTTGGAGGTGATTCCTATAGGAAATGGCTGCCATGTGGCGAAAGGCAGCCACTTAGTCATCTCGGGGCTTGACACCGCACCGATCGGTGACTTGCGTCATCGTGAGGTGGGGCGGCGAAGCCTTGGCTGGGCGTTTTGCCTCTGTATGCCCCCGACAGGCCTGCCGGGGCGGCCTTGAGGTTTTGCTTCCGGGGCAACCTTGACCTCGCCAGGCTCTCCTGCCCGGCAAGGGAGGTTTTTCCCTTAGCGGTGTCTTGCTTCTTGGATTGACTTGGTCTCCTCAACTTGCCCTTTGATTTGTCAAAGAGCTTATCTCTTTTACCTTGGCCTTGTCTTGGACGTTGCAATCTTGCCGGGTTCATGGCTCACTGTCCGTGCACAAGTCAGGGGAAAACATACACCCCTGTTTGTGTACCCCGACAGCTGGCCATAGTGGTGGTATCATAGCCGGTATCATGCACTCGGAAATAGCAAGTATGCTGATGTGGAAAAGGATTAAAGAAGATAGAGGGGGCTAGAGTAACATATAGGTAGATACCGTATCATGTTAAATGCGATGCTAATTTTTGTCATGCATGGCAATAAATATGATCATCTATGATACTACTCTATTATACTATGCACTATAATTAAAGGTAGTATCATACACTAGTATCATATATATGCATGATACTAGTATATGATACTCTCCACTATCAGTAGCCTAAGTATAGCCTAACTAAAACACCCACATGTAGTTGCAATAGGGTTTTGACTTTATATGCACTAAATGCAAGGTAAGTGCAAAAAATGACTTAAACATAGCAGACAAGACCTGAAATGGGCCAGAAAATCAAACCAAGGGTATATCTGTGATTGTTGACCATGATTTTTTTCGAGGCGGAACGATGTAGTAACTGACGATTTGGAGTCCTAAGTGTCGCGTCTCCTTTTGGAAACTATGATCCTTCTTGTGAGATGCTCCGGTATGGAAGGTGCGAGCACCAAAACTTGTGCCACACTTTACCAAAAAAAATCGATGCGATCGTGAGAGCACGCCACAGTGACACAAAGATTTCCGTTATTTCCGGACTCTATATGCATTTCCTGAAATTAAAATACCAACAAGGCCTACGCCTCTGGCCGCACCCTGTGGCCGAACTGTTTGAAGTTTTTTCCCGTTTCTCGGACAATGAATGAAAACTCGCAAAGCGACACACAAATGATCTTGCTAACACCCACGTGTAGTTGCGACTATATATATATATATGTGTGTGTGTGTGTGTGTGTGTGTGTGTGTGTGTGTGTGCAAAAAATGACTCAAATATAGCAAACGAGATCTCTTTTTTTGCATATTCAAAGTTTGAGATTGCTAGCCAGGCCTGCTGCCTGGTAAAATGCACCAGAAAATTGAACCATAGGGTACAATCGTGATTTCTTACCGTGGAAAAAAATTGGAGGCGAAACGATGAACTCATGTTTTCATTCAAACGAAAATATGCTGTTAGTTAATGTAAATGTTTTCAAATAGCACACGGTTCACTCACGAAATCCGTGTGCCTACAAAACCGTGGCCGATGCCCCCCTGCCACGCGCGCAATCTGAGTCATGCGTTCTGATTGGCCAGAACCCAAACCCCACGGATCGTACGTCTGCACCGTTGGATTCTCCTTGATAGAAGGGCGATCCTCATCCCTTTCGACAACACATGCAGTTCCAGTTGTGATTTTATTTATATCCACAAATTGCACGTTAAATTCAAAAAATGTCTTAAATATAGCAAATGATACCTGAAATGCGTTAGAAAATCAAACCCGTGGTATAATGGTGATTGCGTACCGTGGAAATTTTTATGAGGCCAAATGATGAAGTCACCGGTCACTGGAGTTTGAATTGACACGTCTCCTTTTGGAAACCATGGTCCTTCATGTGAGATTCTCCGGTTTGGAAGGAGCGATCATCAAAAATTGTGCCAAACTTTACCAATTTTTTCCCCGGGGTCGTGAGAGCACGCCACGGGCACACACCGATTTTGATGATGTCTGGACTCCATCTGAATTCCCTGTAATTAAAATACCAACTAGGCCTACGCCGGTGGCCGCACCTCGCGGCCGAAATGTTTGAAACTTCTCCCCGTTTCTCGGACAATGGATGAAAACTCGCAAAGCGACACACAAATGATTTGTACACCTTCTTTGCTAACTAACACCCAGATGTAGTTGTAGAACGGTTTTGAATTTATATGCACTAAATGCAAGGTAAGTGCAAAAAATGACTTAAATATAGCGGACGAGACCTGAAATGGGCCAGAAAATCAAACCTAGGGTATATACATGATTGTTTACTGTGAAAAAAATTCGAGGTGGAACGATGTAGTCACTGACGATTGGAGTCCGAAGTGCCGCGTCTCCTTTTGGAAACTATGATCCTGCTTGTGAGATGCTCCGATTTGGAAGGTGTGAGCATCAAAACTTGTGCCAACTTTACCAAAACTTTTCCATGGGATCCTGAGAGCATGCCACAGTGACACACCGATTTTCGTTATTTCTGGACTCTATATGCATTTCCTGTAATTAGAATACCAACAGGGCCTACGCCTCTGGCCCCACCCTGCAGCCGAACTATTTGAATTTTTTTTCCCGTTTCTCGAACAATGAATGAAAACTCCCAAAGCGACACAGAAATGATCTTGCTAGCTAGCACCCACGTGTAGTTGCGCCTATAGCAAACGACTCAAATATAGCAAACGATACCTCAAATGCACGAGAAAATCGAACCATAGGGTACAATGGTGATTTCTTACCGTGGAAAACAATTTGGAGGCGAAACGATGAACTCTTGTTTTCATTCAAACGAAAATATGCTCTTAGTTCATGTAAATGTTTTCAAATAGCACACGGTTCACTCACGAAAGCCGTGTGCCTACCAAACCGTGGCCGATGCCCCCCCCCCTGCTGCGCGTGCGATCTGAGTCGTGCGTTCTGATTGGCCAGAACCCAAACCCCACGGATCATACGTCTGCACCATTGGATGCTCCCAGATCGAACGGTAATCCTCATCCCTTTCGACAGCAAATGCAGTCCGGCTAGGATTTGATTTATATGCCAAAATGCACGGTAAATGCCAAAAAATGTCTTAAATATAGCACACGAGACCTGAAATGCACCAGCAAATCAAACACGTGGTATAATGGTGATTGCTTATCGTGGGAAAAATTTAGAGGAAAAACGATGAACTCACGTCTTCATTTCAAAATTAGTACGTCTTCATTTCAAACGAAATTATTCTCTTTCTGCACACGAGCGCTTAGAGGCAACCATTTGCATAGGCCTTTCCGCGCGGCGACCGGGGATATTTTTTCACCCTTTTCACCTAGGCCGCCAACACCCCCCACCGCCCGCCCGCGTTTCACTCAACTAGTCCACCTAATCTCCATCGCCAGCTCCCCCCTCCCCCAGATCCACAGCAGAACCCTCTCCGGCGCCGGCGTGCTCACCCCGGCCGTGTGCCCGCTCTTCGGCGTCAAGCCTACCTCCACTGCCATTCCCAACACGCGGCTGCCCGCGCCTCACCGTCTTCGTTTGCTCGCCAGCCACCCTCGAGCATATCGATCATGTAACCCTCGCCTCTCCTGTGGTCCGGCCGGGTTTGCATTAAGAAACCTGTTAGTTACTGCTCTCCATCGCGGTGAGGCATATTTCCTCGCAATCCCTCTTCCTATTTCGTTCCGTATGTTTGCAAATTGGCTATAAAATAATGGAGAGTGTATACATGTTCATTATCTACCTTCCTAACTAGTACATATAAGCTATATTTGTTCCAATAAGTTACTGCCGATTTACAGATCGTGGGCGCCCGAGTCACACAAACTTAACAAATAAGTCATACATTTTCTAAATTATTGCATGACATGTTTAGACAGCTTGATACCAAGTTGTTAGTTTTATGCTTATCCTCCTTTCCTGAGTTTCGCATGTGTTCTCTGTAGATGCCGAGTAGCAGCGACAACACTCATGCTTCAGGCGATGTATCTTCATCTGATTCTGACAACCCTAGGTCTTCAGCAGATGGTGAGGGATCAAGTAATCTTGAACGGGATAGAGCTGCAGCAATTACCCTTCTGGTCAGGACATGGAGGAACGCTCCAAGGAAGCCCACACACTAGCCTAAAGGTGTATATGAAGTAACCGAGATCGATTTAAAGTCTTGGGCTCCAACTAAACTAGATAAAGCACGCACGAGGTTCAGGAGTGTGTGTGTGGATTTGTTGGCAGGGCAAGGCTCAACATTAATCAGTCGGGGTTTCGGAAGGCTGACACAGAAACATGGCAAAGGATAGTCTGGGAGATCATGGATCACTTCAACGTTTCAGAGCAGTGGAGAATGCAGGTGGAACACGCTTTACTGAAGAAGGCTAGGGATGCTTGGAGAAACTAGAAGCACGTGCTGTACAAGAAGTACTTGAGTGAAGGCAAGGACCCAATCCCCACATACCCCCAAATTACAAAGGCAGACTGGGCAGAATTCAAAAGGGACAGGACAACTACAGAGTTTGCTGAGAAGAGTGCCAAGCAATCGGAACTTCAGAAGAGGAACACACACCCCCACCGTATGGGTGTGCCAGGATACTATGGCATGAAACCGATATGGGACCAGGAGGACAAAGAAGCAGTAGCGGCGGGTGGGAAACCGGCCTTTAGTGAAATCAAGGGCGAACGTACTAGAGACTACTTGCGGGCACGTGCAAGGAGGCATGATGACGGAACTTATTACTTTGAAAACTCACATGACGAAGAACTGTATCGCGTGATGTTAAAGGCTTCCAAGATCCCTGGAAGGTTCTATAGGAACTCAGGGCCATGTGACATTCTGTCCATTGCTCTGGAAACAAGAGAGCCCACTGGTCGTGCAAGGGGTATAGGTGTTAATGTCCCGCACAAGAGGGCTTTCACACTCAGCAAAGAAGAGAGGCTCAGCATGAAAAAAGCGAGGAGTGAAATGAAGCAGAATGAATTGTATGAAAGGTTGAGGAAGGACATGTATTCGGCTGTTCGAAAGGATATTGAGGAGTCAATGATGATGCAGAAGACTCTAACACTGACAGATAGCCAGCAGATGGGAGGGGAGGCAGGCATGGAGGATGCTGCTTATTGCGCGACAACACCGCACAAGAGTAGCTATGCATCAGCTGACCCCAGCGACACTGAGACTGCAGCTGCTCATGATGATGCTATATCTGATCTATCTAGAATGAAAGACAGACTGAAGGGCGTGCTTACACATTATGAAGGTACATTAAAATGTGCAACAGCCTGGGTTTGCCCACCCTTCTTGGAAGAGGGCCTCTTGTTGGACAATGTGCCATTGAAGCCGGGCTGTGTGAAGTGCTACGTGACTGAAGTAAAGCCTGGATTCAATGAATTTGCCCTGAAGAATGTCCTAGGTTATTTGATGAGCAAAGGACCTTGGGAGAAACACTGTTACATCACATCCGGTGGCCACAAAAGGAAATAGAGTTCATCGATGAGATCCCTGAAGCCCCGCCAAGAGCAACCAATGCCGCCCCTCAACCGATGACGCTCTCCTTGCCACAACAGCTCTCGCGTGCTTCCCCCAAAGAACCTAATACTCGTAATCCGACGGCTGATGCATCAACCTATGATTAGCTGGCCCGACTTTGTGCCGTACAGGCCATGTCATCGTCCGCCCCATAGCAGCCAGTGGCAAGGCCTACAACTGCTGAAGACGCACCACCGGTTCAGATGCCGGCCGCTGAAGCAGCGGGGGGGAGACCCAGCTGCAGCACATGCTCAATAGACTAACCTGGTGGAACGGACTGCTAAGTAGTCTGATGCTTCAGAACCGCCTGCTAAGCAGTCTGTAGGTCCAGAACCGACTGCTCATTAGTCCGTCGATCCGCAGCCGCGTGATTAGCATACCAATGCGTCAGCACTTCCTGCTCATCAAACCAATGCGTTGGCATGGCCTCCTCAGCACACCGACAAGTTGGCACCACCTGCGCAGAAACCTGACATAGCTTCAACGCATGATCAGCAGTCTGATGCCTCTGCTCCTACAGCCCAGCAGTCCGTCACAGCAGCACCGCCAGCTCAGCGGTCTGGCATAGCTAAACCGTCTGCTAAGCAGTCCGTCGAAGCTTCACCGTCTGCTCGGCAGTCTACCTTTCAGCCAACCAGACGTTCTACCAGAAATGCTTCAAGTACCAAGAAGGAAGCGGCCAAAAAGGCTGCACCCCCGAGGAAGCGTGCCGGGAGAGCAAAGAGGAAAGAGAACGATTGCCTCTTACTTAAAGCACTCATCGCCCAGAACCAAATTAACAGCAAGTTGTTCGAATCGGAGAGTAATATTATTTCTGACGGCATGAATGATGCAGCAATAGATTTGGTGCTTGCTAAAAATAAAGCAGACGTACTTGAAGCACGCAATTATGTCCATGGCCAGCCATTTCTTGTTGGCGAATACTTTGATGAGTGCAGCTCCAGTAGCCGCGAGTTACATGAATATTGCATGGATCAAATGTCAGCAGGTCATCATGGTCTGCTAGTCCACTACAATAGAGATCTTTTTTACACGATGCTGGTTCCATCAATGTGAGTTTCGAGGACTTACATCTCTTCTTCAACTTCAACTAGCTCGATGCCACTCTTGTTAGATGCCTGATTTTGTAAGTACTTAACAAACTCTGATCAACTTCTCCATATAAGGCTGTAAATGATAAACAGCTAACTGCATTTTATTCCTCTCAGGGGATTGAACACGTAGAGAAGAAAAATGGAGAGTGTGTATTTCATAGATCCTGCATTAGCAAATGGCACAACATTAGATGGTAAGGACCTACGGGACTGGGCCATTAACACGGTCGTCCGTATATTCAAAAACACGTCCCATGCAGAATCATTTCTCTAGCCATATCATGAATGGTAAGTCAAGTAAACAACCACGCATACACTGATTGTCTTTCAGATTTCGACATAATTCGTAAGTTCATGGCTTTCTTAATATGTAGCAATCACTGGATATTGGTATTCATTGTTCCAAACAAGAACACAGTTTACTACATGGATTCTCTCAGAGAGTCAACAAACGCTCAGGATCTGACGCATCTTCAGCAATTCATGGATAGGTATTGAATTCTATGATGTTGAAATTAATTTGCATTCATATCTGGTTCAATAATTGATGTTGTCAAAATTCATCTTCATTTGCAGTGTGCTCGCATTGTGGAAAACTACACCAGGGAACATGTTCAAGAGGGAACCACCTCTGCAGCACGAGATCTTTTCTCCGGTAACACACCGAAATCCATTATTTTCAGAAAATTTATCCAATAGTCTGCAAATACCTTTTCTTACGCTAGTCAAATGTTCAAGCTTCTAAATAAACCTCTTTCTATTTCTGTCCAAAGAAAAAAAATACATCTAACACCGGTTAGGTTGTTCCTAACAGGACAAATACATGACTAATTTTGTACAAAAAAATTCAATGTCCTCAGCAATAAGCAGGGACCAATCTTTGTGGATACTATGTTTGTAGACACATGATCTCCATCTGCAAATCTGCTGATAGTTGTGAAGATCCTCACGAATTAGTACCAGTAAGTCTATCTTAATTAATATCTTCTACTGCACTCATATGGCACATTCTGATCTTAAAAATACTGCAGCTCATCTTAGAACCGAGGACCCCTGAACCGCTCCCCGCTGGTGAATTGCTGATGGTTCGGAGATTTATCAGCGACTTCTTCCTGAATCACTACATCAATCTCGCTGGTGATAATGAAGATTTCAGCATGCGTTCTCCTGAAACATTGAGTAAGAGTTAGCCGCTAAACATATACACATGGATCCATTGTTTTCATCTTATGAGGTCTTCGTATTTCGTACACTATGATTAATTATGTAATGCATATATGTGTCGACAAATCATTGGAATTTAGCTACCATATGTTTAATTGCAATTGTTGCGAAATCTGATGAATGTTCTTCCTGTGGACACTATTTGTTCAATTGAATATTGTGGCGAATTTGCTTTTTGCATGCCGATTCAAAATGGGATATTTTTGTTTTAACCTGGCAATTGCTCCGCACACGGTTCAACTAAATGAGTGTGTGCGATCCACATTGGAAAGCATACGTCAATCATAGCGGAACCATCAGTGATACACAGTAGATCGCCAGCGATTTGCAGCGCTATTACGTGTGCGTAGGGTCTCCGGAACCATTTGTGATATCACGTTATCGCACACAAGAGCTCGGAGTAAACCGTGCCCAATGTAAAATACAATCCCAGTCGTAAATTTTTCAGGAAACGTTTGGGATCCCAAACGAAAAGCACACGTCACTCTTGCCGCAACTGTCGGTGATACACAACAAATCACAAACGGTCTGCAGCACTTGTATGTGTGCGAAGGGGCTCCCGAACCGTTTGTGATAGAACATTATCGCACACGGTAATTGTTGGGAAACATGTGTGATGCAGTCTTGCATGGTAGACGGGTTCCGTAGAAAACTCGTGTGCGATGGGGCACATATCGCACACAGTTCATATGTTGGCCCGTGTGCCTTACATACTGTTTCCCAAACGGTTCATTACGACACACCGTTTGGTTTCACTGCGTCATTAGAAACGTTTAATCACCGATCCCACACGTGCGAAAGAATTTAGTGTGTGCTGCATCGCACATGATTACATTTTGCAAGGCCTCTGGATCATGGCTCCATATCCCCGACAGTTTCTGGGTCGTGTGGGAAGGACCCCCCTATCACCCACACTCACTTGGCGACGGTTCCAAATGCCGTCACGGAAAGGGGTTAAAAACCGTTTGTATAGCACCTCGATGTACCAGTGTAGGGTTTAAGCTTCTGTTACTCTAGCAACCCATCATCTAATAACTACTCCACAATGCATTACCTTAGGCCCAAATATGGTGAAGTGCCATGTAGTCGACGTTCACATGACACCACTATGGGAATCACAACATACATATCATCAAAATATCGAACACATATCAAGTTCACATGATTACTTGCAACATGACTTCTCCTGTGACCTCAAGAACAAAAGTAACTACTCACAAATGATAATCATGCTCAAGATCAGAGGGGTATTAATTAGCATAATGGATCTGAACATATAATCTTCTACCAAATAAACTATATAGTAATCAACTACAAGATGTAATCAACACTACTAGTCTCCCATAGGTACCAATCTGAGGTTCCGGTACAAAGATTGAACACAAGAGATGAACAAGGGTTTGAGAGGAGATGGTTTTGTCAAAGATGTTGATGGATATTGCCCTCTCCAAGATGAGAGGGTTGTTGGTGATGACAATGGCTTCGATTTCCCCCTTTGGGAGGGAAGTTCCCCCGGCGGAATCGCTCCCCCGTAGGGCAAAAGTGCTCCTGCCCAAGTTTCGCCTCGAGACGACGGCGCTTCGTCCCGAAAGTCCCCTCCTAATTTTTTCTAGGTCAAAATGACCTATATACCAGAAGATGGGCACCGGAGGTGGGCTGGGCTGAGCACAACCCACCAGGGCGCGCCTGGGGGGCCCGGCGCGCCCTGGTGTCTTGTGCTCACTAGGTGGCCCCCCTCCAGTAGTGATTTGCTCCAGTATTTTTTATATATTCCAAAATAATTCTCCGTAAATTTTCAGCTCATTTGGAGATGTGCAGAATAGGTAACTCTGACGTAGCTTTTTCAGGCCCAGAATTCCAGCTGCCGGCATTCTCCCTCTTTGCGTAAACCTTGCATATTATGAGAGAAAAGGCATTAGAATTACTCCAAAAAGCGTTATTATGCATAAAAACATTATAAATAATAGTAGGAAAACATGATGCAAAATGGACGTATCAACTCCCCCAAGCTTAGACCTCGCTTGTCCTCAAGCGAAAAACCGAAATCGAAAAACATGCCCACATGCTTAGAGAGAGAGGTGTCGATAAAAACAAAATACGGACATAGAAGAATCATGCTCATTATTATAACAGCAAAGAGCTTAACATAAAACTTTATCACACAACTTTTATCATATAACTTCTCATGAACAAGTAACAATTCATCACAACATTGAAGTATAAAGCATAAACTTTATTGAAAACCAACAAACTATGTTCTCAGTCAACTTTGCAACTACAATTCATCATATTTTCAGGAAGGGTCACGTATCGGAGCCTTTAGGCAAGTGCACATACTCAACCATCATTTAACCTTCTATGATTGCTAACACTCACAGCATACCCATGAGTAAAAAGTTTCAATCGGACTCATAGAAAGATAGGGGTTATAGTTTCGCCTCCCAACGTATTCACCTCAGGGGTGATGTGAACAATAATAACTCATGCTCACTCATATCCAACTGAATATATGTGCCTAGATCTTTCCTCACCACATGATGCTTGCAAAAAGAGAAAAATAAAAGGAATAGGGAAGGATACTTTGACTCTTGCTTAAAAGTAAATACATAAAAGTAAAAGATAGGCCCTTCGCAGAGGGAAGCAGGGGTTTCCATGCACTTTTTATTTGTATGCCAAATCCCTTAATGCAAAAGAACGTCATGTTATATTGCCCCTTATGATAGCAACCTTTATTATGCAGTCCATCGCTTTTATTATTTTTCCATCACAAGTTCGTACAACACTCAATTTTCTCTTACACTAAATGATCCAACACATTTAGAAGCAGTTTTATTGCCTTATTGCACCGATGACAACTTACTTGAAGGATCTTACTCAATTTATAGGTAGGTATGGTGGACTCTTGAAATAAGACTTTGGGTTTAAGGGTTTTTGGATGCACAAGTAGTATCTCTACTTAGTGCGGAGTTTTTGGCTAGCAAAGATATTGAGCAAGCACCACATGTTGAAGGATCTATGACAATATAACTTCTATGTGAATATGAACAAACATAAATCATTATGTTGTCTTCCTTGTCCAACGTCAACAATTTTGACATATAATATTTAATGGGGCTCACAATCATAAAAGATGTCCAAGATAGTGTATTTGCATGTGAATCTTCTCTTCCCTTATTAATTCTTTCATGAATTGCATTATTGACCAATGCTATGTTTGTCAATCTCCAACAAATTTTACCACTTATACTTTTCCTTATGTGATGTCATTACTTACCATAAGATTAGCATATGATCTTTTTCATTTATTTTTCCTTCTTTTTATTGCAACATAAAAGTAAAGAAACAAAACTCAGACTACTCTTTATTATATATCTCGCACACGATTACATAGATAGATAGACCACTAAGCAAGCACTCGAAAATAGATCGAACTAACTTTTGTTCAACTAAATCATAAGATAACTAAAGATTGAACTAAAATAGATAAAGGCAAAGATAGTGGTGGTGATACGATACCGGGGCACCTCCCCCAAGCTTGGCACAAGCCAAGGGGAGTGCCCATACCATGAACTCAAGTCTCCTTTCTTGGGGAAGATGATGGTTGTGGTGGTGATGAGGTAGTAAGTTTATCCAGCTTGCATCGAATGCTAAAGTTATTTTCCCTCAGATCATCATTCTCCAGCTCGAGCTTTAATAACCTCTTGCATAATGCTTCCTTGCTTTCTTGCAGGAAACGAGGAGGGATAGATTCGACTTCGTCCTCCTCATCTGTGAAACACACATAGGGAAAAGTATCCTTGAAGATATTTAGGTCCAGAGGCTGGTAAGAAACAGGGCACTCTTCTTCCGAATCTTGAGATGACATATTTTTAGATCTGCTAGAAAAATAGCATGAAAGAAGAACATAAGATTTCTCCACGATACGGTGGTCAATACATTCGGGGGTATATAAAGATTTTTTATCTTGGGAAACAAGCAAATGAGAGGGAAACGGAGTCAGGAAGGTTCCCGAGGTGGGCACAACCCACCTGGGTGCGCCAGGCAAGGTAGGCGCGCCCTGGTGTCTTGTGCCCTCCTCGGTTGCCTTCTTGGATGTTTATTATTTTCCTAATTTTTGTAATATTCCAAAACTGACAAAAAATATTTTTGTGGATTTTTTGGAGTCCGTTTACTTACCGTATCACGTACCTCCTCTTTTTCAGGATTCTGGAGTGTTCCCAAAGGTTTATTTTATGTGTTCCTCGGGTTTCATGGTTTGAATAATATTGCTTTCAACATTAATAGGCGTACCTGAGATATAGTGTTTAATTCTTTGCCCATTGACCACCTTCGGGTTAGTACCTTCGGCATTATTTATCTTGATTACTCCAGAGCGATAAACCTCCTCGATAATATATGGTCCTTCCCATTTAGAGAGGAGTTTTCCTGCAAAGAATCTAAAATGGGAGTTGTACGAAAGAACATATTCTCCAACTTTGAATTCCTACTTTTGGATTCTTTTGTCATGCCATCTTTTAACTTTTTCTTTAAATAATTTGGCATTTTCATAAGCTTGGGTTCTCCATTCATCTAATGAGCTAATATCAAATAACCTCTTTTCACCGGCAAGTTTGAAATCATAGTTGAGTTCTTTAATTTCCCAATAAGCTTTATGTTCTAACTCTAGAGGCAAATGACAAGCTTTTCCATAACCCATTTTATAGGGAGACATACCCATTGAATTTTTATATGCTATTATGTAGGCCCATAATGCATCATCCAATTTCTTAGACCAATTCTTTCGTGACCTATTAACAGTTTTTTGTAATATTAGTTTTATTTCTCTATTGCTAAGTTCAACTTGACCACTAGATTGAGGATGATAGGGTGATGCAATTCTATGGTTAACATCATATTTAGCAAGCATTTTATGGAAAGCACCATGAATAAAGTGTGAACCACCATCAGTCATTAAATATCTAGGGACTCCAAACCTTGGGAAAATGACTTCTTTAAGCATTTTAAGGGAAGTGTTATGATCGGCACTACTAGTTGGAATAGCTTCTACCCACTTAGTAACATAATCAACAGCAACCAATATATATTTATACCCATTAGAGGAAGGAAAAGGTCCCATATAATCAAAACCCCAAACATCAAATGGTTCAACATCAAGTGAATAATTCATAGGCATTTCCTGACGCTTACTGATATTACCAATTCTTTAACATTCATCACAAGATAAAACAAACTTACGGGCATCCTTGAAGAGAGTAGGCCAATAAAAAGCAGATTGCAATACCTTGTGAGCAGTTCTATCTCCAGCATGATGCCCTCCATAAGCTTCGGAGTGACATTTCCATAGGATTTGTTCCTGTTCATGCTCAGGTACACAACGTCTAATAATACCATCTACTCCTTCTTTATAAAGATGTGGGTCATCCCAAAAGTAATGTCTTAAATCATAGAAGATTTTTTTTCTTTTGTTGGTATGTGAAACTAGGTGGTATGTATTTAGCAACAATATAATTAGCATAGTCAGCATACCAAGGAGTCTTATGAGAAACATTTATTGCAACTAGTTGTTCATCAGGAAAGCTATCATCTGTAGGTAGTGGGTCATCAAGAATATTCTCTAACCTAGACAAGTTATCAGCTACAGGGTTCTCAGCTCCCTTTCTATCAGTAATATGTAAATCAAATTCCTGTAGCAAAAGAACCCACCTAATGAGTCTAGGTTTAGCATCTTTCTTTTCCATAAGATATTTAATAGCAGCATGATCAGTGTGAACAATTACTTTAGAATCAACAATATAAGATCTGAATTTGTCACAAGCAAACACAACTGCTAAAAATTCTTTTTCAGTAGTAGCATAATTTCTTTGGGCACTATCTAGAGTTTTGCTAGCATAATGAATACCATTCAATTTCTTGTCAACTCTTTATCCAAGAACAACACCAATAGCATAATCACTAGCATCACACATAATTTCAAAAGTCAAGTTCCAATCAGGTGGTTGAACGATAGGTGCGGAAGTTAAGGCTTTTTTAAGTGTTTCAAAGGCTTCTACATAATCATCATCAAAAACAAATGGAACATCCTTTTGTAAAAGATTTGTAAGAGGCCAAGAAATTTTAGAGAAGTCTTTAATAAACCTCCTATAGAAACCAGCATGACCAAGGAAACTACGAATACCTTTAATATCTTTAGGACATGGCATTTTCTCAATTGCATCAACTTTAGCTTTATCCACCTCAATACCTCGTTCAGAAATTTTGTGCCCCAAGACAATACCTTCATTAACCATAAAGTGGCACTTCTCCCAATTCAAGACAAGATTAGTTTGCTCACATCTCTGCAAAACTCAATCAAGGTTGCTCAAGCAATCATCAAAAGAAGTTCCATAAACAGAAAAATCATCCATGAAAACCTCAACAATCTTTTCACAAAAATCAGATAATATAGCAGTCATACATCTTTGAAAGGTAGCAGGTGCATTGCATAAACCAAAAGGCATACGTCTATAAGCATAAGTTCCAAAAGGGCAAGTAAAGGTGGTTTTCTCTTGATCAGGTTGTGAAACAGGTATTTGAGAAAAACCAGAATATCCATCAAGAAAACAAAAGTGTGTGTGCTTAGATAATCTTTCCAACATTTGATCAATAGAAGGCAAAGGTTAATGATTTTTTCTAGTTGATTTATTTAATTTTCTAAAATCAATTACCATTCTATAGCCAATAACAATTCTTTGTGGAATAAGTTCATTTTTATCATTAGGAACAACAGTTTGAAGGAAATATGCCCTAGAGGCAATAATAAAGTTGTTATTTTATATTTCCTTATTCATAATAAATGTTTATTATTCATGCTAGAATTGTATTGATCGGAAACCTAAATACATGTGTGAATACATAGACAAACACTGTGTCCCTAGTGAGCCTCTACTTGACTAGCTCATTGATCAAAGATGGTTAAGGTTTCCTAACCATGGACATGAGTTGTCATTTGATAACCGGATCACATCATTATGGACAAGACCCATCCGTTAGCTTAGCATAATGATCGTTTAGTTTTATTGCTACTGCTTTCTTCATGTCAAATACATATTCCTTCGACTATGAGATTATGCAACTCCCGGATACCGGAGGAATGCCTTGTGTGCCATCAAACGTCACAATGTAACTGGGTGATTATAAAGATGCTCTACAGGTATCTCCAAAGGTGTCTGTTGGGTTGGCATAGATCGAGATTAGGATTTGTCACTCCGAGTATAGGAGAGGTATCTCTGGGCCCTCTCGGTAATGCACATCATAAGAAGCCTTGCAAGCAAAGTGACTAATGAGTTAGTTACAGGATGATGTATTATGGAACGAGTAAAGAGACTTGCTGGTAACGAGATTGAACTAGGTATAAAGATACCGACGATCGAATCTCGGGCAAGTAACATACCGATGGACAAAGGGAATAACGTATGTTGTCATAACGGTTCAACCGATAAAGATCTTCGTAGAATATGTGGGAGCCAATATGAGCATCCAGATTCCACTATTGGTTATTGACCGGAGAAGTGTCTCGGTCATGTCTACATAGTTCTCGAACCCGTAGGGTCCGCACGCTTAACGTTCGATGACGATTTAGTATTATATGAGTTATGTGATTTGGTGACCAAATGTTGTTCAGAGTCCCGGATGAGATCACGGACATGACAAGAAGTCTCGAAATGGTCGAGAGGTAAAGATTGATATATAGGACAATGGTATTCGGACACCGGAAGTGTTCCGGAGGGTACCGGGTACATATCGGGTCACCGGAAGGGGTTCCGGGCACCCCCGGCAAAAGATATGGGCCTAATGGGCCAAGAGGGGAAACGCAGCAGCCAGCAGGGGCTGCTGCGCCCCCCATATGGGCTGCACCAGAGGAGAAGGAAAGAGGGGAAGAGAGAAGGAAGGGGAGGGATTCGGCCTCCCCCTTCCTTCCCTCCTCCCTCCTCTTTCCTTCCCACTCCGGTAAATAAGGAAGGGGGGGCGAATTGGGATAGGACCCCAAGTAGGATTCCTCCTACTTGGGGTGCCCCATGGCTGCTCCCCTCCCCCTCCCACCTATATATACATGGGGAGGGGGCAGCTAGAACACAAACCAACAACTATTAGCCGTGTGCGACGCCCCCCTCCACAGATTACACCCTCGGTCATATCTTCGTAGTGCTTAGGCGAAGCCCTGCGCGGATCACTTCACCATCACCGTCACCACGCCGTTGTGCTGACGGAACTCATCTAATTCCTCGACACTTTGCTGGATCAAGAGTTCGAGGGACGTCATCGAGTTGAACATGTGCAGAACTCGGAGGTGCCGTACGTTCGGTGCTTGATCGGTCGGAACGAGAAGAAGTTCGACTACATCAACCGCGTTGTCAAACACTTCCGCTTTCAGTCTACGAGGGTACATAGACACACTCTCCCCCTCTCGTTGCTATGCATCTCCTAGATAGATCTTGCGTGAGCATAGGAAATTTTTTGAAATTGCATGCTACATTTCCCAACAGTGGCATCCGAGCCAGGTCTATGCGTAGATGATATGCACGAGTAGAACACAAAGAGTTGTGGGCGGTGATTGTCATACTGCTTACCACCAATGTCTTATTTTGATTCGGTGGTATTGTTGGATGAAGCGGCCCGGACCAACCTTACATGACCACATTCATGAGACCGGTTCCACCGACAGACATGCAACTAGTTTTGCATAAAGGTGGATGGCGGGTGTCTGTTTCTCCTACTTTAGTTGAATCAAATTTGACTGCGGCCGGTCCTTGTTGAAGGTTAAAACAGCAAACTTGATAAATCACCGTTGTGGTTTTGATGCGTAGGTAAGAACGGTTCTTGCTAGAAGCCCATAGCAGCCACATAAAACTTGCAACAACAAAGTAGAGGACATCTAACTTGTTTTTGCAGGGCATGTTGTGATGTGATATGGTCAAGACATGATGTGATATACGTTGTTGTATGAGATGATCATGTTTTGTAAAAGTTATCGGCAACTGGCAGGAGCCTTATGGTTGTCGCTTTATTGTATGAAATGCAAACGCCATGTAATTGCTTTACTTTATCACTATGCGTTAGCGATAGTTGTAGAAGCAATAGTTGGCTAGACGACCACGACGCAACGATGGAGATCAAGGTGTCGAGACGGTGATGATGGAGATCATGACGATGCTTTGGAGATGGAGATCAAAAGCACAAGATGATGATGGCCATATCATGTCACATATTTTGATTGCATGTGATGTTTATCTTTTATACATCTTATTTTGCTTAGTACGACGGTAGCATTATAAGATGATCCCTTCACTAAATTTCAAGGTATAAGTGTTCTCCCTGAGTATGCACCGTTGCGATAGTTCGTCGTGTTGAGACACCACGTGATGATCGGGTGTGATAGAATCTACGTTCAAATACAACAGGTGCAAGACAGTTTTGCACATGCGGAATACTCGGGTTAAACTTGACGAGCCTAGCATGTACAGACATGGCCTCGGAACACTGGAGACCGAAAGGTCAAACATGAATCATATAGTAGATATGATCAACATAGAGATGTTCACCATTGATGACTACTCCATCTCACGTGATGATCGGACATGGTTTAGTTGATTTGGATCACGTATCATTTAGATGACTTGAGGGATGTCTATCTAAGTGGGAGTTCTTAAGTAATTTGATTAATTGAACTTAATTTATCATGAACTTAGTCTTGATAGTATTTGCATATCTATGTTGTAGATCAATGGCTCGTGCTACCATTCCCTTGAATTTTAATGCGTTCCTAGAGAAAGCTAAGTTGAAAGATGATGGTAGCAACTACACGAACTAGGTCCGTAACTTGAGGATTATCCTCATTGCTGCACAGAAGAATTATGTCCTTGATGCACCGCTAGGTGAAAGGCCTGCTGCAGGAGCAGATGTTGATGTTATGAATGTCTGGCAAGCTTGATCTGATGACTACTCGATAGTTCAGTGTGCCATGCTTTACGGCTTAGAATCGGGACTTCAAAGACGTTTGGAACGTCATGGAGCATATGAGATGTCCCAAGAGTTGAAGTTAATATTTCAAGCAAATGCCCGAGTTGAGAGATATGAAGTCTCCAACAAGTTCTATAGCTGCAAGATGGAGGAGAATAGTTCTGTCAGTGAACACATACTCAGAATGTCTGGATATCATAATCACTTGACTCAGCTGGGAGTTAATCTTCCAGATAATAGTGTTATTGACAGAGTTCTTCAATCACTGCCACCAAGCTACAAAGGCTTCATGATGAACTATAATATGCAAGGGATGGAGAAGACAATTCCCGAGCTCTTCGCAATGCTCAAAGCTGCGAAGGTAGAAATCAAGAAGGAGCATCAAGTGTTGATGGTTAACAAGACCACTAGTTTCAAGAAAAAGGGCAAGGGAAAGAAAGGGAACTTCAATAAGAATGGCAAGCAAGTTGCCACTCCCGGGAAGAAGCCCAAAGCTGGACCCAAGCCTGAAACTGAGTGCTTCTACTGCAAAGGGACTGGTCACTGGAAGCGGAACTGCCCCAAGTATTTGGCGGATAAGAAGGATGGCAAAGTGAACAAAGGTATATTTGATATACATGTTATTGATGTGTACCTTACTAATGCTTGTAGTAGCACCTGGGTATTTGATAATGGTTTGGTTGCTCATATTTGTAACTCGAAATAGGAGCTACGGATTAAACAAAGATTGGCTAAGGACGAAGTGACGATGCGCGTCGGGAATGGTTCCAAGGTCGATGTGATCGCCGTCGGCACGCTACCTCTACATCTACCTTCGGGATTAGTTTTAGACCTGAATAATTGTTATTTGGTGCCAGCGTTGAGCATGAACATTATATCTGGATCTTGTTTAGTGCGAGACGGTTATTCATTTAAATCAGAGAATAATGGTTATTCTATTTATATGAGTAATATCTTTTATGGTCATGCACCCTTGAAGAGTGGTCTATTCTTGTTGAATCTCGATCGTGGTGATAAACATATTCATAATATTGATGCCAAAAGATGCAAAGTTGATAATGATAGTGCAACATATTTGTGGCACTGCCATTTAGGTCATATTGGTGTAAAGCGCATGAAGAAACTCCATGCAGATGGGCTTTTGGAATCACTTGATTATGAATCATTTGATACTTGCGAACCATGCCTCATGGGCAAGATGACTAAAACTCCGTTCTCCGGAACAATGGAGCGAGCTAATGACTTATTGGAAATAATACATACCAATGTATGCGGTCCGATGAGTGTTGAGGCACGCGGCGGGTATCGTTATTTTCTGACCTTCACAGGTGATTTGAGCAGATATGGGTATGTCTACTTGATGAAACACAAGTATGAAACATTTGAAAAGTTCAAAGAATTTCAGAGTGAAGTAGAGAATCATCGTAACAAGAAAATAAAGTTTCTATGATCTGATCGCGGAGGCGAACATTTGAGTTACGAGTTTGGCCTTCATTTAAAACAATGTGGAATAGTTTCACAACTCACGCCACCTGGAACACCACAGCGTAATGGTGTGTCCGAACATCGTAACCATACTTTATTAGATATGGTGCGATCTATGATGTCTCTTACCGATTTACCAATATCGTTTTGGGGTTATGCATTAGAGACAGCTGCATACACGTTAAATAGGGCACCGTCTAAATCCGTTGAGACGACACCGTATGAACTATGGTTTGGCAAGAAACCTAAGCTGTCGTTTCTTAAAGTTTGGGGTTGCGACACTTATGTCAAAAGGCTTCAGCCTAATAAGCTTGAACCCAAATCGGAGAAGTGCGTCTTCATAGGATACCCTAAGGAAACAATTGGGTACACCTTCTACCACAGATCCGAAGGCAAGATCTTTGTTGCCAAGAATGGAACCTTTCTAGAGAAGGAGTTTATCTCGAAAGAAGTGAGTGGGAGGAAAGTAGAACTTGATGAGGTAATCATACCTTCTCTCGAATTGGAAAGTAGTTCATCAGAGAAAACCATTCCCGTGATACCTACACCAACTAGAGAGGAAGCTAATGATGATGATCATGAAACTTTGGATCAAGTTACTACAGAACCTCATAGGTCAACCAGAACACGATCCGCACCAGAGTGGTACGGGAATCCTGCACTGGAAGTCATGTTACTAGACCAAGGCAAACCTACGAACTATGAAGAAGCTATGATGAGCCCAGATTCCGACAGATGGCTTGAGGCCATGAAATATGAGATAGGATCCATGTATGAGAACAAAGTGTGGACTTTGGTGGACTTGCCCGATGATCGGCGAGCCATAGAGAATAAATGGATCTTCAAGAAGAAGACTGACGCCGATGGTAATGTTACTATCTACAAAGCTCGACTTGTCGCAAAAGGTTTTTGACAAGTTCAAGGAGTTGACTACGATGAGACTTTCTCACCCGTAGCGATGCTTAAGTCCGTCCGAATCATGTTAGCAATTGCCGCATTTTATGATTATGAAATCTGGCAAATGGACGTCAAAACTGCATTCCTTAATGGATTTCTTAAAGAAGAGTTGTATATGATGCAACCAGAAGGTTTTGTCGATCCTAAAGGTGCTAACAAAGTGTGCAAGCTCTAGCGATCCATCTATGGACTGGTGCAAGCATCTCGGAGTTGGAATATACGCTTTGATGAGGTGATCAAAGCATATGGTTTTATACAGACTTTCGGAGAAGCATGTATTTACAAGAAAGTGAGTGGGAGCTCTGTAGCATTTCTAATATTATATGTGGATGACATATTGTTGATTGGAAATGATGTAGAATTTCTGGATAGCATAAAAGGATACTTGAATAAGATTTTTTCAATGAAAGACCTCGGTGAAGCTGCTTATATATTGGGCATCAAGATCTATAGGGATAGATCGAGACGCTTAATAGGACTTTCACAAAGCACATACCTTGATAAAGTTTTGAAGAAGTTCAAAATGGATCAGTCAAAGAAAGGGTTCTTGCCTGTGTTGCAAGGTGTGAAGTTGAGTAAGACTCAATGCCCGACCACTGCAGAAGATAGAGAGAAAATGAAAGTCATTCCCTATGCTTCAGCCATAGGTTCTATCATGTATGCTATGCTGTGTACGAGACCTGATGTGTGCCTTGCCATAAGTTTGGTAGGAAGGTACCAAAGTAATCCAGGAGTGGATCACTGGACAGCGGTCAAGAACATCCTGAAGTACCTGAAAAGGACTAAGGATATGTTTCTCGTTTATGGAGGTGACAAAGAGCTCGTCGTAAATGGTTACGTCAATGCTACTTTTGACACTGGTCCGGATGACTCTAAGTCACAAACTGGATACGTATTAATATTGAATGGTGGAGCTGTCAGTTGGTGCAGTTCCAAGCAGAGTGTCATGGCGGGATCTACGTGTGAAGCGGAGTACATAGCTGCTTCGGAAGCAGCAAATGAAGGAGTATGGATGAAGGAGTTCATATCCGATCTAGGTGTAATACCTAGTGCATCGGGTCCAATGAAAATCTTTTGTGACAATACTGGAGCAATTGCCTTAGCGAAGGAATCCAGATTTCACAAAAGAATCAAACACATCAAGAGACGCTTCAACTCCATCCGTGATCAAGTCAAGGAGGGAGACATAGAGATTTGCAAAATACATACGGATCTGAATGTAGCAGACCCGTTGACTAAGCCTCTTCCACTAGCAAAACATGATCAGCACCAAGACTCCATGGGTGTTAGAATCATTACAATGTAATCTAGATTATTGACTCTAGTGCAAGTGGGAGACTGAAGGAAATATGCCCTAGAGGCAATAATAAAGTTGTTATATTATATTTCCTTATTCATGATAAATGTTTATTATTCATGCTAGAATTGTATTGATCAGAAACCTAAATACATGTGTGAATACATAGACAAACACTGTGTCCCTAGTGAGCCTCTACTTGACTAGCTCGTTGATCAAAGATGGTTAAGGTTTCCTAACCATGGACATGAGTTGTCATTTGATAATGGGATCACATCATTAGGAGAATTATGTGATGGACAAGATCCATCCGTTAGCTTAGCATAATGATCGTTCAGTTTTATTGCTACTGCTTTCTTCATGTCACATATTCCTTCGACTATGAGATTATGCAACTCCCGGATACCGGAGGAATGCCTTGTGTGCCATCAAACGTCACAATGTAACTGGGTGATTGTAAAGATGCTCTACAGGTATCTCCGAAGGTGTCTGTTGGGTTGGCATAGATCGAGATTAGGATTTGTCACTCCGAGTATCGGAGAGGTATCTCTGGGCCCTCTCGGTAATGCACATCATAAGAAGCCTTGCAAGCAAAGTGACTAATGAGTTAGTTACAGGATGATGTATTACAGAACGAGTAAAGAGACTTGTCGGTAACGAGATTGAACTAGGTATAAAGATACCGACGATCGAATCTCGGGCAAGTAACATACCGATGGACAAAGGGAATAACGTATGTTGTCATAACGGTTCGACCGATAAAGATCTTCGTAGAATATGTGGGAGCCAATATGAGCATCCAGGTTCCGCTATTGGTTATTGACCGGAGAAGTCTCTCGGTCATGTCTACATAGTTCTCGAACCCGTAGGGTCCGCACGCTTAACGTTCGATGACGATTTAGTATTATATGAGTTATGTGATTTGGTGACCGAATGTTGTTCGGAGTCCCGGATGAGATCACGGACATGACAAGGAGTCTCAAAATAGTCGAGAGGTAAAGATTGATATATATAGGACGATGGTATTCGGACACCGGAAGTGTTTCGGAGGGTACCGGGTACATATCGGATCACCGGAAGGGGTTCCGGGCACCCCCGGCAAAAGATATGGGCCTAATGGGCCAAGAGGGGAAACGCAGCAGCCAACAGGGGCTGCTGCGCACCCCATATGGGCCGCACCAGAGGAGAAGGAAAGAGGGGAAAAGAGAAGGAAGGGGAGGTATTCAGCCTCCCCCTTCCTTCCCTCCTCCCTCCTCTTTTCTTCCCACTCCGGTAAATAAGGAAGGGGGGCCGAATTGGGATAGGACCCCAAGTAGGATTCCTCCTACTTGGGACACCCCATGGCTGCTCCCCTCCCCCTCCCACCTATATATACATGGGGAGGGGGCGCCTAGAACACAAACCAACAACTGTTAGCCGTGTGCGGCGCCCCCCTCCACAGATTACACCCTCGGTCATATCTTCGTAGTGCTTAGGCGAAGCCCTGCACGGATCACTTCACCATCACCGTCACCACGCCGTTGTGCTGACGGAACTCATCTACTTCCTTGACACTTTGCTGGATCAAGAGTTCGAGGGACGTCATCGAGCTGAACGTGTGCAGAACTCAGAGGTGCCGTACGTTCGGTGCTTGATCGGTCGGAACGAGAAGAAGTTCGACTACATCAACCGCGTTGTCAAACGCTTTCACTTTCGGTCTACGAGGGTACGTAGACACACTCTCCCCCTCTCGTTGCTATGCATCTCCTAGATAGATCTTGCGTGAGCGAAGGAAATTTTTTGAAATTGCATGCTACGTTTCCCAACACAGTAATACCTCCCTTCTTAGGGACACAATGATCGACACTTACCCATCTACTATCAGCTATGGGATAGATTATACCTACTTCCAGAAGCTTTAATATTTCAGTTCTTACCACTTCTTTCATCTTAGGATTCAAACGACATTGATGATCAACAACGGGTTTAGCATCAGGTTCCATATTAATCTTGTGCTGACAGAGAGTGGGACTAATGCCCTTAAGATCATCAAGAGTATATCTAGTAGCAGCATGGTGCTTCATCAGAATTTTTAATAATCTCTCTTCTTCATGCTCTGAAAGGTTAGCACTAATAATAACAGGATATATCTTTTTCTCATCGAGATAAGCATATTTCAAAGTGTCTGGCAATTGTTTCAATTCAAACACCGGATCACCTTTAGGTGGAGGAGGACCTCCTAGAGTTTCAATAGGCAAATTGTGTTTGAGAAGAGGTCGTTGTTCAAAGAAAATTTTATCTATTTCGTTTCTTTCATGCATATGCATATCATTTTCATGGTCTAACAAATATTGTTCTAGTGGATCAGTAGGAGGCACGGCAATAGAAGCAAGACCAATTATTTCATCCTTACTAGGTAATTCTTTCTAATGAGGTTGTCTACTAAACTTGGAGAAATTAAACTCATGAGAGTCATCACCAAAGCTAACACCGACAGTTTGTTTTTCACAATCTATTTTAGCATTAACGGTGTTCAAGAAAAGTCTAACAAAGATAATGGGACAAAACCCATCTTGTGGGGAACCAAGAACTAGAAAATCAGTAGGGTATTTTATTTTCCCACACAAGACTTCAATATCTCTAACAATCCCAAGTGGTGCGATGGTGTCTCTATTAGCAAGTTTAATAGTAACATCTATGTCTTCTATTTTAGCGGGTGCTATGTCATTCATAATTTCTTGGTATAAGGTAAAAGGAATAGCACTCATGCTAGCACCTAAGTCACATAAACCATGATAACAATGATCTCCTATTTTAACTGAGACAATAGGCATGCCAACAACAGGTCTATGTTTATCTTTTTCATCGGGTTTAGCAATTCTAGCAGCTTCATCACAGAAGTAAATAGCATGCCCATCAATATTTTCTACCAGGAGATCTTTAACCATAGCAACACTAGGTTCTACTTTAATTTGTTCAGCAGGTTTAGGTGCTTTAATATTGCTTTTGCGAACCACAGTTGAAACCTTAGCATGTTCCTTTATCCTAACACGGAAAGGTGGTTTTTCAATATAAGCAGTAGGCATAACTGGATCAACATTGTAAATAATAGTTTCATCTTTGACTATGACCGGTTCTTTAATTTCTTCTTTAATAGGGGGTGATATTTAAAACACTTCTCCCTAGGGAGATCAACATGAATAGCAAAAGATTCACAAAAGAGGCTACTATCTCAGAGTCGAGTCCATATTTAGTGCTAAACTTGTGAAAAGCATCGGTATTCATAAAGGATTTAACACAATCAAATTCAAGCTTAATACCTGACTCTTTACCTTCATCGAGTTCCCAATCTTCAGAGTCGCATTTAATTCTTTCTAAAAGATCCCACCAGAATTCGATAGTCTTCTTCATAAAATAACTAGTACAAGAACTATCAAACATGGATCGATCATCATGGAAAGCCGAGCATAAAAATTCTGAATAATAATTACTCTTGAGAGCTCATGATTGGGGCATGAATATAAAATTAAATTAAGACTCCCACAAGCTAGAGAAATACTTTCTCCTTCACGAGGCCAAAAATTATATATATAATTCCGATCACGATGAACTAGATGCATAGGATAAATTTTTTGGTGAAATTCCAATTTCAATCAATTCCAGTTCCAAGATCTAATATCATCGCATAGCCTATAGCATGTCAATGCTTTTCCCTTCAAAGACAATGGGAAAACCTTCTTCTTAGCTCAATGCTTTTCCCTTCAAAGACAACGGGAAAACCTTCTTCTTAGCTCCATCTCCGGATAAACCTGCAAGCTTAAATAATCCACAAATTTCATTCACATATATCAAGTGCATATCAGGATGTTCAGTTCCATCTCCTGCATAAGGATTAGCTAGCAGTTGTTCTATCATACCCGAAGGAATTTCATAGCCAATATTTTCAGTAGGTGCAGTAGGTTGAGGGGCAACTAATTGTGCTTCCGGTCGAGGTGAAGATACCCTGAACAAACCCCTCAAAGGATGCTTCTCTATAGTAACAAGTGACAATAAATTTCAGCACGTAGTAATAATTTTTTCCTTACCAATTTCCACTTACCAAGAGCGCCAGAAAAGAGCCTTGATGACCCACAAGTATAGGGGATCAATCGTAGTCCTTTCGATAAGTAAAAGTGTCGAACCCAACAAGGGGCAGAAGAAAATGACAAGTTGTTTTCAGCAAGGTATTTTCTGCAAGCACTGAAATATTCGGTAACAGGTAGTTTGATAGCAAGATAATTTGTAACGGACAAGTAACGGTAACAGTAAATAAAGTGCAGCAAGGTAGCCCAATCCTTTTGTGGCAAAGGACAAGCCAAAACGGTCTCTTATGATAAGCAAAGCGTTCTTGAGGGTACACGGGAATTTCACCATGTCACTTTCATCATGTTGATTTGATTCGTGTTCGCTACTTTGATAATTTAATATGTGGGTGGACCGGTGCTTAGGTGCTGTTCTTACTTGAAAAAACCTCCTACTTATGATTAACCCCCTCGCAAGCATCCGCAACTACGAGAAAAGTATTAAGATAAAATCTAACCATAGCATTAAACTTTTGGATCCAAATCGGTCCCTTACGAAGTAGCGCATAAACTAGGGTTTAAGCTTCTGTCACTCTAGCAACCCATCATCTAATAACTACTCCACAATGAATTCCCTTAGGCCCAAATATGGTGAAGTGCCATGTAGTCGACGTTCACATGACACCACTAAGGGAATCACAACATACATATCATCAAAATATCGAACACATATCAAGTTCACATGATTACTTGCAACATGACTTCTCTCGTGACCTCAAGAACAAAAGTAACTACTCACAAATGATAATCATGCTCAAGATCAGAGGGGTATTAAATAGCATAATGTATCTGAACATATAATCTTCCACCAAATAAACCATATAGTAATCAACTACAAGATGTAAACAACACTACTAGTCACCCACAGGTACCAATCTGAGGTTCCGGTACAAAGATTGAACATAAGAGATGAACTAGAGTTTGAGAGGAGATGGTGTTGTTGAAGATGTTGATGGAGATTGCCATCCCCAAGATGAGAGGGTTGTTGGTGATGATGATTGATACGTCTCCAACGTATCTATAATTTTTGCTTGTTCCATGCTGTTATATTATCATTCTTGGATGTTTTACAATCATTTTATGGCAACTTTATATCAATTTTTGGGACTAACCTATAGACATAGTGCCCAGGGCCAGTTGTTATTTTTTGCTTGTTTTTTACTTCGCAGAAAATCAATACCAAACGGAGTCCAAACGCAGCGAAACTTTTTGGAGATTTTTTCTGGACCAGAAGCGATAAGTTGGGCCAAAGAAGTACCAGAGGGGTGCCCCGAGGGGGGCACAACCCACCAGGGGGCCCAGGCGCGCCCTGGTGGGTTGTGCCCACCTCGGTGGCCTCCCGCATCGCCTCTTTGCTCTATAAATACCCTGAAAATCCAAAAACCCTAGGGGAGTCGACGAAACACAACTCCAGCCACCGCAAGTTCCAGAACCACCAGATCCAATCTAGACACCATCACGGAGGGGTTCATCATCCTCATTGGTGCCTCTCTGATGATGCGTGAGTAGTTCATTGTAGACCTACGGGTCCGTAGGCAGTAGCTAGATGGCTTCCTCTCTCTCTCTCTTTTGATTCTCAATACAATGGTCTCTTGGAGATCTATTTGATGTAACTCTTTTTGCGGTGTGTTTGTTGGGATCAGATGAACTTTGAGTTTATGATCAGATCTATTTTATCCATGAAAGTTATTTGAGTTTTGATCTCTTATATGCATGATTGCTTATAGCCTCGTATTTCTTCTTCGAATCTTTGGTTTAGTTAGGCCAACTAGATCGATTTTTCTTGCCATGGGAAGAGGTGCTTTGTGATGGGTTCGATCTTACGGTGCTCAATCCCAGTGACAGAAGGGGAAATGATACATATGTATGGTTGCTATTAAGGATAACAAGATGGGGTCTATTCCTACATGAATAGATCTTGTCTACATCATGTCATCGTTCTTATTGCATTACTCCGTTTTTCCATGAACTTAATACACTAGATGCATCCTGGATAGCGGTCGATGTGTGGAGTAATAGTAGTAGATGCAGGCAGGAGTTGGTCTACTAATCTTGGACGTGATGCCTATATAATGATCATTTCCTGGATATTGTCATAATTATTTGAAGTTCTATCAATTACCCAACAGTAATTTGTTTACCCGCCGTATGCTATTTTTCTCGAGAGAAGCCACTAGTGAAATCTACGGGGCCCGGGTCTCTTCTTTATCATATTTGCTTTCCGATCTAATATTTGCCTCTTTTATTTTCAGATCTATTAATCCAAAAACCCAAAAATACCTTGCTGCAATTTTTTATTATTTATTTTATCTCGCGTTCCCACGAGATCTATTTATCCAATCTACTACAATTTTATCTATCTTTTACCCGGGAGGGATTGACAACCCCTCTTACGCGTCGGGTTGCAAGTATTTGTTCTTTGTGTGCGGGTACTATTTACATAGTGTTGCGTGGTTCTACTGGTTCGATAACCTTGATCTCATCACTGAGGGAAATACCTACCGTAGCTGTGCTGCATCATCCCTTCCTCTTCGGGGAAAATACTGACGCGGACACGAGCCATCAAGAAAGGATTTCTGGCACTGTTGCCGGGGAGACATCAGGTTCCTAAGCACAAATCTCATCTCCTTGTAATTTACATTATTTGCCATTTGCCTCTTGTTTTCCTCTCCCCCACTTCACAAAATTTTGCCGTTTTATTTGCCCTCTTTTTTGTTTGCCGTTTTCTCGTCAGATCTATTTTTGGTTGCGTTCTTGTTTGCGTAGTTGCGATGTCTCAAGAAAATACCAAGTTGTGTGATTTTTCCAATACCAATAATAATGATTTTATTAGCACTCTGATTGCTCCTCCCGCCACTAGTGCGGAGTCTTGTAATATTAATGCCGCTTTGTTGAATCTTGCTATGAAAGATTGATTTTCTGGTGGTACTAATGAGGATGCCGCGTCCCATCTTAACACATTCGTCGAATTATGCGATATGCAAAATAAAAAAGATGTGGACAATGATATTGTGAAGTTGAAATTATTCCCGATTTCTTTGCGAGATCGTGCAAAAATTTGGTTTTCTTCTTTGCCTCGCAATAGTATCGATTCTTGGGACAAGTGCAAAGATGCTTCTATTACTAAGTATTTTCCGCCCGCAAAAATTATTTCCCTTAGGACACAAATCATGAATTTTAAGCAACTTGAGCATGAACATGTTGCACAATCTTGGGAAAGAATGAAATTGATGCTAAGAAATTGTCCTACTCATGGTTTAAATCTTTGGATAATCATACAAAAAATTTATGCGGGATTGAATTTTGTTTCTAGAAATCTTTTAGATTCTGCCACAGGTGGTACTTTTATGGAAATTACTTTGGGTGAAGCTACTAAATTGCTTGATAACATTATGGCAAATTATTCACAATGGCATACCGAAAGAGCACCTACTAGTAAAAAAGTTAATTCGGTTGAAGAAATAAATTCTTTGAGTGAAAAAGTTGATGCTCTTATGAAGTTGGTTTCTAATAAAAGTGCTCCTATTGATCTTAATGATGTGCCTTTGTCTACTTTTATTGAGCAAAATAGTGATGACATAGATGTGAATTTTGTCTCGCGAAACAATTTTAATAACAATGCTTATAGAGGTAATTTTAATCCTAGGCATTTTCCGGGAAATTCCTCTAATAATTATGATAATTCCTATGGTAATCCTTCTTACAATAATAATAGGAACACCTTTGATCTTGAGAATAATATTAAAGAATTTATCAATGCTCAAAAAAAATTCAACAATACGATAGAAGAAAAGTTGAATAAGATTGATGATATGTCTAGAAGCATTGATAGAATTTCTCACGACGTAGAAAATCTGTGACGCCCCCGGCCTGATCGCGCGCTAATCATACACGCAAATGCACACGATCAAGCCTAAGGACTCACGGGAAGATATCACAACACAACTCTAAAACATAAATAAAGTCATACAAGCTTTATATTACAAGCCAGGGGCCTCGAGGGCTCGAATACATAAGCTTGCGAACAAGCGTCAGCGGAAGCATCAGATATCTGAGTACAGATATGAAATAGAAACAGAAAGGCCTTTAGAAAGGCGGGGCAAAATAAAACACTACGATCGAAAGGCGAAGGCCTCCTGCCTGGGACCCTCCGATCCTACTCCTGGTCGTCAGTCAACTCGTAGTAGTATCCATCCTCGGGGTAGCAGTAGCGATCGTCGGCGGGGGTAGCTATCTCAGCGACTCCGTCATCTGGTCATGACGAACTGATATGGGGGAAAAGGAAAGAAAAGCAACCGTGAGTACTCTGAAGTACTCAGCAAGCAAGGATCTACACTACATATGCAACATTTTCAAGGGGAGGCTGTATATGTGGACTGGGCTGCAGAAATGCCAGAATAGAGAGAAGGCCTAGTCCTATCGAAGACTAGCATCTTCAGCGGTCTTGCAGCCATAGAAGAGAGTAGAACAATACAATATAATGTAGCAGTAATACTATCAACCTCACCCAGAGATCCTTTCTCGACTCCCTGCGAGAAAGCAATCCCAGAGCCATACAGTCATCAAACCTCGTCCTGAGATCCTTTCTCGACTCCCTGTGAGAAAGCGATCCCAGAGCCAATACAGTCATCAACCTGTTAACGTCTCAAGGGTCCAGTTCTAGTTGTATCGATCGGGATACAACTCCGAGTGTCCTTTACCGTAGGACCGGCTATCGATAGAAGTGTTCTTCCCTGCAGGGGTGCACCAACTTACCCAACACGCTCGATTAACTTCGGCCGGACACACTTTCCTGGGTCATGCCCGGCCTCGGCCAAACGACACATCGCAACCCTACCTACAGCTCAGCAGAGAGGTCCCCGCCGGTCTACATCCTAAGCGCAAGGGGGTCTTGGCCATTGCCCCTCGCCCTCCGGGTCGTTGCGCACAGGGTGGATACCAGCATCGCCTCGGGTGGCCGACACGATCCGACCGTGCCGCCATGCTGAACTGGACGTCTGACAGAGCTTTCGGCTGATGCATACGATGCAGAACGCCCATACTATGCCCACGTGATGGTTAGTGCTATCAGACCAGAGGCCTGCTCGGATCAAATATCCAAATCGTTAGGACTAGGGGCTTGCGGAAACGAGCAGAGACTCACGAAAGATGTGACCCCGTCGCCCCGTCTCGAGGACTTGCGGCAAGGGTTAAGAATGCCCGGCCGCGCCTCGTATTCACCACTCGGGCACCACACAGGCACCCGTCTTCACAACACTCACCTCTCAGGCGCACGCGGGTACCCCTCAGGGCCGACCCGCCTATCCAAGGAACAGTGTAAAGTCCAAGTATCCGTGTGTCCATAACATCAAGGGAATCCGAGGTATCACCCTCGTTGGATTCCTACTCGATGTGTCTGTCAAGGTGAACTCGGAGGATTCACCCTCGATGGGTTCACACTTGATGTGTTGCACGACAGCGTCGTTATCGGAAGCGGTGAAGGAGGAATCACCCTCGATGACCACGACCGAATAGCTACTCTACAGAGTTAACATCAGAAGTGCTACAAGAGGTTTCACCCTCGGCACTCGATAGTAACGCTGCAGTGTCGTTACAACTAAGGGGGGGGTGATGTGCGGTGTCGGGTCCTGGTCTTCAATCCCATTGATCGGGTCTTCTGACGATCCAGCGCGGCAGTCGGGGTAAGTGGGGTCACTGATAGGTCTCTACCCAGCCTAGACTAAACAGTTTAGGATATGCAGGTAATTATCAACAGCAGGTTACAATGAACAGGCTATGCATCAGAATAGGTACAGCAGCAGCAGCAGCAGCAATTCTAATGCAAGCATGAGAAATAGAATGGGCGATATCGGGATGATCAAAAGGGGGGGGCTTGCCTGGTTGCTCGGCGGCAAGGGCAAGGTCGTCTATGGTGTCTTCGGGATCCGGAGCTGCGTCGGTCTCGGGGACGACGTCGGGGTCGGGGGCTATCGAGAGAGAAGAGGGGGAGGAAACAGTATAAATATAGAGCAAATATGAGCATGACAAATACGATACACGGTGCTAGGGGTAGTCTAACGCAGCATCACACGTAACAGACGGAGCGGGAGAATATCTGACGATATTTCCCGGGTCTTTGGAATTATCGGACAGAGGATAAGAGGGGAATGGTTGCAAGTTCGGATAGTTAGGGACGCGTGACGGACGAACGGACCGCGTATTCAGATTCGTCTCGTCGTTCTGAGCAACTTTCATGAACAAAGTATTTTCATCTGAGCTACGGATTATTTTATATGATTTTCTAAAGCTTTTATTAATTTTCTGAATTTATTTTTATTATTTAAATTAAACATTATCCAGAATAGTAACTGATGACATCAGCATGACATCATGCTGATGTCAGCAGTCATTAGGGTTAAGTTAATTAATTACTGATTAATTAAACTAACTAATTAATTAGACTAATTAAGCAGGATTAATTAAATTAATTATCTAATTATTTATTTTAATTATTTTGTTTATTATTATTTATTTTCATTAACAGGCAGGGCTGTGGGCCCCACTAGTCAGTGGACCAGGGCCGGACATGTCCGGAGCATGCCCGTTTGGGACCGGACATGTCCGGTGCCCAAATGGCACGCGCGGGCGCGGGCGGGCGAGGCCGCGGCAGCGCGCGGCAGTGCGCGCGGGGCCGGAGCGGCAGGGGGGGTGGCGGCGCGCGGCGCAGGCGGCGGGGGTGGCGGAGCAGAGGGGAGCAGCGGCGGCCGTAGCCGGTGCGGGCGCGTGCGGGGCGGCAGTGGCTGGCGAGCGACGCAGCGGGGAGAGCGGGGCGAGCGCGGTGAGAGGCGGAGCGGTCGTCGCGGGGCGCCTGCGCGAGCGACAGAAGGGCGCGGCGAGGGAGCTTCAGGGCGTGCGGGAGCGCTGCGGGGACAGCGCGGGCGCGATGACCGCGGGCAGAGAGGAGGGGAGTGGAGGCCACGGGCCTCACCGGCGATGGAGGGAAGAGGCAGCGGTGCGCGAGGAGGGTGACGGGGACGACGGGGACGGCGCGGAAGCAGGCCGGCGGGGGAGCGCTCCGGCGAGGCGGCGTCCAACGGCGACGGGGGCGAGCACCGGGGCGCGGCGGCGTCGCGCGCCGAGGGAGAGAGGGGGCGCGACGGGGACGAGGCGACGATGGAGAGGCGAGGTCCGGCGAGGTGGCACCGGAGACGGCGAGCGGCGATGGGGCGCGGCGTCGGCGCGGCCCGATCCAGAACTGGATCGGGGGGGAGAGGAGCGAGGGGGGGATTAGGTTTTTCGGGGTGAGGGGAGGGGGTTATAGGCCCGGGCCGGCCTGGGTGGTGGCCTGGTGGCCAGCTGGCCACGGCCCAGTTGGTCCGGGGGGGGGGGGTGGGGGGGGGGGCTTTTCCTTTTTACTTTTTTTTTTATATTATTTATTTTCCTTTTCTGTTTTCTCTTTTATTTTTATTCCAAACGACTTTTGTAAAATATGAGACTTGCTCCATTATTTACAGTGCATTATCTGTCACTGCTAGAAATTGGTTTGGGGTCCATATCTTTTTGTTTGGATTTTATTTAAATTGAAAAAGGATTAAACAGTGTTATGTTGCTGTTGTTCCTTGTTGTTCGAGTCCTTTTACAATTCCAACAAATATTGCAATCATTTTTATAAATGCTATGAGAATATTTGCAACATGATGCACATTTTAGTTTTCAGGTTTGGACAACTTTTATTTTCCACTTTTATTTAAATTTGGATTTGACTTAGGAGTTGAAATGCATTATGATGCAAATGATGATCATGCACTGTTAAACATGATGACTTGTCATTATCAAAAGGGTGATTACTGTAGTTAACCACCGGGGGTGTTACAAAATCTCAAGTTGAAAATTTGTGTGCCTAAGGTTGAAGAATTAATTAAAGCTTTATATGTTTCTATGGACGAAAGTAAGAAAAGAACCGCTATGCTTAGAGCTAAAAGAGAATTTTTAGAAAGAGTGTTTTCTAGCGATTGCTTTCATAAAAATGATGAAGATCTTAAAATGATTGGTATTTCTTCTATTGATTCTTTGTTTAGTAAAATTAAAATTGATGATAAAGGTATTGAAGGAGAGTCAACTTTAGTTAGAAGGCGTCCCGATAATTTGGAGGGTGAAAATCTTGTTGAAAAAATTGATAAAAGTAGATTTGGAGAGGTCAAAACTTTAACTAGTGATGTGCCCACTCTTTTGGATTACAAAGACTTTAATTATGATAATTACTCTTTGATTGATTGTATTTCTTTGTTGCAATCCATGATTAATTCACCCCATGCTTATGAACAAAATAAAGCTTTTACTAAACATATTGTTAATGCTATGATGAAAGCTTTGGAAGAAAAGTTGGAATTAGAGATCTCAATTCCTAGAAAATTACATGATGAATGGGAACCCACCATCAAAGTCAAGATCAAAAATTATGAGTGTTTTTCTTTATGTGTTTTGGGTGCTAGTGTTTCCACAATTCTGAAATCTTTATGTGATGTTCTTGGTCCTACCAATATTCAAGAGTGTTCTTTAAATTTCCACTTGGCGGATTCTACTATTAAAAAGCCTTTGGGAAGCATTAATGATGATCTTATTCTTGCAAATAGGAATTATGTGCCCATAGATTTTATTGTTCTTGATATTGATTGCAATCCGTCTTGTCCAAGTATACTTGGTAGACCGTTTTTACGTACTATTGGTGCCGTGATTGATATGAAAGAGGGCAATATTAAATTTCAATTTCCACTAAGGAAGGGTATGGAACACTTCCCTAGAACAAGAATCAATCCACCATATGAATCAATCATGAGGGCATCCTATGGATCTAGAAACAAAGATGACAATACTTGAATCTATGCTTTATGCCTAGCTAGGGGCGTAAAACGATAGCGCTTGTTGGGAGGCAACCCAATTAATAAAATTTTATTTTTGCCTTTTTATTTCTGTTTTTGAGTGTTTGCACAATTATGTCTCTGTTATGATTGTGTTTTTTATGTTTTAATTAGTGTTTGTTCCAAGTAAAGCCTTTGGGATAGCTTTGGTGATAGTTGATTTGATCTTGTTGGAAAACAGAAACTTTTGCATCCAGTAATATAATTGTATAAAATCACAGAAGCGACGAAAAATTCTGAATTTTTTAAAAAAGATTGATATACAAATTTCCTATGTTTTCCTAATTGCTCAGAATTTTTGGAGTTACATAAGTATGAGAACAATTCACATCTTTACAGATTGTTCTGTTTTTGACAGATTCTGTTTTCTTTGCATTGTGTGCTTATTTTGATGAATCTATGGTTTGTATCGGGGGGTATAAGACATGGTAAAGTTAGAATACAGTAGATATAATGCAATAACAAAATTTGAATGGGTTTTCTACAGTACTTAAAGTAGAGATTGGTTTTCTTATACTAACGGATCTCACGAAGGTTTTGTTAAGTTTTGTGTGATCGAAGTTTTCAAGTTTTGGGTGAGATCACGATGGATGAAAGAATAAGGAGTAAGAAGAGCCTAAGCTTGGGGATGCCCCATGGACCCCAAGTTATTATCCAAATAGAAACAAGCAACTAAGCTTGGGGATGCCCCCGAGTGGCATCCCCTCTTTCTTCTAACGACCATCGGTATTTTACTTGGAGCTATATTTTTATTCGTCACATATCATGAGTTTTGCTTGGAGCATCTTGTATTATATGAGTCTTTGCTTATTTTGATTTTTTAGTTTGTGTCATCTATCCTTGCTGGACACACCTATTTGAGAGAGCCAAAATTATGCTATGATTTAATAGAATTGCTCTATGTGCTTCACTTAAATTTATTGAGCTATGGAATTGCTCTAAGTGCTTCACTTATATCTTTTTGAGCACGGTGTGCTTTAATATTTTTGAAGAAATGCTCTCATGCTTCACTTAGATTTATTTGAGAGATAGTAAAATTTTGAAGAAATTCTCTCTTGCTTCACTTATATTATTTTGAGAGAAGAAAATTTTATGCTCATGTTCTTCACTTAGATTTGTTTGAGCTATCAATAGCAACATATGAAATTAGTCCCAAAGTGATAGATATTCAAGAGGGATATAATAAAAACTTTCATGAAGATAATTGGACAAAATAAACTTGATTCCTTGTAATAGTTTTGCGATATGATGATATAATATGTGAGTCATGTTGATGAGTAATTATGCTTTAGTAAGAATATTGGTGTTAAGGTTTGTGATTCCCTATGCAAGCACGAAAGTCAATAGTTATGCAATGAAATTACATCCTACTTGTGGTGCACTATTCGGTGTTAGTTATGCTTAATGCTCGTTTATGTGATTTTTCGTTTCTTGGTTGGATGCTTCTCAATCTATTTGCTAGCCTTCCCTTGTACTAAGTGGGATTACTACGTGTGCATCCAAAATCCTTAAACCCAGTTTCACCATATAAGTCCATCATACCTACCTATATGCGGTATTCTCTTGTCGTTCTAAGCAAATTTGTATGTGCCATCTCTAATTGTCAAAATAATTTCTCTTTTGTGTGCTCGTACCGCTCATGAAACGGTGGGGGTGGCTGATATTTTTCCATGCTAGATGTGTTATTCTCAAGATGAGTGTTTATTCACTTGTCATTGCACGAGAGTACGGCAAAGGTATTTGGGATGCCCAGTCCCGAAATGAAAAATGAATTTACTTTATGTTGTCAAATAATAAATTCCTTGGAAAGTGTTGGTATGGACGGCACCCGTGGATACGGTTAGCCGTGGAATGTGAAAGTATGGTGGAAAAAGGAATAAACTTTAATTTCTGTTTGGGAACCGCCTATGATATATCTAGCATGGAAAGTATTGGGAACTACTCGATCGTTTTCGTTGACAGGAAAAGCATGCCACCCAAAATGTTTTATCTTTATCTTTTTCGCTTCGAGCTCTGGCACCGCTACAAATCCCTACTTCCCTCTGCGAAGGGCCTTTCTATTTACTTTATGCAATTTTTATTTTTATTTTGAGTCTCCATCTTCTCTTATAAAGCACCAACTAAGGGGCACTATGATCGTACTTGAGCATTAGGTGTAGCTAATATGCGAGTGTGTTTCATGAATGGATCAATGATTGAGCATGGTGGGCTAGGGATAACTTGCTTTAGTGTTGATATTTTGAAAAACATGGTTGCTTGTTGATATGTTTGAGTATTAAAATCTTCATGTCAAAACTAGACTATTGCCTTGAATCATATAAAAGTCCAAATGTCCATGCTACAAAAGAAAAAGAATACGTGATGAACATGTTAGTCAGCATTCCACATCAAAAAATCTGTTTTTATCATTTACCTAATCGAGGACGATTAGGAATTAAGCTTGGGGATGCTGATACGTCTCCAACGTATCTATAATTTTTGCTTGTTCCATGTTGTTATATTATCATTCTTGGATGTTTTACAATCATTTTATAGCAACTTTATATCATTTTTTGGGACTAACCTATTGACATAGTGCCCAGGGCCAGTTGTTGTTTTTTGCTTATTTTTTACTTCGCAGAAAATCAATACCAAACGGAGTCCAAATGCAGCGAAACTTTTTGGAGATTTTTCTGGACCAGAAGGGACAAGTTGGGCCAAAGAAGTACCAGAGGGGTGCCCCAAGGGGGGCACAACCCACCTGGGCGCGCCTAGGGGCCCAGGCGCGCCCTGGTGGGTTGTGCCCACCTTGGTGGCCTCCCGCACCGCCTCTTTGCTCTATAAATACCCTGAAAATCCAAAAACCCTAGGGGAGTCGACGAAACACAAATCTAGCCGCCGCAAGTTCCAGAACCACCAGATCCAATCTAGACACCATCACGGAGGGGTTCATCATCCTCATTGGTGCCTCTCCGATGATGCGTGAGTAGTTCATTGTAGACCTACGGGTCCGTAGGAAGTAGCTAGATGGCTTCCTCTCTCTCTCTTTTGATTCTCAATACAATGGTCTCTTGGAGATCTATTTGATGTAACTCTTTTTGCGGTGTGTTTGTTGGGATCCGATGAACTTTGAGTTTATGATCAGATCCATTTTATCCATGAAAGTTATTTGAGTTTTGATCTCTTATATGCATGATTGCTTATAGCCTCATATTTCTTCTTCGAATCTTTGGTTTAGTTAGGCCAACTAGATCGATTTTTCTTGCCATGGGAAGAGGTGATTTGTGATGAGTTCGATCTTACGGTGCTCAATCCCAGTGACAGAAGGGGAAATGACACGTATGTATGGTTGCTATTAAGGATAACAAGATGGGGTATATTCCTACATCAATAGATTTTGTCTACATCATGTCATCGTTCTTATTGCATTACTCCGTTTTCCCATGAACTTAATACACTAGATGCATGCTGGATAGCGGTCGATGTGTGGAGTAATAGTAGTAGATGCAGGCAGGAGTCAGTCTACTAATCTTGGAAGTGATGCCTATATAATGATCATTGCCTGGATATCGTCATAATTATTTGAAGTTCTATCAATTGCCCAACAGTAATTTGTTTACCCGCCGTATGCTATTTTTCTCGAGAGAAGCCACTAGTGAAATCTACGGGCCCCGGGTCTCTTCTTTATCATATTTGCTTTCCGGTCTATTATTTGCCTCTTTTATTTTCAGATCTATTAATCCAAAAACCCAAAAATACCTTGCTGCAATTTTTTGTTATTTATTTTATCTCGCGTTCCCGCGAGATCTATTTATCCAATCTACTACAATTTTATCTATCTTTTACCCGGGAGGGATTGACAACCCCTCTTATGTGTCGGGTTGCAAGTATTTGGTATTTGTGCAGGTACCGTTTACATAGTGTTGCGTGGTTCTCCTACTGGTTCGATAACCTTGGTCTCATCACTGAGGGAAATACCTACCATAGCTGTGCTGCACCATCCCTTCCTCTTCGGGGAAAATACTGACGCGGACACGAGCCATCAACGATTGCTTCGATTTCCCCCTCCGGGAGGGAAGTTCCCCCAGCGGAATTGCTCCGCCGAAGGGCAAAAGTGCTCCTCTCCAAGTTCCTCCTCGAGACGGCGGCGCTTCATCCCGAAAGTACCCCTCCTGATTTTTTTTCTAGGTCAAAATGACCTATATACCAGAAGATGGGCACCGGAGGTGGGCTGGGCTGAGCACAACCCACCAGGGCGTGCCTGGGGGGCCTGGCGCGCCCTGGTGTCTTGTGCTCACCAGGTGGCCCCCCTCCGGTAGTTATTTGCTCCAGTATCTTTTATATATTCCAAAATAATTCTCCGTAAATTTTCAGCTCATTTGGAGATGTGCAGAATAAGTAACTCTGACGTAGCTTTTTCAGGCCCAGAATTCCAGCTGGCGGCATTCTCCCTCTTTATGTAAACCTTGCATTTTATGAGAGAAAAGGCATTAGAATTACTCCAAAAAGCATTATTATGCACAAAAACATTATAAATAACAGTAGGAAAACATGATGCAAAATGGACGTATCAACTCCCCCAAACTTAGACCTTGCTTGTCCTTGCTACCCCTTCTGTCACTGGGTGAGGACACCGCAAGGTTGAACCCATCACAAAGCACCTCTCCCATTGCAAGAAAAACCAATCTAGTTGGCCAAACAAAATTGATAGATCGGAGAGAAATACAAAGCTATCTCAATCATGCATAAAAGAGTTTAGAAAAGACTCAAATAATATTCATAGATAATCTGATCATAAATCCACAATTCATCGTATCTCGACAAACGCACCGCAAAAGAAGATTACATCGAATAGAACTCCAAGAACCTCGAGGAGAACATTGTATTGAAGATCAAAGAGAGAGAAGAAGACATCTAGCTACTAGCTACGGACCCGTAGGTCTGTGGTAAACTACTCACACATCATCGGAAGGGCAGCAAGGTTGGTGTAGAGGTCCTCCATGATCGAATCCCCCTCCGGCGGAGTGCCGGAAAAGGCTCCAAGATGGGATCTCACGGGAATAGAAACTTGCGGCAGCGGAAAAGTATTTTTGGTGTGCCCTTTGGTATAAGGTGAATATTTGAGAATATATAGTGGTGGAATTAGGGTTGGAAGGTCTCCGAGGGGCCCACAAGCCATGGGGCGCGCCCCTACAGCTTGCGGCCTCCCCGTAGGGCTTCTGGCCTCCTCTCTAAGTCTCGTTGGTTTCTTTTGGTCCAAGAAAAATCACCATAAAGTTTTATTCCGTTTGGACTCCGTTTGATATTCATTTTCTGTAAAAGTCAAAAACAAGGAAAAAAAACAGAAACTGGCACTGGGCACTAGGTTAATAAGTTAGTCCCAAAAAATAATATAAAATAGCATATTAATGCATATAAAACACCCAAAACAGGTAATATAATAGCATGGAACAATAAAAAATTATAGATACGTTGGAGACGTATCACCTTCCCCTCGGTCGGCCACGTCTTCTGCGGCCTAAACAACAACTTCCACAGCTTCCCGTGGGTGGTGCCGTAGAATTATTGCACGGTGCGGGGGTCTTCGGGCTTCTAGGAACACATTGGGGCAGCCCGAAATTGGCAAGGTAGGAGACGGCGGTGGAGCATGATCTGGACCACGCTGGTCAGCGTGGCCCCCACCTCTATCATATTGGAGACGCGTTTTTGCAACGCCTTCACCTCGGTAGTAGACCCCCAATCAAGGCCTTTCTTGGTCCACAAGGCTAACCTCGCCGGGGGTCCGGATCTGAATTCCGGAGCGGCCGCCCAGGCCGCGTCATGGGGTTCTGTGATGTAGAACCATTCTTTCTACCAGATCTTGACCGTGTCTATGAACACGCCCTCCGGCCATCCGAGTCGGGTGAGCCTGCTCACCATAGCGCCCCCATAATTCGTGTGCCGGCCGTCAACGATCTTTGGATTGACGTTGACGACCTTCAGCCATAGGCCGAAGTGTGGCGAGACCCGAAGAAAAGCTTCGCAGACGGTGATGAAGGCCGAGATATGGAGGAAGGAATTCGGAGCCAGGTCTGGAAGTCGAGCCCGTAGTAGAACATTAACCCTCGAACGAACGGGTGGAGTGGGAAGCCCAGTCCCCGGATAAAGTGGGGAATGAACACCACCCGCTCACCGGCGCGGGGAGTCGGCACGACCTGGCCCTCCTCAGGGGCCCGATGAACAATGTTGGGGGAGAGGTAGCCCGCTCGCTTCAGGTACTCGATGTCATTGTTGGAGACGCTTGAGGCCTCCCACTTACCCTTCGCTCCGGATCCGGCCATGGTCGAGTGCGAGGAAGGGTGATCTTTTGAGGGAAGATGAGCTGGGGCGCTGGTGCTTTGTTGAAGGTTGTGGCGAAAGGAAGAAGAAGGCGTGCGGGTACGAGTGCGGCTGGTCTCTTTTTATAAGCGGTCGTGATACCAAGAATCCTTTAAACGCGTTGTTGGCCTTGTCACTTCCCGATATACTTGTGACGTTATGCGCGAGTGGGATACTGGGTATCATTGATCAAATCCCTTAAAAAGCGGGACATGATCTCCACCTCGATGGGACGAGCCATTGGAGGGGTTGCCTCGAGCCGCGCATCGAGTTCTCATGTTTATGACCGGCTGCGACCCTTCGCCGAAAGTTGTCAGTTAAAGGTACTGCGTATATTTGGGCGGTTGGCCTTCAAGGTTAAGTGAAATCGATAGTTTGAATGCCGGATACGGCGCGACTGTGCATGTGGGACGGATACCCTCTAAAGGCTCGGCTGGAAAAGATCATTTCGAATACATGGGAGGAACTCGCCTACAAGCCGGAGACTACAGATGTGGGAGTTACGAGGAGTCGGCGTTGAAGGCTAGTTCGGGGGCTACTGAGGGAGCCCTGGACTAGGGGGTCCTCGGGATGTCGGCCTATCTCACATGGGTCGGACAGTTGGGCCGCACTATGGCTGCTGGTGGACCGAACTATGGAGCGGCATTGTATCCGGACGGAAGATCTTTTGTGCCTTGGTGTGTACTGCAAGTCAGGATGAAAGATTCGGCACACATGTTCCCTTGTTGTAACCGACTATGTGTAACCCTAATACCCCTGGTGTCTATATAAACCAGGGGACTTAGTCCGAAGAGGCTAGAGAACAATCGTCATCCTACTAGTTTAGGGCTTAGTTCATCTGATCTCGTGGTAGATCAACTCTGTAATCCCCATATACACAAGCAATATAATCAAGCAGGACGTAGGGTATTACCTCTTAGAGAGGGCCCGAACCTGGGTAAATATCATGCCCCACGTCCCTTGTTCCCCATCAATCCAAGATCCACAGTTCGGGACCCCCTACCCGAGATCCGCCGGTTTTGACACCGACAATGGGTGCATGCTGATATTTCATTCTTGGATACAGATCGAAAGTAGAAAGGCAAGAAGAGGCAGTTAACATGATTTGCATAAGGCTCTCAAATAGCAGCAAAGTTGGATAAAGATAACTAGATGGTAATACTGGTGACTAACTAGCATTTCATACAGCAAATTGTATTTCAGACCACTGTTCTGTCTAAAAAGAAACATGTTTTATTATCCACTCAATAAATATGGTTCACTGGTTGGTAAAACAAAAGAAACATGTTTTCGAGATAAATCACCTCTTGTATGAATGGTTGATAAAGTTCTTATAGCATTTGACCTACCCACAAGGCTAATAAAATTAATGATTGATGAAGTTTGCGCTGAGCTACCCAAGGACGAAGACACAAGAAAGAGACTCTTGGCCATTGACCCACCGGAGGACGAATAACTTTATGTCAATGTCAACCGCCAAGTCTTTTATATAGGCCGAGGCTTTTCTATGCACAGGATAAATAGCTCATTCTTGTTGTGTTACAGTTTTCCTATTTTGTGGGCTATTTGTTGTGTACCTCCTTACTGGAGATGTGAATTTGATATCCATAGCATAGAAGGCACCAGGAATTTTCAATGAATCGCCAGAACTACAGCATGCGCGAGCAGATTAGCTGTGTTAAGAGTGGCTGCTTCCTGATGGGCAATCAGGATGGGTGATAGAGGCTCAAATCAAAAGAAAATAGGTGTTAAGAGTGGCTGCTTCCTGGACTCCTGGTGCATTTTCCTGTAGGCAATCAGGATGGGCGCCATAGTTAGTCGTTTGTGTATATGTGCATCTTAAAGCTTGGTCTTAGCAAAGCATGCAGTAGCTACCTGTCCCCATGTTTGTTAATCCTGAGTTATACATTTTGAAATCAAATTTCATACAGCTATTCCAGTTACAATTGTTTGTATGCCCGGAAAACCTCTTCGGACAAACTAGTAGGATTTTCAACAACAAATCACAGAAGCACCAAAATATCAGGTTTGTCTTAATGCACTACAAAGAATTCTGGGCAAAACAATTATACTCATTAAGCTGTGACAGCAGTTCTGCAAGAATTTTGTTGTCATACAAGGATGAAGAGAAACTAAAACTACAAGGTTTGCATGTAGAAATCTTGCGCTCTTGGATGCATACAATGAAACGTAGTAAACGAAAACCACATCAGGGACGCCATTCTTGCCCTTTCCAAAATCTTGCGCTCTTGGATGCATCCAAAAGCATCAACCGCCCTCCATTCCCCCCTTCAAAATGTAGCCCCCCAGCCAACCGGGCAATAGATTTCGTTGCCTATTCATCATCAGAAAAGTTGTCCAAAGGGACCTCGCTCGGTTTAGCCACATCAGAATCCTGCCCAGTAAACAAGACATTAGTTAATTATACAGGTGCATGTGTTGTTGTACTCACACAAGTAATGCTATATCCAGAAGATTTTTACCTGCGCTTTATCCCAGTCCTTCAATTTGGAACCAAGCATGTATGTGTCACGTAGAGGGGCCCACCCTGGCTCATCTTCACCTTTGCCAATGCCAATATTCTAATAAACAGATCAATTATGAGTTACATGCACAGAAATCCATAAGTAAAGTTCAGTTATATATATGCAACACTATTAAAAATATGTTGCAAAATACTTAGAAACCTGCAGTTCAGCTAGTTAATTTTACCAACCAGTGAACTAGCAGCTTAGTTGGATAAACCAATGGTCCAGCTTTTTTTACTATACTGTTAGGATCCCCTGTTCACCCGATGATTATGGTAGGTATGCTGGTATTTATCCCCCAACTACACGTATATCCTGCAGCTTTTACTGTCTTATGGCTCATGGCAATCCTCATTTTTCAAAACTGCTAGCCTCAATAAATTAGACATAGTGTTCAAACTCCACTATGCCACCACTGTCACATTCATACACAAAAGAGAAGGGGTGCGCAACGGGCTCTGCTCTAATGTTTCATGTCAAGTTGCACTGCGGTAATTTTTCCAGCTATTAGCTTACATGTTCCAACCATGCATAGTTTCATTTACTTTGTACACCGAATAACTAGTTTCAAAATTGAGTCTTGTTTGAAGTTTAGTGTGACTGCTTGATACACTAGCAACGATGACTTCCATTGTCCACAAATTTAATCGGACAATGCAACATTAATACCTACTCCCTCCGTTCCAAATTACTTGACCCATATTTATTTAGACACGGATGTATCTAGACACTAAACAAGTATAGATACATCCGTATTTAGACAAATTCAAGTCAACTAATTTGGAACGGAGGGAGTAGTACATAAGCCCCTAAACTCAAGGGACGGACTTTAGGGGTTGTTTTGACAGAATCCGTTTAAGTAAAACTGATTTCACCCCGAGGTTGTTAGCCCGAACTGTGAGTACTCGGGGGACACTATGAGCAAGCTAGCAAAAAAATTGTGGACTAGCACGGGAGAGACTCTTGATTGGTGAGTGGAAAAATGATTTCTATTGCCAGCACTTGGCTGTATTTATAGCACATGGGAGGGTTGGTTCCTGAAGTTTAAACCGACTATGGCTGCTAGTACAAGCAAAACCTGAATTTACTACTACCTGTCTACATACATTCATTTCCTTACCAACTAAGAGAGCTCTAGCTGACCTGTATCTTATCCTGAAATGCTGCTGGGATAAGATAACCTGCTCCTAGCAGCATATTTTGACTTATGTTGCTGCGTTGAAGAGACTTCTGTTGACAGCGTTTAACCCACAGAGGTTAGCACAAACTCTGTTTGCATATCGTAGTCAATCCGTGGATTACTAGAACTTGTTTCGTCTAAACTCAAAATTTTGCATTTATGGAAAATCGACTAATAATCGTTTTTACAAAAACGCATTCTCTCATGAACCAATAAAAGCCAATCTCAGGATAGTTTCTTGCCGTGACGTTAATGCCGCCGCCATGAAGGATTGTGCTGCCCCTTGCCAGTCATCGTCTTGCAACGATTACTCGTGGTCGCTGTCGACGTTTCCCCCCTCCGCCACTGTCGGCCCTCGGCCAAGGTCGCTGCCGACACTTCCCCCCGACGACATTGCCGGCCCTCACCTATGGTCGCCGCCGTCGCTTCCGCCCCACGCCACTGCTGGCCCTCGCCCCGCCCGACGACATTGCCGGCCCTCACCCATGGTCACCGTCGTCGCTTCGGCCCTACGCCACTGCTGCTGGCCCTCGCCCATTGTCACCGGTGATGCTTCGGCCTTACGCGGCTATGCCACTGCCGATCCTCGCCCATGGCCGCCGGTGCCACTTCCGCCATCCGCCACAGCCGACCCACTCCCATGGTCCTCGTCCAGTAACTACAGTTTCCATGTGAATCTGCTGTTTTGGCTGCCGGTTGAGGATTCATACGGGCAAGCTACTGCTTGAGGAGATCGAATCTTCCTACCATAGAGCAGCCTGACGACGTGACAATAGCTCCAGCGAGTCCCTCGCCGGATGTTGCTGACCACCAGCAACGCTGATGCTACTTCCTACAGTTTTCATGGTGCTGCTCTCAGGTCACTGCGGAGGATGGAGAGGACATCTTGCTCAGCCAAAGCTGCGATTTCGATCTCAGCGAGATAATGGTATCAGCAGGAAGCAGCTGCTTATCGCAGCGGCCTCACAATCAGAAAGATAATGCAGTATTTCTTCAATAGCATCATCAACATCATGCTCGGCCAAAGCTGTTGCACGCAGTTGACGATTACATGTGTGTCCGTCAAGGGAGAGAGAGAGTTCAGGAACAAAGGAAAATCTATTTAATACTCTCGTTGATATTTGAAGTTTTTAAGTCCAAACGAAGTATCCTATAAATCAGCTTCAACAAAACAACAACCTAAAACTGGTTTTCCTAAAATCCTCTTAAAACTGGTTTTGCTAATACTTGTTCCAAATACTAGTTATCCAAACAATCACTTAGTGAAGAAAGAATAGGGTGTAACTACCTTTGAGAACTTGGAAGATCCCTGGCCTTGTTGTCCTTCGTTAGATGGTACAGAGTGTTTTGCCAAAGCTGCTAGGACAAACAGGAAACCAATCAACCCATTTGGATATCAGTATAGAAATGGTTGTGAGCATCAAAACTGAACGCAGAAGATAGGCATGATGTGCACAATCATGGGTCAATATGATGGTGTGCTGGCATCAGAAGAACTATAGCATGTGACCTCTCCAGCTGTTTTCAGTTCTAACTGATTTTCAAGTTTGTCTGCAAATTATCAAACAAATGTACATCTACTGTTCTTACAGTCAAACATCAAGTCGTCAAATTCAAACCCTCTAAAATGTAAGCAATTATATGCCTCTCCCAACACTTGGTCATTCAGTGGCCCATGAAATGGTGGTGTTTATAGAGTGAAAGCAGACCTGTATCATGTCCATTGCAACTCTAACTAACATCAACCTGAGCTTCGAAGCTCCAGACTGCACTTAATTAGCTAAAGGCTTGATAAACTATGAGTCCAGGTCACCAAATTTCATTGTTTCACAAGTTTCACTCTGCAATTGAGATGTTTGAAAAGAAGATTTCACATAATTCTTTTCGATTAAAGCAACAACTACTCTTACAAGACTTCAGAAATAACAATACCCGCATCGCCAATTTATATGTCATATTGTGATGACACGGGGTCATGGGTGCATGCTGATATTTCATTCTTGGATACAGATTGAAAGCAGAAAGGAAAGAAGAGGCAGTTAACATGTTTTGCATAAGGCTGATCTGTTTCAAACAGCAACAAAAATGGATAAAGATAACCAGATTGTAATAGTGGTGACTAACTGGCATTTCATACAGCACATTGTATTTCAGACTATTGTTCTGTCTAACAAGAAACATGTTCGATCATCCTGTAAACAAATTATTTGAGTTGTCCCCTGCCCACTCACGCTTTTCTTTTCCAGATAACTAATAAACAACGATAATACAAAGTTTGGCCATCCACAAATTAGAAGTTCCAAAAAGTAGGCGAAGGTGTCAAATGAATCTTAAAATATTGGAGGAAGTCAATAGCATTGAGAAGGAAAAGGTCATACATTTGACATCTTTACTTCTTGATGGATTCAAACCTTTCCTAGTCTGTCGCTTGCTCACCTGAAAAAAAAGTAAGACTTACTAATTAGCTAACACGATTTTTTTCCAAAGTATATACAGGCAATTGAATCGAGTGTTCCAATAGGTTTCAATTCTTCAGGATTCCAATAAAGTTAATCAAGTAACCTACACCAGAAGAATTCCTAAGGATTCAAATCCTCCAAAACCCTAATGAAATTCGTTTGAATCAAATAAGCCCATAGTAGGTAAGTAACTAACTGTGGAACTAATTGCAGCCTGAACTAAGCAAATCTCTTTCTCGAATATATACAGGCAATTGAACCGAGTGTGATATGTATGAGAGTTGCCATATGTTGTTCATTAGAAAGAGATGGGAAAGGTATCACGGAGCCCCATCCAAGTCTTAGGATAACTGGCATTGCATAGCATATTTTGCTGAATGCCCAAAAAAATTAGAACCACAAATTTGCATTAGGATAAGAATCCTGGAAGCTCCCTAAAATGAATAATTATATATTCACAACAAAGAGCAACATATATGTCTAGCAGTTAAGAAAAGACAAGTGTGCTTACCTCATTGAACAATCTGACAACTGCATCATCAATAGAGTACATGAAAAGATGTTGGAGAGCAAGGGGTGAGTTTAGAGAAGTTTGATATTATACGAAAGCAAAATGACATAGTAGAAAACAGAACATTACCTCCTTGGGTTGCAACCTTGATAAGCATCTTTTCTTTGTTGTCAATAGCATTCTCAGGTATTTTATGACCCTTCTGCGCAGCCTGCATTTGCCACAAAACAAGAGGTCATGCCCTGAACACAAACGCATTTTAAGTGCATGGTGAATTAGCAAGCAAGTGAATTGAGGTGTAGCATACAATGCGCTTCTCCTTGCGGGCCTCTCCCTTGGACTTGTGCTCGTCCGCCTCCTCGGCCAACTTGGCGGCGACCAATTTCTTGTCCGCTGACAGAATTGGACCCTAGCAACAAGAAGAAAAAGTGTTAGTCCCCCTTTTATGTTATGCATCATGTTGACAGAAATCAGAAATGTAAAAACGTGAGAATTAGGGGAGTAACCAACCAATGGGTTGTCGGCGAGCTTCTTCTCCATGATCTTGGTGAAGGCGACCTGGAAAGCCCTGCAGCCTTCCTGGAACATGGTGACCGCCTTTTCTCCGTCGGACTCCCCGCCGGAGCTGGAGGCCTCCTCCTCGGACGAGGGGGCCTCTTCGACGCCGTCGCCACCATCGGGAGCTGCATCACGTTGCTTCGGCGGTCGTGGCTGTGACTTCCGTGGTCGGACTTGGGCGGCGGCGTCGTCGTCGTCGGAGTTGTAGTCGCGGGCGCGCTTCTCGAGCAGCTTGAGGAACTTGGCGCTCGGCTTGCGGCGGCGGCGGGTGGCGTCGTCGGGGCCCTTCAGCTTCTTGTTCTTCTTGTTGGGGTTGCCCTTCCCCTTGTTCTTGCGCTTGTGGGGGTTCCCGGCGGCGGCGGCGGCGGCAGCCGGTGCAGGTTGCGCGGGGGAGTCCGCCATGGATGGAGCTCGCTAGGGTTCGGGCTGTAGGTTTTGCCTCTCGGCGGCGGCCTCCGCTTCCTTTGCAGGTCAGTGACGACGGTCGTGGCGGCGACGTGCGGTGGTGGCTAGCCGTCGAGTGGTAGTGTAGGGCACGGCGGCACGCGTAGGTAGCGGGCTCGCGCAATGGGGAATTGGGGATTTAGGATTTAGGGTTTATGTGCGGTAAGGCCGGCTGGAGAAGTACTGTGTTGCCCTGGGCTGGGCTAAGCAAAAGAAATGGGCCGCTGATAGTCTTAAGTAATCCTTCAGCCGGAGGAAGATGGACCGCTCCAATACGGGCCCAGTGGCAGCAGTTTTCAGGAAGTTTTTGACCAGTTTTTTCACATAGTTTTTTTTTCCTGTTTGTTAGGTGGTGGTTTTGATGGTTTTCTGTGTGATTTTTTCCATGTTTTTTATAGTTTTGACCTTTTTCGCGTGGGTTTTTCCCTGTTTGGTTCTGTAGTGGTTTATGTGTTTCTTTCACCTGTTTTTCTCCGGTTTTATATGTTTCTTCACTGGTTTTCTATGGGGGTTTTTCATTATTTTCTCAACACGTGTCTTCTTTTTTTCAGTACATATTGTATTTTTTATACACATTGAACATCTTTCAAATACATGATGTACATTTTTTAAAATACATGTTTCTGTACTTTTAAAAATGTGTTCAACATTTTTCAAATAAATTTTGAAACATTTTTTAAAATGGTACTCCCTATTTAAACATATGAAAATTATATTTGTCTATAGAGGGAGTACATGATAATTTATTTAACTTGGTGAAAATTCTTTTTATATTGTATAAATATTATTTTAAATAGCACCAAAAAATTGAAACATAATGTCAATTATACTTACTTGATTTTTACGAAACATTTTTTATTTATACGAACATTTTTGCGAAACGTGTTCTATATGTCAATTTATTAACGTAATTAAAAAAATTATTTTTTAAGAATATTAATTTCTAACACTGAATATTATCTTTTAATTCGTGAACATTTTTTACATGTGAACATTTTTATGTACAATTCTTAATGACATTAACATTTAAAAAGTTCAGTGAACATTTTTTAAGCACTAGATAAACATTTTTTAACACTACATAAACATCTTAAATATAAATATTTATATTTTAAGATAATTCAGAGTATATTTTATTTTCTTTCAGAATATAAATAAAAGTATAAAAAGAAAAAAAATCGAAACAAACAAGTGAATGAAGCAGCATCCCACTCAACAATATTTCTTGGGTCGGCCCATTTAGGGAGCGCTGCAACCGACACTGCACTTGGGATCGTTGTAAAGCGATATATATCCACACCCAGGTACGAGAGTAGGAGATTCTCACAAAAAAAAAAGGTACGAGAGTAGGAACCCAAATTTTCTAAAACAAATTCAGGTTTTTGCATATGACAGAGATAGAGGAAACTGTTTGGACTATATGGGTTTGGGATCGAGAAAAAGTGCTCACCCCTCATGTTGGCTCCGCTATCATGGGTCAGCCCAGGTCGGATGCCTACCTCAACATAGGACAGGCTTTTTTTAATTTCATGAACATTTTTTAACATGTGAACATTTTTATATACATTTACTTAATGCCATTAACAATTTAAAAGTTCTGTGCACATTTTTTAGCACTGCATAAACAATTTTTTAACACTACATAAACATTTTAATATAAATACTTATATTTTAATATATTGCAGAATATAAATAAAAGTATAAGAAGAAAGAAGAACAAAATCGAAACAAACAAGTGAACGAAGCAGCATCCCACTCAGCTATATTTCTTGAGCCGGCCCATTTAGGGAGCGTTGCAAGCGACACTGCACTTGGGATCGTTGCAAGTGATATATAGCCGCACCCAGGTACAAGAGTAGTAACTCAAATTTTCCAAATAAATTCAGGTTTTCGTATCTAACAGAGATAGGGGAAACTGTTTGGACTATATGGGTTTGAGATCGAGAAAAGGTGCCCACCCCTCATGTTGGCTCCCCTATGATGGGTAGGCCAGGTAGGATGCCTACCTCAACATAGGACAGGCCGGACCGGATGCCTACCTTGTTCTGTTTGATGGGCCACACACTAGCCTATGCATAAAATGAAAATGAAGTCATCCCCGAAATCTATACCAGTTTTTTAAACAAATTCATATTAGTTCAGCATGTGGAAACGATCCTAAGAGCATCTCCAGCTTCTAAAAAACTTCCCCAATTATCATTATGGGGGGGTTCCTAATTACATTTTTTTGGATTTTTTTGCGAATAGGCATCCCAAACATATATAAAATTGCATTGAGGTCCCTAGATCACCGGACGATGACTATCGCAACCAGAACGAGCCATCGACGTGCCATTGTCGTTGCTCCCATATCGGAGCCAGTCTGGTCTTATTGATGACACTCAGAAGTCTTCGTGTGTGTGTGTGTGTGTACGTAAGGACCAACTCTCTGGAGTCGCAGCCGCCGCACATTGAACCCTTAAATCGATCGGACGTGTTTGACACATGATCTCACCATCACGCATGTACGACGAGAAGCCCTTAACCTCGTTGTCCCAAGGAGACGACCAAATTCTACACCAAAGCTCCTTCGACTCCACACTGGCAGACAAATTCGAGGTGGAACGAAGCCCAGAAGACCAACTCGAAGATGAAGCGTTGCCATCCGTCCGAGCGCCGCGCCTACGAGGACTTGAAAACCCTTATCTGAAATACTAGCCGGAACCGAGGCATCGGGGTTCCCCTCCCCGCCACCAGCTATCAGAGCAACAGACAAGGGGGGGGGGGACTGAATCCACTGACCGTGCAATGAAGCTTGGTGGGTAGGAGAACTTTACCCTAACCGCATATGTGTGGGGGAAAGGAAAAAAGATGTGTTATTTTTCTGTTTATGGGGATGAATGATTTCGTAGATCCCCAATAATCACTTTCCAAACATCAAACCCATAAGGCCCCAACTTGTCATTGATCTCCCCCCCCCCCCCCCCCTCTCTCTCTCTCTCTCAACGGTGGCATGACATGCGGCGGCCGATATGATGGGGCAGCGGGTGGCAAAAGAAGGGATTTTTCACGTAGTTGTTGATCCGACGTGTATTGGAAGATATTGGAAAGCCCCCCCCCCCCCCCCCCCTATAGATGGGCTATTTTCTTTTCACCATTTTTTTTGGAAAAAGTGGAGTTGTAGCTGGTTTTTGGCTCAACTCCCCAATACAAAAAATATATTGTAGAAAGAGGAGCTGTTTGAAGATGCTCGAGCGTCTCCAATAGCAGACCTAAATTCTGGCTAACCACATCCATGTTAAATAGAGGAGAGGGACAATTTGGGTAGCAGAAAAAATTCTGCTTTTTTTTCTGGGAGAAACTTTCAATCTATTCATCTTCAATCATGGCAGTACAAGAATAAAAATTACAACCATTTCCGTGGACCACCTAGCGAGGACTACAAGCACTGGAGCGAGCCCAAGGTGCGCCACCATCATCGCCCCTTCCTCACTAGAGCCAGAAAAACCTTGTTGTAGTAAACAGTCGGGAAGTCGTTGTGCTAAGGCCCATAGGACCAGCGCACAAAGGCAACAACTATCGCCGATGAAGAAATTCGTAGATCAAAAGGATCAAACATGTAAACACGCGAACAAAGACGAATGAAGACCGGATACAAACTGATCCAAGACCGATCGAATCCCGCAAGATCCGACGGAGACACACCTCCACACGCCCTCCGACGATGCTAGGTGCACCATCGGGACAGAGATAGAACATGGGAGACATTATTCCTACTAAGGGGCATCGCCGCCGCCACACGGCCCCAATCAAGAGGCTGAAACTAACAAGAACGAGAACGGGGTACCTCCTGTCGGCGGAGGCCGAGATCATTCGCACCTCCATGGCCCAGAGACCATCGGAGATGGGGCGGACCGGCGGCGGTGCCGACAGGAGGAGAAGGGTTTTTTTCTTAAAAATCCTACTTTTTCAGCATACCCAAAAGTCGATACCCATGTTTCCAAAACCAAATAAACCGTAGAGATAACATACATAGTACTTCAAAACTGGAGTAGCTCATTGCATAATCGAACTTTCTCCTGAAGGGACTTGTTGAATTTGGAGACCGGCGTTCACCAAAGGAGCAAAGAACAGCGCTGGTACCGGTGGCGTGGTGGGCTAAACCCCACTATTACCACCACCATCGTCTCATCAAGTGAAGTATGCCAGCAGTTGTTGCCATCGAACGACAACAGCATACATGATGAAAAGGTTCATGCATGCAGGATCCAGTCTGTTTCCTGCTTCCACAGAAGCACCGGTCTCTGTCTCTCTGACGCCCAACAATGCAGACACCTCTTCCTTTTTTCCACTTTGATTAATCAGCACCAGCCGACCGGAGATAGCTAAAAAACAGTTTAGCATCACCGAAAGCTTTCCATCCAAACGTGCATTTTTTTTTACACTGGGGCCTTGTGATCCCGTGAACGAAGTCCATGGATTTGATGGGGGCAAATCTAATCAGAAATAGTGTGCACCTGTTGTAGAAATTTGACTTCAGCGTAAATAATATGTACCACAGCACCATTTTCTTTTATGTTTCGAAAGGGACGCTTTTGTATAGTGCCACGCCCTTCTAGAATATCTGACGAGAGAGTGGCCACGGAATTATTACCACTTGCAGCCATACCCAATTCTTGCGTATATATGTACAGGGAAAAAGGAAAAGATAATTCCGTTTCTTGCTTACAAGCAAGCAAAAGAAAAAACGGCGTCCGTGCGTGAGTGCGTCCATCCGCTCCCGTCCATAACATTTCGATCACAAATAGGTAGGCAAGGCAAGCCCTTTGTCCATAATAACATGACGCACTTTGCTTCTGAATCCGGACCTCTCTGGCTGCTCTGGAAATAGGTTTGCACGGTTCGGAAGAGAAGGAAACTTGTGGATCATTTTGGCCATGTCATCAGGCGCATCCATGTCTTAAGTGGAACTAGATAGAGTTAAGTGCCGCTGTCGGAGAAAGAACACAGGATTTCTGTGACATGGCTCTCCGAAAAAGGAAGAGATTGCTTCAAAAGATAGATTACTCCTTGATCGACCACATATAATCAAACAAGAACAAGCGAAAAATTAATTAGCCGGTAGTAACTTTTTTGTGTGTGGTGGGAAAGGAGCCCACTCAGCCCAGGCAGGAAGCAGATGCCACCGGAGAGACCAGGGCATCGATAGCTGTATGGTAAAGATCGACCGGTCATTCCTCGACGAGACGGTTCACTCGCCGGCCGGCCGGTGGTGACATCCGCACCGCAAATAATCGTGGCCATTACCGTCGCCGTCGTCAAGTCACACGCGTACGTGCGAGCGTTCGCCGATGCGGACGTCCATCGCTAGCCAGGCAGACGCCGGCCGGTGGTGGCTTGGCCGCACGCGCTTGCCGCCTAGCGAGTGCACGTCGCTCTCGTGGCCAAGTGCAGAAATTCCTCGAGAAATTTATGTATGCCTGGAAATAAAGGTGGCGCGTACGTTCGGTGGATTCGATTGGAGTTCAGAGAGCGTGGAAGGCCAAGGAGAAATTTATGCGTGCTTTGGAAATAAAGGTGGCTCGTGCCCGCCGTACGTTAGATTCGATTGGAGTTCAGAGAGCATGGAAGGCCATCATCGGCTTCGTTTATGCGCGCCACTCGCCAGTGGTTTGCTTGCTCTATCCTATTAGCTACGCACGTTGATTCTTGCTCTGTGACGAAAATAGCACCATGGGACTATAAGAGCAACTTTAATTAGGCGATCCATTTCATCCGCCTATGTCCGTTTGGGTCGCCGCGGACAAAACGTTCACCGAACGTGCCGACCCATTCCTAAAACGCATCCGCTTCGCGTCCTCGCGGCCCCATTTTCGGCCCAAATTTAGGCCTGAAATGCGTCAGCGCGGCGCATGTCGGCGGCCAACTACCTTCCGCGTCTTTATTAATGATGAACACAAACCGCGGGCCCATGCGTCAGCGACAGCGAGCGTTCTTTTTTAATCCGAGTGTGCGCGCGGGGGGGAGGGGCGGCCTCATCCTCTTCCAGCCTCCCGTCCCCATCTAGCCACCCCGCTGCTCCCCCGCCAGTGACAACCCTAGCCTAGCTCGCGCCACCATGGGCATCTTCGCCAGCAAGAACAAGGGCAAGGCCCCCACCTCATCCTCTTCGCGCGCGCTCCCCCCGCCTTCGCCGGTGTCTGCCCGCCCGACGAGGCAACATATAAGCGTCCCAGTGCACCAGGCGAGGTGGCACTGAGAGCACCGCATCCTCCTGCGTACCCCGACGTTACCCTGCCACATGACTGCATTTGGATCCAGATAGGATCCCAATGCCGGTGGTGCCGCGGGCGCACGCGGAGGAGGTGCGTCGCCGGTGCCATCTGCTGACGCCGGAGCAGCACCTCGACCCCGCCTACGCAGCAGACTCTCCCGATTGGGAGGTCTGGTTCGCCGTCGAGCACGAGGCGCAACGCCGGCGCAACGTCCAGCACATCCGGGCTGGCACCCCGCCGCCCCCCTTCGTGCGCGACGAGGACCAGGAGGAGGAGGCCGCCTACCAGACGGCGCTAGCGGCTGCCATGGAGGAAAGCGAAGAGGACGAGCGGCGCAAGGCGGAGAAGGAGGAGGCGGCGTACCAGGCGCGCCTGTCGGAGGCCATCGCACTCTCCGCTTCCGGCGACTGCACAGTGCCGCCGTCCCCTGTCAAGCCCGAGTCGCGCCGTCCCCGGATCTGCTGACGCCCACCGGTACACCTGGCAAGGAGAGGTGCGTGTTGGAAATATGCCCTAGAGGCAATAATAAATTGGTTATTATCATATTTCCTTGTTCATGATAATCGTTTATTATCCATGCTAGAATTGTATTGATCGAAAACTCAGATACATGTGTGGATACATAGACAACAACGTGTCCCTAGTGAGCATCTACTAGACTAGCTCGTTGATCAAAGATGGTTAAGGTTTCCTAACCATAGACATGAGTTGTCATTTGATAACGGGATCACATCATTAGGAGAATGATGTGATGGACAAGACCCAACCGTAAGCATAGCATTTGATTGTATTAGTTTATTGCTACTGCTTTCTTCATGTCAAGTATCTGTTCCTAAGACCATGAGATCATGCAACTCCCTGACACCGGAGGAATACCTTGTGTGTATCAAATGTCGCAACGTAACTGGGTGACTATAAAGATGCTCTACAGGTATCTCCGAGGGTGTCTGTTGAGTTGGCATGGATCAAGACTGGGATTTGTCACTCCATGTTACGGAGAGGTATCTCAGGGCCCACTCGGTAATACAACATCACAACAGGCTTGCAAGCAATGTGACTAAGGAGTTAGTCACGGGATCTTGTATTACGGAACGAGTAAAGAGACTTGCCGGTAACGAGATTGAACTAGGTATGGAGATACCGACGATCGAATCTCGGGCAAGTAACATACCGCTAGACAAAGGGAACTGCATACGGGATTGATTGAATCCTTGGCATCGTGGTTCGACCGATAAATATCTTTTTGGAATATGTGGGAACCAATATGGGCATCCAGGTCCCGCTATTGGTTATTGACCGGAGAGGTGTCCAGGTCCCACATGATTCTCGAACCCGTAGGGTCCGCACGCTTAACGTTCGGTGACGCTAGAGTAGTATTGGGATATTCACGTTGGTGACCGAATATTGTTCGGAGTCTCGGATGAGATCCCGGACGTCACAAGGAGCTCCGGAATGGTCCGGAGGTAAAGATTTATATACGGGGAGTCATATTTTGGCTACCGAAAAAGTTTTGGGTTTTACCAATATTGTACCAAGAAGCTTCCGGAAGGTTCTAGAAGGTTCCGGAGGAGTCCGGAAGGGTCCCTCCAGCACCTAGGGCGTGCATGGGCTGGGGGGCGTCCTAGCCTTATTGGGCCAGGGGCACCAGCCCCAAAGAGGCCCATGCGCCTAGGGGAAGGGAAACCCTAAGGGGGAGGGCCCTCCACTTGACTTGGAGGGCACTCCTCCCCCTTGGACGCCTCCCCTCCTTGGAGGAGGGGCTAGGGCTACGCCCCCAGGCCTCCCACACCCCTATATATAGTGGGGAGAGGCGTGGGGGGCTGGGCACACCAATTCCCACGCCCTGGAGGCAGCCCTACCTCTCCCATTACTCTGTTTTCTCCTCAGATCGCATCTACGGTAGCGCTTGGCGAAGCCCTGGTGGGATTGCTCCACCATCATCTCCACCACGCCGTCATGTTGGTTGAGATCCCATCTACTTCTCCTCCCTCTCTTGCTGGATCAAGAAGGAGGAGACGTCATCGAGCCGCACGTGTGCTGAACGCGGAGGTGCCGGCCGTTCGGCACTTGATCGGGAGTTCGTGGGATGGATCGTGATTGGATCGCGAAGACGTTTGACTACATCAACCGCGTTTCTTAATGCTTTCGCTTAGAGATCTACAAGGGTATGTAGATCTAATCTCTCCTCTCATAGATGTTCATCTCCTAGATTGATATTGGTGAGCGTAGGAAATTTTTTGTTTCCCATGCAATGTTCCCCAACAGTGCGCGAGTGGGTCAGCGCGCCACCCGTCTGGCTTGGGGCGACGCCGGCGCAGGAGAAGCTCTACCTCGAGCAGTGGCGAAAGCGCTGGCTGGCGGAGGAGCGCGGCGAGGGTGAGCGCCTTGAGCAGTGGGAGCGCGACGCGAGGCGGAGGAGGAGGAGGAGGAGCGCCGGGCCCGCGCAGCCCAGCCGGCGGCGGTCACGCCGGCGTCGTAGGACGTCGCCACAGCCTGGGAGACGGCATTCCCCTGGCTGGCCGGGCGCCGACGCTCGTCGACCTCACCAGCCCTGACACTGATGACGAGGACACCTAGGGCAGCACGCCTCCCCCTCGTTTTTAGTTTTATTAAATGTTTTAATGTAAAATGTGGACTTGTGGACTCTCGCGGCCCTTTGTGGCCGGCATTTATGTTTAATTAGTTTTTAATTTCAAAATATTTGCGTTATTTATTTTTTCGCCCGCGAACTCAAAAATGGGTCGTGCCAGCGTTGGGCGCAAGCGCCGACCCAAACCCGAAAGTGGACATGGGTGTCCGTTGGGCCGACCCAAACGGACAAAAAGCAGGCAAAGGGCGCGTCCATTTGGGTAGCCCGGTTGGAGTTGCTCTAAAAGAAAGTGTTTAGAGTACGGGAATGGCTTCTAATCACCCGACGGATCACAACTCCTGCGTCCGCCGCCTTCCCTACATGCCACATGCCCCATGGGCCACCACCACTAGATTTGCAACTGTGCAATCTTACCACCAACAACTGGTCGACGAAGACGAAGGCGAGGCTGCGACATCCAGATCCTCGCAGCGTTGAACGAGAGACGGGTGTCACCTAATGTTTTGTCGCCAGCGCCGGCAACCACCCACCTCGCCGGAGAGAAGGATGGCGGTGATGTTGCACCCGGGGTCGGGCGCGGTAGCAGCCGTTGCCGCATGCCTCCACCATAGGGATGAAAATGGAGTGGAAACTTTTCACTTTTCCGGAGGAAAAGTGAAAATGGAGAGGAAATATGAAAACGAAATTTTTTATGCGGAAACGGAAACATGAACGGAATGGGGTTTTCCGGTGGAATAGACGTGGAAACGGAACTTTCCATTTTCCGTGAATATGGAGTTTCTGTTTTTATTATAGGGCTGTGGCTGCTTTGTAGCCCAAATACTAAACAACAGACAATGACACACTGAGCAGAATGGATCATTTGAGGTCCAATTTCTACTACCACGTATGTACACAACCCTATACACGATTGTCTAGTACTACTATAATACTGCTAAGTTGCTAACATAATCATAATATTTTGTAGCCATGGTAGCATTTCATTAAATTTGTTTGTTTTTGTGTTTATTTCTCTATGACTCAAGGGGTTTTAATTTTCCGGTCAACGCCCACTTCTGTTTCGTGTCCGCTCTGTATTCACTCTGTGTCTGTTTCCGGTAGTATCTATTTCCATATTCATTTCCAAGGTTTCTGTATTCGTTTCCGCTTCTGCAAAAAATATGAAAACAAATATGGTAGCACCGGAGGCACCCAGTTCCGTCCGTTTCCGCTCCATTTTCATCCCTACTCCACCACGACCATCACCCCCGTGCGGTGCGCTCACCTCGCCGGAGATGAGGCTGGAAGCCAGGCGACCTGGTCGGAGATCCGGTGCTCGCCGACGGTGGTGCGATGGCGGGGACAGGCGGTGCCGCTCCTCCCTCGCCATCATTTGACGGGAGCTCGCGGTGAATGATCGACGGTTATTTTTCTTGCAACATCCTCCCTATTGTAAGAAAGATTTCTGCAACGTCATACATTAGCTCTTTTGCAAAAAAAAATTGCAACTATACCTCTGTTACAAAAGTTCCGCAACATGAACTCGGTTGCAAACATCCGAGCACAACACCATCCTTGTTGCAAAGTTGCCAGCCAAATCTAACGGTCATCTCACTTTGAATCCAATGGCTTGTGAGGCGCCGGCCGACCGACGTGTAGCGTTACCCTTATAGTATTACTTTTTGGTCCCTAGACTACTGGGAGGAAAAATATATTTGCCCTTTGATTTCAATATATGTTACTAATGGTCTCTGAAGGGTTAAAACCGCCAATATTGATCTCTTGACCAATTCAGAGTGATTTTGATGATGATATGGAGGTGTTTTTCTAGGCATATTAGGGGACAGGTCTACTTTTCACCTTCGATTCAAGTATAGGACACCAATTCTTCGTTACTTAAACGTCAAAACCTTCTATATTTCATCACCACTCAAGGAGGTTTTCGTGGTTGCATGGAGGTATTTTCACACACGTGACAACCATGCTAAAATTTAGAAATAGGGGAAATAAAAATTGTAAAATTATTTGAACTTATAAGATATGTAGTGTAAAGATATATCCAGAAGAAACCAAGGAACGCGGTAAATTTTCAAAAAATCATACTTTGTAGTAGAATTTTCAATATCTTATGATCTTCTTGTTTTCCATTGATTTCATTCTTTTCAAAAAAATTAATTTATGGAACGTTGCCTTTTACTAATTTAGGCTCCTAATACCATATTATTCAACAATAGTTATATTCTCTAGATATTTGTGCAATTCTTACAATTTACCCACCCCCCCCCCCCCCCCCCAACACACACACACACATTCCGGCATTGGTACCCTCTCACAAACATTTCGCCCACTCCCACACTATCTTTGCAAATCTGCAATCTTTCTGCTCTTCTTTTCATCTCGCCATGCCATCACCTCTATCATCTTCACCATTTCTCTGATACAGTCTACCCCTTCTCATTGACGTCGTTGTCATATGCCTTCACCACCCTATCTCCTAATCGAGTCCGCCCTTCATCAGCCAGTGCTCATCAACGACCTACCCGCCAGCAATACCTCATTTTGACGGCCACAGTCAGCAGCTTGTGGCACCGCCACTCTAATCGGTGCTCTGACTACTTCAACCGCTACCATTGTTATCACTGGACCATTCATGTAGACTTGGGGTGGAAAAGTACCCCCTTCTGAAACCATGATTGATACTAATTAAGCAATTCTCAAAATAAATACGAGCATATACATACATAAGAGTTACTTTCTCGATCAAGCACGAAGCGTATCTTTATAAGTTCTTTTTTACCAAACCTTGCTTGGCAAAAAGCATTTAAATAGTAAGAGTTTTGACCAAAGTCAGATGTGCACAATAGCCATGGAGCTAGCGAGCAGATCCAGAGAGACTCCTCGTGTTATTGTGCCTACCTACTCAGTTATCCTTGTGCAATTCTGTGTGAGGGGATGTTCCCAGGCTCTGTTTATTGTCGTCAAACCGTGTTATGCTGAATTTATTTTACAACTTGTGGAAAAATAGACACCAAAGCTATAGGAAAACAAGAAGAATAGCCAAAAGTCAGTCAAAAAATAGATCATCATAATACACCTTAATGCCATACAATCATGTATGTATAATGTGATCATAACAAATACTTAACGACGCATATGTTTAAAAGGTGGAAATACAATTTTTAAGGCGAATGGAGAGCCACAACCAACAGAACCACGATAGCCGAATCCACTACCACTATGGGCACACCATCTAGGCAAAGTGGGGTTGGCTCATGCGACCAGAAAACAAAAGGTGATCCGAGCCGCACAACACAACACGGGCGCCGGTTTTGCCTCAAATCCAAGTTGGGTTAGGTATGATGTCTTGGCTTGTTCCCCTCTAGCTAAGCTAGCACAAACTTATGGCTTTTTCCTGCACCAAAATCATGATGAATCCAACGAATCCATGCATGCATGAGACGAACAACATGATTAGCATCATCAGTATTTTTTTGCGGATTAGTATTCATCAGTTTGTGTTGTATGGAGTCTTCCTCTTTGTCTACTGAACGATATAGTGCTACTTGTGGAAGTAGATAAACTGGCCCATCAAGGCTTTTCTGCCCCATCATACATATTTTGGTAATCTAAACTATGATTAGTACTACGGTGGCTTTTGGGAAGCAAGTTAGCTGAAAGCATTGTTCAACCTTTTTTTTTTTGTGTGTGTGGAGAAAACGCAATGCATCGTTCAATCAATTTGAACGTAGAAAACACATTAATGGAGATGGGAGGATGTTTTGACTATGTTTTACCATTTGTTGGCCTGTGCCATGTGTTTGTTTGAGTGTCTGCTTCCAACTACACCATGGCCCAAAACAAATACTCCTACTATATTAAGATTCTATATGTGTTGCTTGATAGGAAATGAAGCCGTACAGGAGGCACCAAAATGGCAAAGCTTAATGATTGAAGAAGGGAGCCAGTGCTAACTTGGGTAGGGTCATTGGATTTCGCTCATGTCTTTGCAAAGAAAACGCCCATAATCACGCAGTGTAGGTCGGCTCTCATTTATGCGTAGGACCACTAGCTAGACCACAATTGCCAATAATAGAGTATCTTCCATTGATGCAAATTAAAGCAAAGGACTCCAAACTTATTTGTGGAAAACGTACCAAAAGAATAGTAGGTTGTTCGCCCGGCATGAGTTCCATCTGGTCCTAATCCAATAACTCGCCCTCTCTCTATGTGAGGACCAGCTGCTTTTTGTGTGTAATATTTTTAGGTCATTTTTGGGGCTTCTAGGTTCTCCTGTTTGTTTCCCTCGAGCAAAGTAGTCTATATATTTGTCATTTACCAAGAATTTAACAGTTGGATTTATTTTGCGCCTGATGTGTTTCACAAACAAAATGTCAGAATGAGTTCAACACTGCACGTCACGTATTATAAAACAAGTATATGTAGACAATAACTTCATTTTCTAAACATCAAAATTCGTAGAATGAATGGCCTCAATTTCCATGCGAATCAAAGGCATAAATATTAGGATTGGAATATTCTGTAATTAAATTCAAATTTTATAAGAAATAATTGGATGTGGAATTCAATCAAATGACCGAATTCAATTCTTAGGAGCCATTTGAGATGTTATAATGTTTATTATGCGTAGGGGCCACTAGCTAGCTCACCACAATTTGTCAATCATTGAGATTGAGTATTATCACCCGCAAAAAAAAAGAGTGCTATCAAAGATGCAATTTAAAAGAAAGGACTTCAAATTAAATGTAGAAAACAACAAAAGATTAGGCACCATACTTCTATTCTTCCGCCATGTGTTCCATTAGGTCCATTTCACATAACTCCCCTCTGTGTGTATGTGGACCAGCTGCTTTTTGGCGCAATATTTATACCGAATTATTCTCTAGTCTCCCATTAGCCAATAATTTTGCCATAGATATCTTAATAAATTAGTCTCTAGTCTCCTATTTGCCATTAATTTTGCCGCGTGTACGTTACCAAATTATTCTCTAGTCTGTTACTAGTCTGCATTTTACCAATTGTATCATGCTCAGTTTTGTATTGGAATGTTGCATGTTTGTCTGCTAATATGTCATTGGAGGTTTGGTGGTATGATTTGGAATGCTGTAGCGAGACATGTCTTCTCCTATGTGGATGGCCTCAAGTTTGTTATGTTTCTTCTTTATGAGCCGATTTGTTCGACATTATTAAAAATTAAAATAAGTAGTTACGTTCATCACTTGATGCAGAGGCTGGGTCTTTTCCTCTTGAAAAAAGGTTTCATGCTTAGTTTTTTTGTTCAATTTGTAACTTTTTCCTGACAAAAATAATCCAGATATATTATCAAAATTCACCGGAAGTACAAAGCATCTCAAGCATAGTAAATATTACATTGAGATTCCGAGACAACTGAACAACCACTACCGTTACTAGAATGAGCCGCCGAAGCGCCGATGTCGCCGCTCCCCTATTGGAGTCGGCTTGACCTTATCGTAAAGAGCCGAGAAGTCTTCGTGCATGTGCCCCTAAAGAACAGTGCCCCGGAGCCGCAGTCGTCTCCGTTGAATCTTTGAACATATCCGAAGTATCAGATACCAAATCTTGCCACACCACGAGAAATCCTAACCTCACCACCCCAACGAGGCGGCAGGAAACCCTATGTCGGAGCTCCGTCAATTCTCAGGTAGACGAACTCAAGGAGAATTGGAGCCTGGGAGACAAACTCAAAGAAAAAGCGCCGCCATCTGCCCAAGCACCGCACCTACGAGGACTAAAAAATCCTAACCTAAACTACTAATCGGAGGCACCAGGATTCCCCTCCCGCCACCGGCCATCGTAACGGCTATCTCTTGGAAGCTCAATGATGGGCATTAATCTGCAAGGTCGCCCTACAAGGCACGGTTCTTAGAGCATCTACAGCCACACATGACAAAAATGGCCCCTCAAACGCCTGCGGACGCGCCCGGGCGCGTCCACGGGCAGTGACCGGGCACGCCTCAAATTTCACTTGTTGCAGCCGGACATCTCATGCTAGATTCTTAAATCCATACAAAGACATGCAAAAGAAAGTAAAACCTACGTACTACGTCGATCCTAACTACTCCTCGTCGGACATCAGGATGATCTCCGTGCCCGGCTCCTGCAGCATGGGCGAGAGCTGCAGCTCCGGCTCCTCCGGCGCCTCTGGCTGCTCCGCTCCGGCCTCCTCCGTCTCTATCTCCGCATCGAGTTCGACGAAGAGCATGTCGGACTCCGCATGCTCCCGCCGGAGGAACGCCCGATTGGCCTCCACATAGGCCTCATCCTGGATGGACTCCAGGATGGCCTGCTGCTCCGCCATCTTGTTGGACTGGGCGACGGCGAACTCCGCCTCCGCCTGCTCCATGTTGAAGGCCGGCACCTGCTGGTCCGGCTCCTCCGCCTCCTCCACCTCCATCGGTGCCAACTCCTCCTCCTCCTCTTCCCCCGGCTCCTCCTCCTCCTCCTCCGGCTCCGGCGAGTCCGGAGGCAAGCCGACAGCGATGCGGGCTGCGCGCGCGGCTTGTCTCGCCCGGATCTGCTGTTGGATCTCGGCGCGACGCTCCGACGTGAGCATTGTGTAGTACGTGATCTTAGTCCGGACCATGGCGGAGTGCCGAAGCATGGGCACAAGGCCAGAGCGGGAGAGGGAGGAGGTGGATGGGCTTAGACTGGCAGCGCGGGGAGGGGGATGGATGGACTAGGGTTGCGGAACTCCGGCCGGCTTAAATAGGACGATTTGCTCTCAGGCGGCGAGCCGGAGCGGTGCCACGCGGCGTCCACACCGCGGCAACGGAGGAGGCGTCCGTCGGACCGCTGGGTTTCCGGGCGAGTCCGCGTGGGACTCTTCGTCAGTCCTACGTGGCGGGCGTGCCCGGGCGCTCCCGGTCGCCCCCATATTCGCCCCATATTTGGGCTGGATATGTGGGGTGCCGGTCAGCCCGGGCGTTTGAGGCCCGTTTAAGGAGCCCGTCTGGGTCGACGTGACCGGACAGTGACCGGGCGGCCCGCCCGGCCGTATGAGGCGGGTTTGAGGCGCCCGGCTGTAGATGCTCTTAGGCCCCACTTACACGAGCATGATCCCAGTGGTCTAGAAGGCTTGTGCCCCTAATATGCAACTTCTTCGCTTGGCTTGAGATAAGCAACATGATTTGGATGGCAGACAGACTGCAGAGTCACGGGTGGCCAAATTTTAATATTTGCCTCCTTTGTAAACAAATCCAAGAGACGACGGCACATCTCCTCGTCCAATGCAGACACACGATAATAGTTTTTGGAATATGATCAAAGATTGACTTGCTCTTCATGATGTCCATCCTAATGAATGGCAAACCGCGACCTCTGCTAAGGAGTGGTGGAACAACATAGCACTCAAGAAAACCCAATCGCGAAGGCCGCTTGCTTCATTGATGTTGCTTATCTCCTGGGAGCTGTGGAAGGAGCGGAATGCAAGGATTTTCCGCAATACCGCGGTGCCGGTTGGGGTCACCGTTGCTAGAATCAAAGAGGAAGCCTTGCGGGTGCAAAACACTTGAGCAACATTGTACCGCGAGAGTGATTCATGTGACTTTGGCCAATGGCCTAAACCTTTATTTCTTCTCTTTTAATTAATGAAAATGGCCAAAAAAATCCTAGTTTAAAAAAATCCACGGGTTCAGGTGAAGTCTGGATGGAAGAGTTTGATGTGGCCGCCAAGGAATAGAGGAGGTTCAGTTTGCAACTTATTCGACAATTTGTCGTCAAATGATACGCACGAACCTAAACGACACTTTTGGATAAAAAAATATTACTAGTTTTGCAGGGGAAGATAAATGATAGCTGAACAATACTGTATTTAGTAATCTGACACGATCTGTCGCAGCCTAAGAACGCACTCTTGATGGCAAAGCAAAAGAGGTCTCGCAGATCAAGAGTGCGTTCTGAAGCAAAAGGGGTCACGCGTCCAGTTCAAGCTCAGGCCGTGGTTCCCCCCTCCAGGCGGAAACAGGGTCTGGCGCTTCTACTGCCGCGTCGCCATCGACCGTCTCCCGCTGAACGCGTGGGATTGGGACTCGGTCCAGGAGGTCATCGGTAGAGACTGCGAACTCGATCTCATCGAGCGCCAGTCCCTGACCAAGGCCAACCGCACCGCGCTCTTCGCCTGGGTGTGGGCTTGGGATCCTGACAGGATCCCATGCACCTCCGACTTCACCATGCTGAACAGGCCGGACGCTCCGCGGTCTAGGGGATCACTTCCTGAAGGAACTCCCAGGGAGCAAGGCAAAGAGGGGCCGCATTTCCCGGTGCTCATCCACCTGGACGAGGTCAAGGACTACACGCCGCTGCCTGATGGTGTGTTCGGGGAGTGGCCAAGGTCCTACAAGCACAAAGACTGGCGCATGGGCGTCAGCGACAGCGAGAGCCGGAGACGGGCGGTGGCCTCGGCAGGCTCATTCAACGCCGGCCATCGCCGTGACGAGGATCATGATGAGGGTGACAGCAGGCGCAGAGGCCAGCAAGACCGTGGGGGGGGGGCAAGAGATTCTGGAGAGGGATGCGCGAGCAGGCGCAGTGCAGAGACACGACGATGTTCGACCCGCAGCCACGCCGGCACAGGCGTCATGATGGAGACGCCGGTTCGGCCAGCGACCCGCTGGAGAGAAGGCATCAATCGGCCTCTGACGGAGGGGCCAGGGCAGCTCGGCGTACCGAGTTCAGGCCCGTTCAACGGGAGCGCAACCGGGTGCTCGTGACCCCGTCCTTGGAGGTGCAGCGGGTGCCCGTGACCCCGCCCCTGGAGGTGCTGGCCGCTCAGCCAGTACAAGTGGAAGAGGAGCATGCAGACCAGCCGGCTGATGAAGATACCAGGATTGATGCAGAAAGTGCAGCTGAGGCCCCGACCACCATGCACAATGCTAACGAGTGGCTAGATGCGTTCGCTCTGCCTCCCCCTGATCTCGCCGCCAGAGCGCTGGCGACGGTGGACACAGAGCCTGGGGGCCTGACGCGGGCCGACCTCTCGCCGGTCCTCTCCTCGGCTGGGCAGCCATGTTGCATGCAGCAACAGCTCCAGCCTCTTGGCCCCATGATTGGGCCATACCCGACCATGCAGGACGCCACTTCCATCACCGCTGCAGGCGTTGCTTCCTACTTCAACCCAACAACGCAGGACGCCACATCCGTCACTGCTGCAGGCATGGCATCGTACTTCAGCCCGACCAAGCCCTCCCTGGGACCGATGAGCTTGGGAGGTTGGGGACTACCTGACCCCTCCTCCATGATGATACAAGGGGACTGGGAGACCACAACCATGCAAGGAGGCTGGGAGACGACCACGCTGCACGGTGGTCCCTGTTGGCTGCCTACCTGGGGTTCGGCCCAACTCAACAGCTTGCGCTGGAACCCATGCTGGGCCACCGGCCCTGAGGTGGTTTTCGGCCCTGGCGCTCCAACGGCCAACATGCAGCCGGTACACACTCTGGACAGCAAGCTGATCCCTTCGGTTGAGGAAACTAGAGCCAGGAGGGCCTTGGCGGAGGTCAACCTGACAGGACCTGGGCTCCTAACCGCCATCACTACCAAAGTCTCCGAGCTGCATATTGATGAGCAACGGGCCTTCATCAGCAAGATCGCCTCGCTGCTGTCCGACTCGCTCCTTGGGGCCCCGAAGGCAACATCACGACCAATCAAGCAACGCCTGTTGGGGGTCATGAAGAAATCAAGGCAGAGCGTCCGCCTGTCCCGTCAACACTCCAACTTCTCGTCCTCAAGGCGCTCGCAGGCGGCGATCAGCGTCAAGCTTGGGTTCATCAGAAGGGCGGAGGACTTCAACGACGACACGCTGCTCCAATACCTCCACTTCTTCCACTCGCCGATGCCGCCGGAGAACATGGCGAAGCTGGCCGAGATTGCCGGGCTCACCTCCCCGGCTCAGCTGCGCCTTCCGGATGACAAGCTCCAGGCCATCCTGGACGAGCTCGCCGCCCGGGCGATGTAGCGCACCCGCTTGCGCTCCTGCTGCATGTCTGTTTAGTTTCCTCATGATTAGCTTTCAACTGAACCTGTATGTGCACGGCTGGAAGGCCGTCGAGCGAACTGTCGCCCCTACCTGTTGCTGGCCGGCCTTGGCAACCTGTGCCTCGCCGCGTATCTGCATGTCTTTAGTGTTTCCTTATGAATGAACAACTATCTTTAGTAAACTGGAATGTGAGGGGTTTGAATGATAGAGCACGTCGCGCGGCTGTGCGCGCAATGTTAGATTGCACTCGTTGCTCCATTGTGTGCATCCAAGAGTCCAAGCTCGCTGCCACCTCTGTAAGGGACCGAGGGGAGATCGTCGGATCGCGTTTTGACGAGCACGCGGCACTGGACGCGGATGGAACGAGGGGAGGAATACTGCTTTGTTGGCGGTCTGAGTGTTTCAGTGTGAGCAACATCGCCATTAGAGATTTCTCCATTACTGCAACCTTCACTCCGTTGGAAGGAGGGCCGGCTTGGGCTTTGACCACGGTCTATGGCCCTCATGATGACACCCGAAAACAGTCCTTTCTTACTGAACTGGCAGCAATCCACAACTCCATGACCCAACCATGGCTGGTGATTGGTGATTTCAACCTAATAAAGGACCCCCAAGATAAGAATAATGGGAGAATTAACCGTAGATGGATGAACAAATTCCGCCGCACCCTTAACAGATCAAGCCTGCATGAGATCCCGCTAATTGGGCGTCGTTTCACTTGGAGTAACGAGCAAGACTCGCCAACTCTCGTCAGATTAGACCGCGCCTTCTGCAATGTTGAGTGGGAATTGCTCTTTCCCGGCGCCAAGCTTCTGCCCAAAGCCTCCTCTGTCTCGGACCATTGCCCTCTACTGCTCGTCAACGACATGGTCATGAAGACAAATAGAAGATTCTGTTTCGAAGCTTATTGGCAGCACATCCAAGGCTTCCAGGAGGTCGTAGCTCAATCTTGGAATGAACCGGTTCGTAACAGTTCTGCAATCACCAAATTTAACTGTAAACTTCACCGACTGAGCAAGGACTTGAGAACTTGGAGCAAATCCATAATAGGAGACATTCACAAGCAGCTGCTGATGGTGAACAAGATCACTCTGCAACTGGACACCGCCCAGGACCATAGGCCTCTAAGCACAGACGAGCGGGAGCTACGGTCTCGTCTCAAATCTCGAAGCTTAGGGTTGTCCGTGCTCCTTAAAATAAAGCTAAGGCAGAGAAGCAGAGTGTTGTGGCTGAAAGCCGGTGATGCCAACACAAAATTCTTCCAAAGAAAAGCTAATGCACGGCATAAGCGCAACACCATTCACCTGCTACAGGGGCCATCGGGGCCGATCTACGCCTCCGAGGAAATGGGGCAACACGCACACAACTATTTTCAAAACATCTTCGGCTCGGAGAACCCAAGGTCGGCAACACTTAATTGGGATGAGCTTGATCTGGACCATGTTGATCTATCGGACTTGGAGGGAGACTTCTCTTTGGAGGAGATAAAACGTGCAATTGATGATATACCCGCCGAAAAGGCACCTGGGCCAGACGGGTTCTCAGGAGGCTTCTTCAAATCGTGTTGGGAAATAATCAAGGCCGACCTGTTGGCAGTCGTGAACTAGCTCTACCACATGGACAGTCGGGGCCTGAACCGCATTAACACTGCTATCTTGGTCCTTATTCCCAAGAAGCACGGGGCTGACACGCTAAAAGACTTCCGACCAATCTCACATTTGCATAGCCTCATCAAGATCCTGACCAAGCTCCTTGCAACCAGGCTAGCCCCTAAGCTAGCAAGCTTAGTTGACCAATGCCAAAGTGCTTTCATAAAAAAACGGAGCATACAGGAGAACTTCCTATATATACAAAGCACGATCAGAAAACTGCATAAAGCGAAGCACCCTGCAATTCTGCTAAAACTGGATATCGCGAAGGCCTTCGACTCGCTCTCCTGGCCTTACGTCCTGGATATGCTCGAGGCGCGAGGCTTCGGTGCGCGCTGGCGCGAGTGGATCGCCATGTTGCTCCGGACATCCACTTCTCGGGTGATCATTAACGGGCAGCTCACTGATGCCGTTCAACACCGGCAAGGGCTGCGGCAGGGAGATTCGCTTTCCCCATTCCTATTCATCCTGGCCATGGATCCGCTGCAAAGGATGTTGAGCCTCGCAACTACGCGTGGCCTGCTCACCAAATTACCTGGGCGTTCTCCTCTGATGCGCTGTTCCTTCTACGCTGACGACGTCGCCATGTTCTTGAACCCCAACGTGAATGATGCCCGTATGATCCACCTGCTTCTCCATTGCTTTGGCCAAGTCTCAGGACTCAAAGTGAATGCAGACAAGAGCATGGCCTTACCAATAAGATGTGCAGCGATTGATTTACCATCCGTCTTGGCACCCCTCCGCATTCCATGAAAATCCTTTCCGGTCACCTACCTGGGAATGCCACTATCCCTCAGAAATTTAACCAAGGCGGATTTTGATCCTTTTTTGATGAAATTCGGAAATAAAACTGCAACATGGAAGGGTGGTCTGATGGCCAAGAGTGGGCGCTTAGTCCTACTCAAATCCGGACTTACCGCTCTGGCCATATATATGATGACGGTACACAAGTTGCCTGCCTGGGTATTAAAACGTCTTACACAGCTATGTCGCTCCTGGCTCTGGAGTGGTGAGGACACTTGTAGCGGGGGCAAATGCAGAGTGGGATGGACCCAAATATGTCGCCCCAAGAATCTTGGAGGGCTAGGGGTGCTGGACTTACAGAAATTTGGAATGGCACTGCGTCTAAGATGGCTGTGGTTGGCTTGGCAGGACCCGCCTCGTCCTTGGGCACGGTCACCACTCCCATGCGACGACAGGGAGCGCATGATGTTTGCCATGGCAACTGAGATCAAACTCGGCGACGGGCGAAAGGCCAGCTTCTGGCATGATCGTTGGTTGCACGGACAGTGCCCCAAAATCTTAGCACCGGCCCTGTTTACCGTTTCAGCGAGGAAAAACCGGACCATACATGACGCGCTCACGGATCAGGCGTGGTTGAGGGACCTTGCACATGGGCTGACCGACGACATGCTACAGGAGCTTTCTAGTCTTGCGGACAAGCTGGATAGTGTGGTGCTACAGGATGGCCAGCCAGACGATATTGCATGGCGGTTCACACCGAACCATGAATATTCCGCCCGTTCCGCCTATCTGCTACAGTTCGAAGGCTCCGTGACATCAGAGGGGCACAACCTCATTTGGAAGGGATGGGCCCCGGGCAAATGCCGTTTCTTCCTATGGACGGCCATACTTGGCAGAATCTTAACCGCGGATGCTCTGCTGCGTCGGGGATGGGAGAACAACTACTTCTGCCCTCTTTGCGAGAGGAATCTGGAAACCCCAACCCATTTGCTCTTGGAGTGCCCCTGGTCACGGTATGCCTGGGAGAAGATTGCTCGTCTAACACGCATGCCTGCACTTCTGCCGGCAACATGGGATGGTTTGGATTCCATCAAAGCATGGCTAACAACATGTCATGGAAGGGCAAGGGAAGATATGAAGAAAGAGACCCTATCCATCATACATCTCATGTCGTGGGAGATATGGCGCGAAAGAAACAGACGCATTTTTCAGAAAGAATCCATGGGAAGGGAGAGGTTCATAGAGAAAGCAAGAGAGGAGGTTCGGCTTTGGAACACGGCAGGAGCGGGCATCCCCTTTGACCCGGGCTGAATTCATGTAGCCCTGTTAGCTCCGTTCTTTTTTCTTCTTCCTTTGTTGCCTTCGGGTTTTGGTCGAGCTTTCTCGCCGTCTACTCGCCTTGGGTACGCTTGTAGCTCGACTGTTTCTCTCTCTAATCAATGAATTTGGTAGATATTACTACCAACATTGAAAAAAAAAAGAGGTCTCGCTGAATGCTGATACGCTCGACCCGACCCGCTTGCCCGCTTCTTGCTCACAGCTCACGTAGGGCTCGTCCTCTCGTCCAGCTCTCGACGTACGAGCGTACTCCTGCGTGCTACTGTTTGTTGGTACTGCTGCAGCATGAGAACGGCGAGGCATCAAATCATCAGTGGCTCGTGACCATGTGGACTAGCCTATCTATCGATCCACTGCTGACCATACACGCATGCGTTTGGACTCGAAACTTCCGCGGCGGAGATGGAACCGCGGCACACCACACCTTTTGCCATGAGCGGGAACTGGTGGATCTCAAACAAACCACCCGGATCTACCTCTGGACAGTAAACTTCCCGTACGGGTACGCTGCACCGTGCAATTCTTTGTATCTTGGCCTGAAACGGCCACTGAACTGTCTCGTGCATTCATCCCGGAGGAGTGCCATTATTGGGAGGAAAAAGGAAGATCGAGCAGCACTGTCAGTCAGGCTGCGAGACAATTTATTAGGAACGCTGACTTTGATTATACGTGCTAGCTATCCATCCATGATCCATCCATCCAAGTGGAGAGGAGAGGCCCGGTGCGTGCAGATGCAGCGCGCAAAGCAGGGCCGGTGATCGCGACGGGCGCGTCTTGCCGTGCGTCCGGGGCCGCTTTAAATTCCCCTGTCTACTAGTATTATTGTCGTAGCGGTTGGGAAGCCCCCGCACAGCGCAGCTGGGCGAACAGCATTTTTCACTACTACAGTACATTGTTTCTGCCACACCGGTAAGTAACTGGATAAGAACAACTCTAGCAGACCCTGCAAAAGCCGCAAACCCGCAAAATTCCGGCGAGTATCCGGGTTCGGCCAAATTTTCTGGCCAGAACAGAGCCCGCATACTCGTTCGGCCCGTAAAAATATTTACCGCGGCCCGCAAACCGCCCGCCCCGACCACTATATATACGGGTTCGCGGCGCGTTTGCGGGTCGAAACCCTATCCCCCGCCGCCGCCGAGCTCCGCAATTCCCCGCCGCACATTTCTCGCCGCCGGCGAGCCCCTTCCGCCTCCAGCCGCCATGTGGGGCCGCATGTGGAGCTCCGGACGCGGCTCTGGGAGCAGATCCGGCGGCGGCAGCGACCCCGAGCGTGAGCGGCGCGTCCGGTCGGACGACGCGAGGAAGCGCGGGGCGAGGAAGTGGACCAACCGCGGCCTCTCGCCGCCGCCGAGCTTCCGCGTCCGCGAGACGGACGTGTAGAAGTGCATGATCTAGCCAATGCAATCAGAAGACCGATCTGATGGAAGAGACTAGGCAACACATTATACGTCAACACTCCCCCTCACGTGTGGCTCTCTCAGGCCTAAACGTGGACCGAAAGTGGGCTGCAATTTAATTGCGTCAGCCGGTTCTTGAACTCAAGACCTCTTGGCTCTGATACCATGTAGAAGTGCATGCTCTAGCCAATGCAACCAAAAGACCGATCTGATGGAAGAGACTAGGCAGCACATTATACGTCAACAGGACGAATACGACCGTCGGCACGGCCGTACGCCGTCCTCGGTCGCGGGCTCGTCCTCCGCGGCGAGATCTTCGTACGCCGGGAGCTCCTTCTCTTCCGGCGAGCTCGCCGCCGTGAGATCCCCACCCCCTCTAGTACTAGTACTGATGTAGTATGTAATATGAACTAGTGTTTGTAGTGTTTTATCATGTAATATATGTAGTATGTGATGAACTACTATGGTGCAATTTCTCCCGCGAAACTGTTTTTTCAAATTATGCAGTTTCATCTACGGTTTCTGATCGGATCGCGCTCGTTCTCGACCCGCAAACGAGATCTTCGTCAAACTGCAAACGCGTTTTGCGGGTCGGGATTTTGCGGGGTCTGCTAGAGTTGCTCTAATAAGGAGATTTGCAGTCCATTTCTTCATCATTCCCGCACTGCTCCCGGGTTGCATGCAACCCTGCTGCTTGACTTGTCCCATGCTTAAATTGCTTCACGCAACTCAGATTCACTTTCGGGACAGTAGGAAGGAGGGTCGATCCACGCTTGGACTAGAGTCAGTGACGACACGCGGGAATAATCACCACACGTCCGCCTGAGCTGCATATATTCCACCAGGATCCTGGATCCTCATCTTCTTCTACTCGAATGGTTCTCATTCTCGCGCAACTGATTTACCGACGCTGGACAGCTGTGCTTGGAGTGCCAGTGCGCCACGGTAAACATTCCGCCAAAAGGTCGGATGGAAAACAAACGGATCATATCAAAAGAAAAAAAGAAACCAGATGTATGGAAGGAATATTTTCGAAAGCCAGAATTGCATGAACGAAGCTAGGGTGTTTTTTTTAGTATAAAATAAAACTAGAATGAATCGATCCACGTGATTTTTTCAGATCTCATCCCCTTGATCACCATACGTCTATACGATATAAAAACCTTTATAAAATTTCCATTTAGGCCAGTTGGCCCTGGACGAACAGCCAGCCAGTGACCCAGGGTATCCCAGGACTGTTCAAGCCCGACCAGTGGAGATCAGCATCGGATAAGCCAGTAAACAAGTACTCATTACTTGTCGCAGAAATGGATGTATCTAGAACATCCACCGGTGCTCTGGCCCACCCTGTCAGCGGGGAGGACCACAGCGTCTTACGAACCGGAAGTCAAAGGCACGAGCGCGCGCGCGCCACGTGGCGCGGCCCCGCCCGATCTTTTCCGGCAGCGGGGAAGGTGACGCGCGCGCGCGCCTGCGAGCGATTCCACGCCCGCGGTCGACATCCGACGCGCTGGCCCCCACCGCGAGGCGCTTTGAATGAGTCCTGGAGGACACGTCACCGTTTGCTAACGGCGTTAGTTATAAGCAGCTGTGCGCGCCCACGGAGGAAGCGACGTCGCCGCCATCGGCTCGGGACGCAGCGCACGGGAGCACAGGACGCGTGAACCTCGTTGCCTTTCGGTTTTCCGTGGGGCCCACACGGCAGGGTGAGACTGGGAGAGCCAATCTGCGGCTTCCATCTGCCGGCCGTGGGGCGCATCTGCCAGTTGCAGCCGTGTGTGTGATCTGGCAATACTACGGCCACACGAGCCGGTGCACACGGCCGGGGGACAGCAGATATGAGTGAGTTGATGGTGTGGTTGTCGACCGAGGTTTAGTGAAAACAATGGCACTTTCTGGTTTAGTTGTTCAGATTATATTGTTATATACCTTATATGTTTGATGTGTACTGCTAAATGTTTATTATGGTATGATTTTTGATTGATAGGTGACATTGCGAGAGTTCAGGGTATCTACGTTAACGACCTTTGATGGGGTGTAGAATTCTGAATGTGTGCATATATCATCATCAATCAATTTATGGTTTCAATTTCTTTTGCTTCTACACTTGTCATTCTTCACAGTAACTTGATAGAATAAGAGGTTGTAGCTTCACTATTTATTTTCTCCATTTTTTTTACGTAGTCACCAGATATAAATAGAGATGATGGTGATTTTAAATTTCTGCATATAAGGGTGTAACAATCTTGAACATCGCGTTTTGGCAACTATTGGGGAGATGAATGCGAGCTTAGATGAGGAAATCATAGTGAGATTAGACACGTGATGTGAAATTTTAGTCCCAATCCTTTGGTCTATAATGGGAATTATTTGTGGGATTGAATGGGAAAGCTTATTCACATGTTTGGTTATTGTGAATTGATGATGACTATCTAAGGGGTGATAGCATAAGTCAAGATGGTCTCTTCAAAACAATTTTGGCTCAGTTCCCACCCTTCATGTTTTGTTAGAGCATCTACAGTCAGACTTGGGAAATCCGACCGGGCCCTCATATTTCCTTCCGTGCATCCACATATCTCAAATCCGAACTCTCAAATCCATGCAAATACATGCACGTCGATCATGCAACACAATGTCGCACGTAAATAGCAATTGTTGGTGTCAAGCATACATAGCGTTTACATAAAATTTATTTGAAGTGCCAAACTCAAGCATTGCCTCTTTGGTTGCCATTGTGGATCCACATGTGCTCCACAAGATCATTGAGTAGCTACGTGTGCACCTGCTGATTTCGTCGGGTCCGACGTGGCGGGCGGGCAATTTGGGGAAAAACCCTAGAGAGCAAATGGATCCGACAGCTCGGGAGGGGGGGGGGGATTTGGTGCAATTTGGGGTGGGGTCGGGTTATCGGGTCCGACGTGGCTGGCGTGCCCGGGCGCCCCCATATCCGCCCCATATTTGGGCTGGATATGGGGGGGTGCCGGTCAGCCCGGGCGTTTGAGGGCCGTTTGAGGGGCCCGTCTGGGTCAAAAAATCATGGCCGGGCGGCCCGCCCGGGCGTATGAGGCGGGTTTGAGAGGTCCGGTTGTAGATGCTCTTACTAAGGTAATGGTCATGACCGTTTCCCTCATAAATTCTTACACACCCCGACCCCCAAACCAAATAGTTGGTTGTATGGGGCTGTTTGGTTTGAGCCGGCGTCAACCTTGCCAATCGTGGGCTTACCAAAATATTGGCGCATGAATTGGCCGCCCACACCTTGCCAAAATGTTGGCTGAGAATTGAACTAGAGATGTTGTGGAGGTGTGGGTACGCCAATTATTTGGCTTGCATCCAAATGAACACCCAGAGCTGGTGAACTACCAATATTTTGGCAGGGCGCCTTGTGGAAATGATCCAAACAGTCCCTACATCCGCACCGTCCAAGTTCACATTGTATGTATTGAATTGCCTCCCAACCAAACGAGTTGTAAAGCTGGGCTTCCAAGACAACATACCAAATTCTAGCTATGTTATTCCGTTATGGGATTTGCAATATTTGAAGTTAACTTCATAGGTTAAATAGAGCCCTAACAACCTCTTTGGAATGTGAGAAAACAAGAACGGGTGTCTCAAATTCCATGTCATAATGAATGTTATATGGCGCAAAACCACATGAGCACATACAACAGTGTTGCACGTAGATGTGTTGTGTCAGGGGTGTGTATGCAGGACACACGCGTTACGCCGTGGAGTGGAAACGTCCTTTTGCTAGTTCGGGGATGAAGCACGAAGGTGAGGACCCACGCTACTAAAATGCATGAAATAGACATGATGATTTACCCAGATTCGGGCCGCATGGTGGACAACTCCATCGTAAAGGCGAGCGGGCGCGTCGGTGCTGGTTGCGGACGTCCGACAATGCCTTTGTGGCGGCCGAAGACGTAGAATAGCGGCGGCGGAGGTGGAGGGTGCGGATGCAAAGCAAGGGGAGAAGTGAAGGAAATATGCCCGGCAATAATAAAGTTGTTATTTTATATTTCCTTATTCATGATAAAGGTTTATTATTCATGCTAGAATTGTATTGATCGGAAACTTAAATACATGTGTGAATACATAAACAAATACCGTGTCCCTAGTGAGCCTCTACTAGACTAGCTCGTTGATCAAAGATGGTTAAGGTTTCCTAACCATGGACATGTGTTGTCATTTGATAACGGGATCAAATCATTAGGAGAATGATGTGATGGACAAGACCCATCCGTTAGCTTAGCATAATGATCGTTCAGTTTTATTGCTATTGCTTTCTTCATGTCAAATACTTATTCCTTCGACTATGAGATTATGCAACTCCCGGATACCGGAGGAATACCTTGTGTGCTATCAAACGTCACAACGTAACTGGGTGATCATAAAGATGCTCTACAGGTATCTCCGAAGGTGTTTGTTGAGTTGGCATAGATCGAGATTAGGATTTGTCACTCCGAGTATCGGAGAGGTATCTCTGGGCCCTCTCGGTAATACACATCATAAGCTTGCAAGCAAAAGACGAAGGAGTTAGTCATGAGGTGATGTATTACGGAATGAGTAAAGAGACTTGCTGGTAACGAGATTGAACTAGGTATGAAGATACCGATGATCGAATCTCGGGCAAGTAACATACCGATGGACAAAAGGAATTGTGTATGTTGTCATAACGGTTCGACCGATAAAGATCTTCGTAGAATATGTAGGAGCCAATATGGGCATCCAGGTTCCACTATTGGTTATTGACCGGAGAGGTGTCTCAGTCATGTCTACATAGTTCTCGAACCCGTAGGGTTTGCACGCTTAACGTTCGTTGACGATATAGTGTTATATGAGTTATATGTTTTGGTGACCGAATGTTGTTCAGATTCCTGGATGAGATCATGGACATGACAAGGAGTCTCGAAATGGTCGAGAGGTACAGATTGATATATAGGACGATGGTATTTGGACACCGGAAGTGTTTCGGGATGTACCGGGAAGGAATCGGGTCACCGGAAGGGGTTCCGGGCACCCCCCGGCAAGTTATGGGCCTTATGGGCCAAAGGAGTGGACAGACCAACCCATAAGGGGGTTGGTGCCCCCCTTCCCTTGGCTGTCCAGCCCTGGGGAAGGAAAAGGGGGAGGGCTAGCCCCTCCTGCCTTTCCCTCTCATGGGAGAAAGGAAAGGGGGCGGGGCATCGCCACCCTCCCTTGCCTTTTCCCGTACTCCAAATATGGAAAGGGGGGGTGCCACTTGGGGAAAGACCCCAAGTAGGATTCGGCCTACTTGGGGCGCCCCTTGGCCTCTCCCCTCTGCCCTGCACCTATATATATGTGGGAGGGGGGCGCCTAGCACACAACAGACAATTGTCTAGCCGTGTGCGGCACCCCCTTCCACCGTTTACACCCCCGGTCATATTTTCGTAGTGCTTAGGCGAAGCCCTGATACGTCTCCAATGTATCTATAATTTTTTATTGTTCCATGCTATTATATTATCTGTTTTGGATGTTTTATATGCATTAATATGCTATTTTATATTATTTTTGGGACTAACTTATTAACCTAGAGCCCAGTGCCCAGTGCCAGTTTCTGTTTTTTCCTTGTTTTTGAGCTTCGCAGGAAAGGAATACCAAACGGAGTCCAAACGGAATAAAACCTTTGCGATGATTTTTCTTGGACCAGAAGACACCCAGGAGACTTGGAGTGCAAGTCAGAAGAGCCACGAGGCAGCCACAAGGGGGGAGGGCGCGCCCCCCTGCCTTGTGGGCCCCTCGGTGACCCCCTGACCTAGATCTTCCTTCTATATATTCACATATATTCCCAAACCACCAGAAGCATCTTGGGGCCTTTTCCGGCATCCTGCCGGAGGGGGATTCGATCATGGAGGGCTTATACATCAACTCTATTGCCCTTCCGATGAAGCGTGAGTAGTTTACCTCAGACCTACGGGTCCATAGCTAGTAGCTAGATGGCTTCTTCTCTCTCTTTGATTCTCAATACAACGTTCTCCTTGATATTCTTGGAGATCTATCCAATGTAATCTTCTTTTGCGGTGTGTTTGTCGAGATCCGATGAATTGTGGATTTATGATCAGCTTATCTATGAATATTATTTGAATATTCTCTGAATTCTTTTATGCATTATTTGATATCCTTGTAATTCTCTTCGAACTATCTGTTTGGTTTGGCCAACTAGATTGGTTTTTCTTGCAATGGGAGAAGTGCTTGGCTTTGGATTCAACCTTGCGGTGTCCTCTCCCAGTGACAGTAGGGGCAGCGAGGCACATATTGTATTGTTGCCATCGAGGATAAAAAGATGGGGTTTACATCATATTGCTTGAGTTTATTCCTCTACATCATGTCATCTTACTTAAAGCGTTACTCTGTTCATGAACTTAATACTCTAGATGCAGGCAGGAGTCGGTCGATGTGTGGAGTAATAGTAGTAGATGCAGGCAGGAGTCGGTTGATACGTCCATTTTGCATCATGTTTTCCTACTGTTATTTATGATGTTTTTATGCATAATAATGCTTTTTTGAGTAATTCTAATGCCTTTTCTCTCATAATATGCAAGGTTCACACAAAGAGGGAGAATTCCGGCAGCTGGAAATCTGGACCTGAAAAAGCTACGTCAGGCTACCTATTCTGCACAACTCCAAATGAGCTGAAATTTCACGAGGAATTTTTATGGAATAAATAAGAATTATTGGAGCAAATAACTACCAGAGGGGGCCCACCAGGTGGGCACAACCCACTTGGGCGCGCCAGGGAGCCCAAGCGCGCCCTAGTGGGTTGTGCCCTCCTCGGCCCACCTCCGGTGCCCCTGTTTTGGTATATAAGTCATTTTGACCTAGAAAAAAATAAGGAGAGGACTTTCGGGATGAAGCGCCACCGTCTCGAGGCGGAACTTGGGCAGGAGCACTTTTGCCCTCCGGCGGAGCGATTCCGCCGAGGGAACTTCCCTCCCGGAGGGGGAAATCATCGTCATCATCATCACCAACAACTCTCCCATCTTGGGGAGGGCAATCTCCATCAACATTTTCAACATCACCATCTCCTCTCAAACCCTAATTCATCTCTTGTGTTCAATCTTTGTACCGGAACTATAGATTGGTACTTGTGGGTGACTAGTAGTGTTGATTACATCTTGTAGTTGATTACTATATGGTTTATTTGGTGGAAGATTATATATTCAGATCCATTATGCTATTTAATACCCCTCTGATCTTGAGCATGATTATCATTAGTCAGTAGTTACTTTTGTTCTTGAGGTCACGGGAGAAATCTTATTGCAAGTAATCATGTGAACTTGATATGTGTTCGATATTTTGATGATATGTATGTTGTGATTCCCTTAGTGGTGTCATGTGAACGTCGACTACATGGCACTTCACCTTATTAGGGCCTAAGGGAATGCATTGCGGAGTAGTTATTAGATGATGGGTTGCGAGAGTGACAGAAGCTTAAACCCTAGTTTATGCGCTATTCCGTATGGGACTGATTTGGATCCAAAAGTTTAATGCTATGGTTAGATTTATTCTTAATACTTTTCTCGTAGTTGCGGATGCTCGCGAGGGGGTTAATCATAAGTAGGAGGTTTGTTCAAGTAAGAATAGCACCTAAGCACCGGTCCACCCACATATCAAATTATCAAAGTAGCGAACACAAATCAAACCAACATGATGAAAGTGACTAGATGAAATTCCCGTGTACCCTCAAGAACGCTTTGCTTATCATAAGAGACCGTTTTGGCCTGTCCTTTGCCTCAAAAGGATTGGGCTACCTTGCTGCACTTTTGTTACCAATACCATTACTTTTACAAATTATCTTGCGACCAACCTACTCGTTACTTATAATTTCAGTGCTTGCAGACATTACCTTGCTGAAAACCGCTTGTCATTTCCTTCTGCTCCTCGTTGGGTTCGACACTCTTACTTATCAAAAGGACTACGATTGATCCCCTATACTTGTGGGTCATCAAGGCTCTTTTTTGGCGCCGTTGCCGGGGAGTGAAGCGCTCTTGGTAAGTGGAAATTGGTAAGGAAAAATTATTACTACGTGCTGAAATTTATTGTCACTTGTTACTATGGAGCACAATCCTTTGAGGGTTTTGTTCGGGGTATCTTCACCTCGACCGGAACCACAATTAGTTACCCCTCAACCTACTGCACCTACTGAAAATATTGTTTACGAAATTCCTTCGGGTATGATAGAACATCTGCTAGCTAATCCTTATGCAGGAGATGGAACCGAACATCCTGATATGCACTTGATATATGTGGGTGAAATTTATGGATTATTTAAGCTTGCAGGTTTACCCGGAGATGAAGCTAAGAAGAAGGTTTTCCTTTTATCTTTGAAGGGAAAAGCATTGGCATGGTATAGGCTATGCGATGATATTGGATCTTGGAATTGGAATCGATTGAAAATGGAATTTCACCAAAAAAATTATCCTATGCATCTAGTTCATCGTGATCAGAATTATATATATAATTTTTGGCCTCGTGAAGGAGAAAGTATCGCTCTAGCTTGGGGGAGGCTTAAGTCAATGTTATATTCATGCCCCAATCATGAGCTCTCAAGAGAAATTATTATTCAGAATTTTTATGCTCGGCTTTCTCATGATGATCGATCCATGCTTGATTAAGGATGGCAATTTTACCCATGGGTACGGGTACCCGCGGATACCATACCCGCTTGGGCAGGGTATGGGCACAATTTTATACCCATGGGTAGTACCCATACCCTACCCGTTAAGTCATGGGTAGGGTACGGGTATAGCCTTTTACCCATGGATATACCATACCCTACCCATTTATACTAACATGTGAATTTTACCCTGTGATTCACATGTGTACCTATGTTAAAGTTGTGTCGTGAGCTTATGAACCTATGTTAAAGTTGTCACCAATTGTCAATTTGAATTGAGATAATTGTCATGTACTCATCTAACTATTATTGAGTTGAGATCAATATTTTTTTGTCAAATATGCTATAGATGAATGTAAAATTGTGAATAACTTGTGTACTGTTTGATCTACTCGTTGGGTACCCAATGGGTATGGCTACCCATCGGGTATGGGTACGGGTAAATTTTCATACCCGTGGGTACGGGTATGGGTAGAATTTTGTACCCATTGACTACACGGGTGTGGGTATGGCATTGCTCTACCCGCCCCATACCCTACCCATTGCCATCCTTATGCTTGATACTTCTTGTACTGGATCCTTTATGAAGAAGACTATTGACTTCCGGTGGGATCTTTTAGAAAGAATTAAACGCAACTCTGAAGATTGGTAACTCGACAAAGGTAAAGAGTCAGGTATTAAGCTCAAGAATGATTGTGTTAAATCTTTTATGAATACCGATGCTTTTCAAAAGTTTAGCACTAAATATGGACTTGACACTGAGATAGTAGCCTCCTTTTGTGAATCATTTGCTACTCATGTTGACCTCCCTAAGGAGAAGTGGTTTAAATATCACCCACCTATCAAAGAAGAAATTAAAGAACCAGTAATAGCTAAAGATGAAACTATTATTTACAATGTTGATCCAGTTGTGCCAACTGCTTATATTGAAAAACCACCTTTCCCTGTTAGGATGAAGGAACATGCTAAAGTCTCAACTGTGGTCAACAAAAGTTATATTAGAACTTCCAAACCTGCTGAACAAATCAAAGTAGAACCTAGTGTTGCTATGGTTAAAGATCTCTTGGTTGAAAATAAAGATGGGCATGTTATTTACTTCTGTGATGAAGCTGCTAGAATTGCCAAACCCGATGAAAAAGATAAACATAGACCCATTGTTGGCATGCCTGTTGTCTCAGTTAAAATAGGAGATCACTGTTATCATGGTTTATGCGACATAGGTGCAAGCGTGAGTGCCATTGCTTTTACCTTATATCAAGAAATTATGAATGATATAGCACCCACTGAAATAGAAGACATAGATGTTACTATTAAACTTGCTAATAGGGGCACCACCAGTCCACCACACCACTTGGGATTGTTAGAGATGTTGAAGTCTTGTGTGGGAAAATAAAATACCCTACTGATTTTCTTGTTCTTGGTTCCCCACAAGATGACTTTTGTCCCATTATCTTTGGTAGACCTTTCTTGAACACCATTAATGCTAAAATAGATTGCGAGAAACAAGCTATCGGTGTTAGTTTTGGTGATGAGTCTCATGAGTTTAATTTTTCCAAGTTTAGTAGAAAACATCATAATAAAGAGTTGTCTAGTAAGGATGAAATTATTGGTCTTGCTTCTATTGTTGTGCCTCCTACTGATCCACTAGAACAATATTTGCTAGACCACGAAAATGATATGCATCTGCATGAAAGAAATGAAATAGATAAGATTTTCTTTGAACAACGTCCTCTGCTTAAACACAATTTGCCTATTGAAACTCTAGGACGTCCTCCTCCACCTAAAGGTGATCCTGTGTTTGAATTAAAACAATTGCCAGACACTTTGAAATATGCTTATCTTGATGAGAAAAAGATTTATCCTGTTATTATTAGTGCTAACCTTTCAGAACATGAAGAAGAAAGATTATTGAAGGTTCCGAAGAAGCACCGAGCTGCCATTGGATATACTCTTGATGATTTAAAGGGCATTAGTCCCACTCTCTGTCAGCATAAAATTAATATGGAGCCTGATGCTAAACCCGTTGTTGATCACCAACGACGTTTAAATCCAAAAATGAAAGAAGTGGTAAGAACAGAGATACTGAAGCTTCTGGAAGCAGGTATAATCTATCCCATAGCTGATAGTAGATGGGTAAGTCCCGTTCATTGTGTCCCTAAAAAAAGAGGTATTACCGTTGTTCCTAATGATAAGAATGAACTTATTCCACAAAGAATTGTCACTGGCTACAGAATGGTAATTGATTTTAGAAAACTAAATAAAGCTACTAGAAAAGATCATTACCCTCTGCCTTTTATTGATCAAATGTTAGAAAGACTATCAAAGCACACACGTTTTTGCTTTCTTGATGGATATTCCGGTTTTTCTCAAATACCTGTCTCACAACCTGATCAAGAGAAAACCACCTTTACTTGCCCTTCTGGAACTTATGCTTATAGATGTATGCCTTTTGGTTTATGCAATGCACCTGCTACCTTTCAAAGATGTATGATTGCTATATTCTCTGACTTTTGTGAAAAGATTGTTGAGGTTTTCATGGATGATTTTTCCGTTTACGGAACTTCTTTTGATGATTGCTTGAGCAACCTTGATCGAGTTTTGCAGAGATGTGAGCAAACTAATCTCGTCTTGAATTGGGAGAAGTGCCACTTTATGGTTAATGAAGGTATTGTCTTGGGACATAAAATTTTTGAACGAGGTATTGAGGTGGATAAAGCTAAAGTTGATGCAATTGAGAAAATGCCATACCCTAAAGATATCAAAGGTATTCGTAGTTTCCTCGGTCATGCTGGGTTCTATAGGAGGTTTATTAAAGACTTCTCTAAAATTTCTAGGCCTCTTACAAATCTTTTACAAAAGGATGTCCCATTTGTTTTTGATGATGATTGTGTAGAAGCCTTTGAAACACTTAAGAAAGCCTTGATTTCTGCACCTATTGTTCAACCACCTGATTGGAACTTGCCTTTTGAAATTATGCGTGATGCTAGTGATTATGCTGTTGGTGCTGTTCTAGGACAAAGAGTCGATAAGAAATTAAATGTTATTCATTATGCTAGTAAAACTCTGGACAGTGCTCAACGAAATTATGCTACTACTGAAAAAAAAATTAGCAGTTGTGTTTGCTTGTGATAAATTTAGATCTTACATTGCTGATTCTAAAGTGACCGTGCACACCGATCATGCTGCTATAAAATATATTATGGAAAAGAAGGATGCTAAACCTAGACTCATTAGGTGGGTTCTTTTGCTAGAAGGATGCTAAACCTAGACTCATTAGGTGGGTTCTTTTGCTACAAGAATTTGATTTACATATCACTGATAGAAAGGGAGCTGAGAACCCCGTGGCTGATAACTTGTCTAGGTTAGAAAATATTCTTGATGACCCACAACCTATTAATGATAGTTTTCCTGATGAACAATTATCTGCAATAAATGTTTCTCATAACACTCTTTGGTATGCTAATGCCAATTATATTGTTGCTAAATATATACCACCTAGCTTCACATACCAACAAAAGAAAAAAATCTTCTATGATTTAAGACATTACTTTTGGGATGACCCACATCTTTATAAAGAAGGAGTAGATGGTATTATTAGACGTTGTGTACCTGAGCATGAACAGGGACAAATCCTATGGAAATGTCACTCCGAAGCTTATGGAGGACATAATGCGGGAGATAGAACTGCTCACAAGGTATTGCAATCTGGTTTTTATTGGCCTACTCTCTTCAAGGATGCCCGTAAGTTTGTTTTATCTTGTGATGAATGTCAAAGAATTGGTAATATTGGTAAGCGTCAGGAAATGCCTATGAATTATTCTCTTGCGGTTGAACCATTTGATGCTTGGGGATTTGATTACATGGGACCTTTTCCTTCCTCCAATGGGTATACACATATTTTGGTTGCTGTTGATTATGTTACTAAGTGGGTAGAAGCTATTCCAACTAGTAGTGTTGATCACAACACCTCTATTAAAATGCTTAAGGAAGTCATTTTCCCAAGGTTTGGAGTCCCTAGATATTTAATGACTGATGGTGGTTCACATTTTATTCATGATGCTTTCCGTAAAATGCTTGCTAAATATGATGTTAACCATATAATTGCATCACCATATCATCCTCAGTCTAGTGGTCAAGTTGAACTTAGCAATAGAGAAATAAAATTAATATTACAAAAAACTGTCAATAGGTCCCGAAAGAATTGGTCTAAGAAGTTAGATGATGCACTTTGGGCTTATAGAACAGCATATAAAAATCTTATGGGTATGTCTCCGTATAAAATGGTTTATGGAAAAGCTTGTCATTTGCCTCTTGAGTTAGAACATAAAGCATATTGGGCAATTAAAGAACTCAACTATGATTTCAAACTTGCCGGCGAAAAGAGGTTATTTGATATTAGTTCACTAGATGAATAGAGAACCCAAGCCTATGAAAATGCCAAGTTATTTAAAGAAAAAGTTAAAAGATGGCATGACAAAAGAATCCAAAAGCGTGAGTTCAAAGTTGGAGAATATGTTCTTTTGTACAACTCTTGTTTCAGATTCTTTGCAGGAAAACTCCTCTCCAAATGAGAAGGACCTTATGTTATCGAGGAGGTTTATCGATCCGGAGCCATCAAGATAAATAATGCCGAAGGTACTAACCCGAAGGTTGTTAATGGGCAACGAATAAAACATTATATCTCAGGTACGCCCATTAATGTTGAAAGCAATATTATCCAAACTATGACACCGGAAGAACACATAAAGGAAACCTTCCGGAACACTCCAGAATAACTGAAAAAGAGGAGGTACGTGATACGGTAAGTAAACGGACTACGAAAAATCCGCAAAAATATTTTCTGTCCGTTTTGGAATATAACAAAAATTAGGAAAATAAGAAACAACCAGGAAGGCACCCCTAGTGGGCACAAGACACCAGGGCGCGCCTGGCTTGCCAGGAGCGCCCAGGTGGGTTGTGCCCACCTCGGGTACCTTCCGGACTCGCTTTTTCTTCCGTTTGCTTGCTTCCCAAGATAAAAAATCTTTATATACCCCCCGAACCTATTGACCACCGTATCACAGAGAAATCTTCTATTTTCTTTTCTTGCTGTTTCCGGTCAGATCTGTGAAGCCATTCATCATATCTTCTTCCTCCTCCAACAACGTGGAAGAGGATGCTTGGTTGATGAAGATCGAGTTGAAGAGAGAAGAGCCTGAAGAAGTTATCAAAGGGGACAAGAGCAAGGAGGCCACCAGAGATCAAGCGCCGGTGGTCGAGCAAGCTTTGCCTGCCGAGGAGGAAGAAGAAGATATCCTTAAACCTTACTATGATCATCTTACCCCCACTGAGATTGAAGCCTTTCAGATCATCGAAACTGTTCGTGTGCAAAATAAATATCTCACCCGTGAAAATGTGCTATTACAAGAGCACATCATTGCCCTACGGAGCATCATTCGTAGATTGGAGAAGCTGTTGGAGAGGGCCACTACTTCATCACCACCACCTCCTTCTTCATCAACAAAGGAAAATTGAGTAATCGAGTATGGGCACTCCCCTTGGCTTGTGCCAAGCTTGGGGGAGGTGCCCCGGTATCGTATCACCTCCACTATCTTTTGCCTTTACTTATCTTAGTTCGATCCATAGTTATATTTTACTTTAGATGAATAAAATTTTAGTTCGATCCTTTCTTTTCGAGTGTTTGCTTAGTGATCTATCTTTGTAATTGTGTGCAAGATATATATAATAAAGTTTAGTTTGAGTTTTGTTTTCTTTACTTTCATGTTCAATAAAAAGAAAGGAAATAAATGAAAAAGATCATATGCTAATTTTATGGTAAGTAATGACATCACATAAGAAAGAGTATAAGTCAAAAAATTTATTGGAGAAGTGTTGGATCATTTAGTGTAAGAGAAAATTGAGCGTTGTACGAACTTGTGATGGCCAAGAATAAAAGCGACAGACTGCATAATAAAGGTTGCTATCACAAGGGGCAATATAACGTGACGTTCTTTTGCACTAAGAGATTGAGCATACAAATAAATAAGCGCATGGCAGCCTCTGCTTCCCTCTGCGAAGGGCCTATATTTTACTTTTATGTATTTACTTTTATGCAAGAGTCAAAGTTCTTCTCTATATTCCTTTTTATTTTCTCTTTTGGCAAGCATCATGTGGTGAGGAAAGATCTAGGCACATATATCCAGTTGGATATGAGTAGCATGAGTTATTATTGTTGACATCACCCTCAAGGTGAGTATGTTGGGAGGCGAATCTATAAGCCCCTATCTTTCTACGTGTCTGGTTGAAACGTTTTGCTCATGTGTATGTGGTGAGTGTTAGCAATCATAGAAGACTATATGATGGTTGAGTATGTGGACTTGCCAAAAAGGCTCCGATACGTGACCCTTCCTGAAAAGATGATGAATTGTAGTTGCAAAGTTGACTGAGAACATAGTTTGTTGATTTTCAATAGAGTTTATGCTTTATACTTCGATGTTGTGATGAATTGTTACTTATTCATGAGAAGTTTATGATAAAAGTTATGTGATAAAGTTCTATGTTAAAGTTTGTTGCTGTTATAATAATATACATGATCCTTCGATGTCCGTATTTTGTTTTTATCGACACCTCTCTCTCTAAGTATGTGGACATGTTTTTCGATTTCGGTTTTCGCTTGAGGACAAGCAAGGTCTAAGCTTGGGGGAGTTGATACGTCCATTTTGCATCATGTTTTCCTACTGTTATTTATGATGTTTTTATGCATAATAATGCTTTTTGGAGTAATTCTAATGCCTTTTCTCTCATAATATGCAAGGTTCACACAAAGAGGGAGAATTCTGGCAGCTGGAAATCTGGACCTGAAAAAGCTACGTCAGGCTACCTATTCTGCACAAATCCAAATGAGTTGAAATTTCACGAGGAATTTTTATGGAATAAATAAGAATTATTGGAGCAAATAACTACCAGAGGGGGCCCACTAATACGTCTCCAACGTATTTATAATTTTTTATTGTTCCATGCTATTATATTATCTATTTTGGATGTTTTATATGCATTATTATGCTATTTTATACTCCCTCCGTTCCATAATGTAGTGCCTATAGTTTTTTGCAAAAGTCAAACATTACAAACTTTGACCATATTTATAGAGAAAAGTAGGTACATCTAGAATACCAAATGCACAGCATTGGATACATCATGAGTTATATTTTCAGAATGTACATGTTTGGTATTGTAGATCTAGACATTTTTCTCTATACACTTGGTCAAAGTTGGCAAAATTTGACTTTCACAAAAATCTATAGGCACTACATTGTGGAATGGAGGGAGTATTATTTTTGGGACTAACTTATTAACCTAGAGCCTAGTGCCAGTTTTTGTTTTTTTCTTGTTTTTGAGTTTCGCAGAAAAGGAATACCAAACGGAGTCCAAACGGAATAAAACCTTCGCGATGATTTTTCTTGGACCAGAAGACACCCCGGAGACTTGGAGTTCAAGTCAGAAGAGCCACGAGGCGGCGACAAGGGGGGAGGGCGCGCCCCCTGCCTTGTGGGCCCCACATGACTCCACCGACCTACTTCTTCGTCCTATATATTCACATATATTCCAAAACCCTCAGAAGCATCCACGAAAACACTTTTCCACCGCCGCAACCTTCTGTACCCGTGAGATCCCATCTAGGGACCTTTTTCGGCACCCTGTCGGAGGGGGGTTCGATCACGGAGGGCTTCTACATCAACTCTATTGCCCTTCCGATGAAGCGTGAGTAGTTTACCTCATACCTCAGACCTATGGCTTCTTCTCCCTCTTTGATTCTCAATACCATGTTCTCCTCGTTGTTCTTGGAGATCTATCCGATGTAATCTTCTTTTGCGGTGTGTTTGTCGAGATCCGATGAATTGTGAATTTATGATCAGCTTATCTATGAATATTATTTGAATCTTCTCTGAATTCTTATATGCATGATTTGATATCTTTGAATTATCGGTTTGGTTTGGCCAACTAGATTGGTTTTTCTTGCAATGGGAGAAGTGCTTAGCTTTGGGTTCAATCTTGTGGTGTCCTTTCCCAGTGATAGTAGGGGCAGCAAGGCACGTATTGTATTGTTGCCATCGAGGATAAAAAGATGGGGTTTACATCATATTGCTTGAGTTTATTCCTCTACATCATGTCATCTTACTTAATGCGTTACTCTGTTCTTCATGAACTTAATACTCTAGATGCAGGCAAGAGTCGGTCGATGTGTGGAGTAATAGTAGTAGATGCAGAATCGTTTCGGTCTACTTGACACGGACGTGATGCCTATATTTCATAATCATTGCCTTAGATATCATCATAACTTTGCGCTTTTCTATCAATTGCTCGACAGTAATTTGTTCACCCACCGTATTATTTGCTATCTTGAGAGAAGCCTCTAGTGAAACCTATGGCCCCCGGGTCTATTTTCCGTCATATAAGTTTCCGATATACTATTTTCCATCATATTAGTTTCTGATCTACTATTTTGCAATCTTTTACTTTCCGATCTATATACCAAATAACCCAAAAATATTTTATCTTTTGTTTATATATCTCTATCAGATCTCACTTTTGCAATTGACCGTGAAGGGATTGACAACCCCTTTATCGTGTTGGGTGCAAGTGTTTGATTGTTTGTGCAGGTATTAGGTGGTTTGTGCGTTGTCTCCTACTGGATTGATACATTTGTTCTCTAACTGAGGGAAATACTTATCTCTACTTTGCTGCATCACCCTTTCCTCTTCAAGGGAAAAACCAACGCAAGTTCAAGAAGTAGCAGGAAGAATTTCTGGCGCCGTTGCCAGGGAGATCTACGCCAAGTCAAGACATACCAAGTACCCATCATAAACTCTCATCTCTTTCATTACATTATTCGCCATTTGCCTCTCATTTTCCTTTCCCCCACTTCTAAAACAATTTTTGAAAAGATTCGCCCTTCTCTTTGCCTTTTCTTTGCCTCTCTTCCGTTCGTCTTCTCCGTTCGCTTTCGGTTTGCTCGTTTGCTAGATTGTTTTTTCTTTTGCCACAATGTCTGAATCTGGGGAGGTTATTGTTGAAAATCTTGAGGAAAAACTTGGATCTTGTTCTTTGGATCATGAAACTGAAACTCCTCCTAATTACAAAACAAAAACTTTTCGTGTGGGGGATAGTAATATTATTGGAAAAGGTGTTATTCAAGAATTCTTTGATTGTACGGGATCTATGCCCATTAATAAAAGATCTATTCTTCTTGATACAAATTGCTATGAGGATGCCATTGTTATGCTCGTTGAGAAATTAGAAAGAAAATTTGTGCACATTCATCCTGCTTTGCAAAAGGTGTTTTACGAACTTCCCAACATTAATCATCCTATAGCTAAAAAGATTGCCACCATCATCCTTATGCGAGAATTTGATTTTATAATAAAAGAAGCTAGGGATATTTTTGCTTTCTATAATAAAGATGTTGCACACCCTCCGATTGAAGATATCCTCCATGATAAAGAAACTATGCGTAGTTTGGAATCTAGGGATTATCAATCTTTTAGCGAGAATCTTAGGAGGAGAGTTCCCTATTCAGAAATCTCTCAAGCTTTGTACCTTGAGACCTACGAGGAATTTGATTGGATTACAAGGGGAATTTATGTAGGATTTAATAAGGATTGGTTGAATAAGATGATGAAAGAACCCGTTAGAAACGAGATACGTGTTCTGTATGATGATATATATGGTGATGATCCTGATTATGGGTTTATGAATGTCAAAATCACTAGTCAAAGTCCTTTTCATGATTTAAGTTCATCTACTAGAAAGAAAATAAAGGAAAGGATAGATTTGTTAAGACGAGTTTTGGAGGATTTGATGAGAAAAGAATTGCATACCAAAGATGACAATACCTAGATCTATTTGTGTTTTTATGCCTAGCTAAGGGCGTTAAACAATAGCGCTTGTTGGGAGGCAACCCAACTTTTTTTTTTTTTTGCTTTTTGTTCCTGTTTTGCTTTGAATAATTCATCTAGCCTCTGGTTAGATGTGATTTTGTGTTTTAATTAGTGTTTGTGCCAAGTAAGACCTTTGGGATGACTTACGGTGATAGTTGATTTGATCTTGCTGAAAAACAGAAACTTTTGCGTCTAGTCACAGAATTTTAATAATTCACTGGAGCGTTGAAAATCCCTGAATTTTTTACACGAGATTGATATACAAATTTTCTATGTTGTCCATATTTTTCAGAGTTTTTGGAGTTACATAAGTATAATAACAATTCGGATCTTCGCAGACTGTTTTGTTTTTGAGAGATTCTGTTTTCTTTGTGTTGTTTGCTTATTTTGATGAATCTATGGGTAGTATCGGGGGGTATGAACCATGGAGAAGTTGGAATACAGTAGATATTACACCAATATAAATAAATAATGAGTTCACAACAGTACCAAAAGTGGTGATTTATTTTCTTATACTAACGGAGCTTATGAGATTTTCTGTTGAGTTTTGTGTTGTGAAGTTTTCAAGTTTTGGGTAAGGATTTGATGGACTATGGAATAAGGAGTGGCAAGAGCCTAAGCTTGAGGATGCCCAAGGCACCCCAAGGTAATATTCAAGGACAACCAAGAGCCTAAGCTAGGGGATGCCCCGGAAGGCATCCCCTCTTTCGTCTTCGTCTATCGGTAACTTTACTTGAGGCTATTTTTTATTCACCACATGATATGTGTTTTGCTTGGAGCATCTTATATTATATGAGTCTTTACTTTTAGTTTGCTACAATCATCCTTGCTGTACACACCTTTTGAGAGGGACACGCATGAATCGTGATTTATTAGAATACTCTATGTGCTTCACTTATATCTTTTGAGCTAGGCAATTTTGCTCTAGTGCTTCACTTATATCTTTTTAGAGCACGGCGGTGGCTTTATTTTATAGAAATTATTGAACTCTTATGCGTCACTTATATTATTTTGAGATTCTTTCTAAACAGCATGGTAATTTGCTTTGGTTATGAATTTAGTCCTAATATGATAGACATCCAAGAGGGATATAATAAAAACTTTCATATAAAGTGCATTGAATACTATGTGAAGTTTGATTCCTTATGATTGTTTTGAGATATAGAGATGGTGATATTAGAGTCATGCTAGTGATTAATTGTGGATTGTAGAAATACTTGTGTTAAAGTTTGTGATTCCCGTAGCATGCACGTATGGTGAACCGTTATGTGATGAAGTCGGAGCATGATTTATTTATTTATTGTCTTCCTTATGAGTGGCGGTCGGGGACGAGCGATGGTCTTTTCCTACCAATCTATCCCCCTAGGAGCATGTGCGTAGTACTTTGTTTCAAAGACTAATAGATTTTTGCAATAAGTATGTGAGTTCTTTATGACTAATGTTGAGTCCATGGATTATACGCACTCTCACCCTTCCACCATTGCTAGCCTCTCTAGTGCCGCGCAACTTTCGCCGGTACCATACACCCACCATATACCTTCCTCAAAACAGCCACCATACCTACCTATTATGGCATTTCCATAGCCATTCAGAGATATATTGCCATGCAACTTTCCACCATTCCGTTTTATTATGACACGCTTCATCATTGTCATATTGCTTTGCATGATCATGTAGCCGACATCGTATTTGTGGCAAAGCCACCGTTCATAATTCTTTCATACATGTCACTCTTGATTCATTGCACATCCCGGTACACCGCCGGAGGCATTCATATAGAGTCATATTTTGTTCTAAGTATCGAGTTGTAATTCTTGAGTTGTGAGTAAATAAAAGTGTGATGATCTTCATTATTAGAGCATTGTCCCATGTGAGGAAAGGATGATGGAGACTATGATTCCCCCACAAGTCGGGATGAGACTCCGGACGAAAAAAAAGAGGCCAAAGAAGCCAAACAAAAAAAAATGAGAGAAAAAGAGAGATGGGGCAATGCTACTATCCTTTTTCCACACTTGTGCTTCAAAGTAGCACCATGATCTTCATGATAGAGAGTCTCCTATTTTGTCACTTTCATATACTAGTGGGAAATTTTCATTATAGAACTTGGCTTGTATATTCCAACGATGGGCTTCCTCAAATTGCCCTAGGTCTTCATGAGCAAGCAAGTTAGATGCACACCCACTTAGTTTTCTTTTGAGCTTTCATAAACTTATAGCTCTACTGCATCCGTTGCATGGCAATCCCTACTCACTCACATCGATATCTATTTATGAGCATCTCCATAGCCCGTTAATATGCCTAGTTGATGTGAGACTATCTCTCTTGTTTTGTCTTCTCCACAACCACCATATTCTATTCCACCTATAGTGCTATGTCCATGGCTCACGCTCATGTATTGCGTGAAAGTTGAAAAGGTTTGAGAACACCAAAAGTATGAAACAATTGCTTGGCTTGTCATCGGGGTTGTGCATATTTTGAATACTTTGTGTGATGAGGATGGAGTATAGCCAGACTATATGATTTTGTAGGGATAAACTTTCTTTGGCCATGTTATTTTGAGAAGACATAATTGCCTTGTTAGTATGCTTGAAGTATTATTGTTTTTATGTCAATATTAAACTTTTGTTTTGAATCTTATGGATCTGAACATTCATGCCACAATAAATAAATTACATGGATAAATATGTTAGGTAGCATTCCACATCAAAAATTCTGTTTTTATCATTTAGCTACTCGAGGACGAGTAGGAATTAAGCTTGGGGATGCTTGATACGTCTCCAATGTATCTATAATTTTTTATTGTTCCATGCTATTATATTATCTGTTTTGGATGTTTTATATGCATTATTATGCTATTTTATATTATTTTTGGGACTAACCTATTAACCTAGAGCCTAGTGCCAGTTTCTGTTTTTTTCTTGTTTTTCAGTTTCGCAGAAAAGGAATACCAAACGGAGTCCAAACGGAATAAAACCTTCACGATGATTTTTCTTGGACCAGAAGACACCCCGGAGACTTGGAGTTCAAGTCAGAAGAGCAAGGAGGCGGCGACAAGGGAGGAGGGTGCGCCGAGGGGGGTAGGGCGCGCCCCCTGCCTTGTGGGCCCCACGTGACTCCACCGACCTACTTCTTCGTCCGATATATTCACATATATTCCAAAACCCTCAGAAGCATCCACGAAAACACTTTTCCACTGCCGCAACCTTCTGTACCCGTGAGATCCCATCTAGGGACCTTTTCCGGCACCCTGTCGGAGGGGGATTCGATCACGGAGGGCTTCTACATCAACTCTATTGCCCTTCCGATGAAGCGTGAGTAGTTTACCTCAGACCTACGAGTCCATAGCTAGTAGCTAGATGGCTTCTTCTCTCTCTTTGATTCTCAATACCATGTTCTCCTCGTTGTTCTTGGAGATCTATCCGATGTAATCTTCTTTTGCGGTGTGTTTGTTGAGATCCGATGAATTGTGGATTTATGACCAGCTTATCTATGAATATTATTTGAATCTTCTTTGAATTCTTATACGCATGATTTGATATCTTTGTAATTCTCTTCGAATTATCGGTTTGGTTGGCCAACTAGATTGGTTTTTCTTGCAATGGGAGAAGTGCTTAGCTTTGGGTTCAATCTTGTGGTGTCCTTTCCCAGTGATAGTAGGGGCAGCAAGGCACGTATTGTATTGTTGCCATCGAGGATAAAAAGATGGGGTTTACATCATATTGCTTGAGTTTATTCCTCTACATCATGTCATCTTACTTAATGCGTTACTCTGTTCTTCATGAACTTAATACTCTAGATGCACGCAAGAGTCGGTCGATGTGTGGAGTAATAGTAGTAGATGCAGAATCGTTTCGGTCTACTTGACACGGACGTGATGCCTATATTTCATAATCATTGCCTTAGATATCATCATAACTTTGCGCTTTTCTATCAATTGCTCGACAGTAATTTGTTCACCCACCGTATTATTTGCTATCTTGAGAGAAGCCTCTAGTGAAACCTATGGCCCCCGGGTCTATTTTCCGTCATATAAGTTTCCGATATACTATTTTCCATCATATTAGTTTCCGATCTACTATTTTGCAATCTTTTACTTTCCGATCTATATACCAAAAAACCCAAAAATATTTTATCTTTTGTTTATCTATCTCTATCAGATCTCACTTTTGCAATTGACCATGAAGGGATTGACAACCCCTTTATCGTGTTGGGTGCAAGTGTTTGATTGTTTGTGCAGGTATTAGGTGGTTTGTGCATTGTCTCCTACTGGATTGATACATTTGTTCTCTAACTGAGGGAAATACTTATCTCTACTTTGCTGCATCACCCTTTCCTCTTTAAGGGAAAAACCAACGCAAGCTCAAGAAGTAGCACCCACCAGGTGGGCACAACCCACCTGGGCGCGCCAGGGAGCCCAGGCGTGCCCTGGTGGGTTGTGCCCTCCTCGGCCCACCTCCGGTGCCCCTCTTTTGGTATATAAGTCATTTTGACCCAGAAAAAATAAGGAGAGGACTTTCGGGATGAAGCGCCGCCGTCTCGAGGCGGAACTTGGGCAGGAGCACTTTTGCCCTCCGGCGGAGCGATTCCGCAGGGGAACTTCCCTCCCGGAGGGGGAAATCATTGTCATCATCATCACCAACAACTCTCCCATCTTGGGGAGGGCAATCTCCATCAACATTTTAAACAGCACCATCTCCTCTCAAACCCTAATTCATCTCTTGTGTTCAATCTTTGTACTGGAACTATAGATTGGTACTTGTGGGTGACTAGTAGTGTTGATTACATCTTGTAGTTGATTACTATATGGTTTATTTGGTGGAAGATTATATGTTCAGATCCATTATGCTATTTAATACCCCTCTGATCTTGAGCATGGTTATCATTAGTGAGTAGTTACTTTTGTTCTTGAGGTCACGGGAGAAATCTTGTTGCAAGTAATCATGTGAACTTGATATGTGTTCGATATTTTGATGATATGTATGTTGTGATTCCCTTAGTGGCGTCATGTGAACGTCGACTACATGGCACTTCACCTTATTAGGGCCTAAGGGAATGCATTGTGGAGTAGTTATTAGATGATGGGCTGCGAGAGTGACAGAAGCTTAACCCTAGTTTATGCGCTATTCCGTAAGGGACTGATTTGGATCCAAAAGTTTAATGCTATGGTTAGATTTATTCTTAATACTTTTATCGTAGTTGCGGATGCTTGCGAGGGGGTTAATCATAAGTAGGAGGTTTGTTCAAGTAAGAACAGCACCTAAGCACCGGTCCACCCACATATCAAATTATCGAAGTAGCGAACACAGATCAAACCAACATGATGAAAGTGACTAGATGAAATTTCCGTGTACCCTCAAGAACGCTTTGCTTATCATAAGAGACCGTTTTGGTCTGTCCTTTGCCTCAAAAGGATTGGGCTACCTTGCTGCACTTTTGTTACCATTACCGTTACTTGCTCGTTACAAATTATCTTGCTACCAAACTACTCGTTACTTATAATTTCGGTGCTTGCAGACATTACCTTGCTGAAAACCGCTTGTCATTTCCTTCTGCTCCTCGTTGGGTTCGACACGCTTACTTATCGAAAGGACTACGATTGATCCCCTATACTTGTGGGTCATCATCAGTCTACTTGACACGGACATGATGCCTATATTTCATAATCATTGCCTTGGTATCGTCATAACTTTGCGCTTTTCTATCAATTGCTCGACAGTAATTTGTTCACCCACCGTATTATTTGCTATCTTGAGAGAAGCCTCTAGTGAAACCTATGGCCCCCGGGTCTATTTTCCATCGTATTACTTTCCAATCTACTATTTTGCAATCTATTATTTTCAGATCTATAAACCAAAAACCCTAAAAAAAATTACTCTATCTTTTGTTTAGTTTTATCTATCTCTACCAGATCTCACTTTTGCAAGTGACCGTGAAGGGATTGACAACCCCTTTATCGCGTTGGGTGCAAGTGTTTGATTGTTTGTGTAGGTATTGGTGATTTGTGCGTTGTCTCCTACTGGATTGATACCTTGGTTTTCTAACTGAGTGAAATACTTATTTCTACTTTGCTGCATCACCCTTTCCTCTTCAAGGGAAAAACCAACGCAAGCTCAAGAAGTAGCAGGAAGAATTTCTTGTGCCGTTGCCGGGGAGATCTACGCCAAGTCAAGACATACCAAGTACTCATCATAAACTCTCATCTCTTGCATTACATTATTCGCCATTTGCCTCTCGTTTTCCTCTCCCCCACTTCTAAAATGATTTTTGAAAAGATTTGCCTTTTTATTCGCCCTTCTTCCGTTCGTCTTTTTCGTTTGCCTTTTTGTTGTCTCGTGTGTTAGATTGTTTGCTTTGCCACGATGACTCAAGAGAATACCAAATTGTGTGACTTTTCCAACACTAATAGCAATGATTTTATTAGTACTCCGATTGCTCCCGCCACTAGTGCGGAATCTTATGAAATTAATGCCGCTTTGCTGAATCTTGTTATGGAAGATCAATTTTCCGGCCTTCCTAGTGAAGATGTCGCATCCCATCTGAATAGTTTCGTTGAGTTGTGTGATATGCAAAAGAAAAAAGATGTGGATAAAGATATTGTTAAATTGAAGCTATTTCCAGTTTCACTTCGAGATCGTGCTAAAACTTGGTTTTCATCTTTGCCTAAAAATAGTATTGATTCATGGAATAAGTGTAAAGATGCTTTTATTTCCCAATATTTTCCTCCCGCTAAGATCATCTCCCTTAGGAACGATATTATGATTTTTAAGCAACTTGATCATGAACATGTTGCACAATCTTGGGAGATGATGAAATTGATGATACGAAATTGCCCTACTCATGGTTTAAATTTATGGATGATCATACAAATTTTTTATGCCGGATTGAATTTTGCTTGTAGAAATCTTTTAGATTCGGCCGCAGGAGGTACTTTTTTGGAAATTACTCTAGGAGAAGCTACTAAATTCCTAGATAATATTATGGTTAATTATTCTCAATGGCATACCGAAAGATCTTCCACTAGTAAAAAAGTGCATGCGATTGAAGAGATTAATGTTATGAGTGGAAAGATGGATGAACTTATGAAATTATTTGCTAGCAAGAGTGCTCCTATTGATCCTAATTATATGCCTTTGTCTACTTTGATTGAGAATAATAATGAATCTATGGATGTGAATTTTGTTGGTAGGAACAATTTTGGTAATAACGTGTATAGAGGTAATTTTAATCCTAGGCCGTTTCCTAGTAATTCCTCTAATAATTATGGTAATTCCTACAACAATTCTTATGGAAATTATAATAAGATTCCCTCTGATTTTGATAATAGTGTTAAAGAATTTATGAGTTCGCAAAAGAATTTTAATGCTTTGGTTGAAGAAAAATTGCTTAAGATTGATGATTTGGCTAGGAACGTGGATAGAATTTCTCTTGATGTTGATTCTTTGAAAATTAGATCTATTCCACCCAAGCATGATATCAATGAATCTCTAAAGGCTATGAGAATCTCCATTGATGAGTGCAAAGAAAGAACCGCTAAGATGCGTGCTAAACGAGATTGGTTTGTAAAATCGTGTTCTTCTAGTTTTTGTGAAAATAATGATGAAGATCTTAAAATGATTGATGTGGCTCCTATTGAATCTTTGTTTTCCAATATAAATCTTGATAAAGATGGGACTGGAGATGAGTCAACTTTAGTTAAATGGCGTCCCAATGATTCGGAGTTTATAGATCTAGATGCAAAAATTGACAAAAGTGGGATTGGAGAGGTCAAAACTTTAAGTAGCAATGAACCCATTCTTTTGGATTTCAAGGATTTTAATTATGATAATTGTTCTTTGATAGATTGTATTTCCTTGTTGCAATCCATGTTGAATTCTCCTCATGCTTATAATCAAAGCAAAGCTTTTACTAAACATATCGTTGATGCTATGATGAAATCTTTTAAAGAAAAGCTTGAATTGGAAGTTTCTATCCCTAGAAAACTTTATGATAAGTGGGAACCTACTATTAAGATTAAGATTAAAGATTATGAGTGCCATGCTTTGTGTGATTTGGGTGCTAGCGTTTCCACGATTCCAAAAACTTTATGTGATGTGCTAGGTTTCCGTGAATTTGATGATTGTTCTTTAAATTTGCATCTTGCGGATTCCACTATTAAGAAACCTATGGGAAGGATTAATGATGTTCTTATTGTTGCAAATAGGAATTATGTGCCCGTAGATTTCATCGTTCTTGATATAGATTGCAATCCTACATGTCCTATTATTCTTGGTAGACCTTTCCTTAGAACGATTGGTGCAATTATTGATATGAAAGAAGGAAACATTAGATTTCAATTTCCGTTAAGGAAGGGCTTGGAACACTTTCCTAGAAAGAAAATTAAGTTGCCATATGAATCTATTATGAGAGCTACTTATGAATTGCATATCAAAGATGACAATACCTAGATCTATGTGTTTTTATGCCTAGCTAAGGGCGTTAAACAATAGCGCTTGTTGGGAGGCAACCCAATTTTATTTTTGTTCTTTGATTTTGGATTTTGTTTTTCAATAAATAAATAATCTAGCCTCTGGCTAGATGTGTTTTTGTGTTTTAATTAGTGTTTGTGTCAAGTAAGACCTTTGGGATGGCTTACGGTGATAGTTGATTTGATCATGCTGAAAAACAGAAAATTTTGCGTCCAGTCACAGAATTGTTTAGATTCATTGGAGCCTGGAAAAACCCTGATTTGTTTACAAAAGATTGATATACAAATTTTCTATGCTATCCAAAATTTTCAGAATTTTTGGAGTTAGAGAAGTATTAGAACAATTCTGATCTTCGCAGACTGTTCTGTTTTTGACAGATTCTGTTTTCTTTGTGTTGTTTGCTTATTTTGATGAATCTATAGGTAGTATCGGGGGTATGAGCCATGGAAAAGTTGGAATACAGTTGATATTACACCAATATAAATAAAGAATGAGTTCACAACAGTACCAAAAGTGGTGATTTATTTTCTTATACTAACGGAGCTTATGAGATTTTCTATTGAGTTTTGTGTTGTGAAGTTTTCAAGTTTTGGGTAAGGATTTGATGGATTATGGAATAAGGAGTGGAAAGAGCTTAAGCTTGGGGATGCCCAAGGCACACCAAGGTAATATTCAAGGACAACCAAGAGAGTAAGCTTGGGGATGCCCCGGAAGGCATCCCCTCTTTCGTCTTCGTCTATCGGTAACTTTACTTGAGGCTATATTTTTATTCACCACAAGATATGTGTTTTGCTTGGAGCGTCTTGTATGATTTGAGTCTTTGTTTTTTAGTTTGCCACAATCATCCTTGCTGTACACACCTTTTGAGAGGGTCACGCATGAATCGCGATTTATTAGAATACTCTATGTGCTTCACTTGTATCTTTTGAGCTAGGCAATTTTGCTCTAGTGCTTCACTTGTATCTTTTCAGAGCACGGCGGTGGCCTTATTTTGTAGAAATTATTGAACTCTCATGCTTCAATTATATTATTTTGAGAGTCTCTAAACAGCGTGGTAATTTGCTTTGGTTATGAATTTAGTCCTAATATGATATGCATCCAAGAGGGATATAATAAAAACTTTCATATAAAGTGCATTGAATACTATGAGAAGTTTGATTCCTTATGATTGTTTTGAGATATAGAGATGGTGATATTAGAGTCATGCTAGTGAGTAATTGTGAATTGGAGAAATACTTGTGTTGAGGTTTGTGATTCCCGTAGCATGCACGTATGGTGAACCGTTATGTAACGAAGTTGGAGCATGAGGTATTTTTTTGATTGTCTTCCTTATGAGTGGTGGTCGGGGACGAGCGATGGTCTTTTCCTACCAATCTATTCCCCTAGGAGCATGCGCGTAGTACTTTGTTTTGATGACTAATAGATTTTTGCAATAAGTATGTGAGTTCTTTATGACTAATGTTGAGTCCATGGATTATACGCACTCTCACCCTTCCACCATTGCTAGCCTCTCTAGTGCCGCGCAACTTTCGCCGGTACCATACACCCACCATATACCTTCCTCAAAACAGCCACCATACCTACCTATTATGGCATTTCCATAGCCATTCAGAGATATATTGCCATGCAACTTTCCACCATTCCGTTTTATTATGACACGCTTCATCATTGTCATATTGCTTTGCATGATCATGTAGCCGACATCGTATTTGTGGCAAAGCCACCGTTCATAATTCTTTCATACATGTCACTCTTGATTCATTGCACATCCCGGTACACCGCCGGAGGCATTCATATAGAGTCATATTTTGTTCTAAGTATCGAGTTGTAAGTAAATAAGAGTGTGATGATCTTCATTATTAGAGCATTGTCCCATGAGAGAAAAAAAATAAAAGGGAGGCCAAAGAAGCCAAACAAAAAGAGAGAGAGAGAGAGAGAAAAAGAGAGAAGGGGCAATGTTACTATCTTTTTTTTCCACACTTGTGCTTCAAAGTAGCACCATGATCTTCATGATAGAGAGTCTCCTATGTTGTCACTTTCATATGCTAGTGGGAATTTTTCATTATAGAACTTGGCTTGTATATTCCAACGATGGGCTTCCTCAAATTGCCCTAGGTCTTCATGAGCAAGCAAGTTAGATGCACACCCACTTAGTTTTCTTTTGAGCTTTCATAAACTTATAGCTCTACTGCATCCGTTGCATGGCAATCCCTACTCACTCACATCGATATCTATTGATGGGCATCTCCATAGCCCGTTAATACGCCTAGTTGATGTGAGACTATCTCTCTTGTTTTGTCTTCTCCACAACCACCATATTCTATTCCACCTATAGTGCTATGTCCATGGCTCACGCTCATGTATTGCGTGAAAGTTGAAAAGGTTTGAGAACACCAAAAGTATGAAACAATTGCTTGGCTTGTCATCGGGGTTGTGCATATTTTGAATACTTTGTGTGATGAGGATGGAGCATAGCCAGACTATATGATTTTGTAGGGATAAACTTTCTTTGGCCATGTTATTTTGAGAAGACATAATTGCCTTGTTAGTATGCTTGAAGTATTATTGTTTTTATGTCAATATTAAACTTTTGTTTTGAATCTTATGGATCTGAACATTCATGCCACAATAAAGAAAATTACATGGATAAATATGTTAGGTAGCATTCCACATCAAAAATTCTGTTTTTATCGTTTACGTACTCGCGGACGAGCAGGAATTAAGCTTGGGGATACTTGATATGTCTCCAACGTATCTATACTTTTTTTTTGTTCCATGCTATTATATTATCTGTTTTGGATGTTTTATATGCATTAATATGCTATTTTATATTATTTTTGGGACTAACTTATTAACCTGGAGCCCAATGCGAGTTTCTGTTTTTTCCTTGTTTTTGAGCTTCGCAGGAAAGGAATACCAAACGGAGTCCAAACGGAATAAAACCTTCGCGATGATTTTTCTTGGACCAGAAGACACCCAGGAGACTTGGAGTGCAAGTCAGAAGAGCTATTAGGCGGCCACAAAGGGGGAGGGCGCGCCTAGGGGGTAGGGCGCGCCCCCAACCTTGTGGGTCCCTCGGTGACCCCCTGACCTAGATCATCCTCCTATATATTCACATATATTCGCAAACCACCAGAAGCATCCACGAAAACACTTTTCCACCACCGCAACCTTCTGTTCCCGTGAGATCCCATCTTGGGGCCTTTTCCGGCATCCTGCCGGAGGGGGATTCGATCACGGAGGGCTTCTACATCACCTCTATTGCCCTTCCGATGAAGCGTGAGTAGTTTACCTCAGTGCTATGGGTCCATAGCTAGTAGCTAGATGGCTTCTTCTCTCTCTTTGATTCTCAATACAACGTTCTACTTGATGTTCTTAGAGATCTATCTGATGTAATCTTCTTTTGCGGTGTGTTTGTCGAGATCCGATGAATTGTGGATTGATGATCAGCTTATCTATGAATATTATTTGAATCTTCTCTGAATTCTTTTATGCATGATTTGATATCCTTGTAATTCTCTTCGAACTATCGGTTTGGTTTGGCCAACTAGATTGGTTTTTCTTGCAATGGGAGAAGTGCTTGGCTTTGGGTTCAATCTTGCGGTGTCCTCTCCCAGTGACAGTAGGGGCAGCGAGGCACGTATTGTATTGTTGCCATCGAGGATAAAAAGATGGGGTTTACATCATATTGCTTGAGTTTATTCCTCTACATCATGTCATCTTACTTAAAGCGTTACTCTGTTCTTCATGAACTTAATACTCTAGATGCAGGCAGGAGTCGGTTGATGTGTGGAGTAATAGTAGTAGATGCAGGCAGGAGTCAGTCTACTTGACACGAACATGATGCCTATATTTCAGAATCATTGCCTTGGATATCGTCATAACTTTGCGCTTTTCTATCAATTGCTTGACAGTAATTTGTTCACCCACCATATTATTTGCTATCTTGAGAGAAGCCTCTAGTGAAACCTATGGCCCCCGGGTCTATTTTCCATCATATTACTTTCCGATCTACTATTTTGCAATCTTTTATTTTCAGATCTATAAACCAAAAACCCTAAACATATTTACTTTATCTTTTGTTTAGTTTTATCTATCTCTATCAGATCTCACTTTTGCAAGTGACCGTGAAGGGATTGACAACCCCTTTATCGCGTTGGGTGCAAGTGTTTGATTGTTTGTGCAGGTATTGGTCATTTGTGCGTTGTCTCCTACTGGATTGATACCTTGGTTCTCTAAGTGAGGGAAATACTTATCTCTACTTTGCTGCATCACCCTTTCCTCTTCAAGGGAAAAACCAACGCAAGCTCAAGAAGTAGCAAGCCCTACGTAGATCACTTCACCATCACCATCACCACGCCGTCGTGCTGTCGGAACTCATCCACTACCTCGCCGTCTTGCTGGATCAAGAAGGCGCGGACGTCACCGAGCTGAACGTGTGCAGAACGCGGAGGTGCCGTACGTTCGGTACTCGATCGGTTGGATCACGAAGAAAGTTCGACTACATCAACCATGTTATGAAACGCTTCCGCTTACGGTCTACGAGGGTACGTCGACACACTCTTCCCCCCGTTGCTATGCATCTCCATGGATAGATCATTGCGTGTGCGTAGAATTTTTTTTGTTTTCCATGCAACGTTCCCCAACAGTGGCATCATGAGCCAGGTCTATGCGTAGATGATATGCACGAGTAGAACACAAAGAAGTTCTGGGCGGTGATGTTCATACTGCTTACCACCAACGTCTTATTTTGTTTCGACGGCATTGTGGGATGAAGCGGCCCGGACCAACCTTACATGTCCACGTACATGAGACCGGTTCCACCGACTGACATGCAACTTGTTTTGCATAAAGGTGGCTGGCAGGTGTCTGTTTCTCCTACTTTAGTTGAATCGAATTTGACTGCGGCCGGTCCTTGAAGAAGGTTAAAACATCAAACTTGATAATTCACCGTTGTGTTTTTTTTTGCCGTAGGTAAGAACGGTTCTTGCTAGAAGCCCGTAGCAGCCACGTAAAACTTGCAACAACAAAGTACAGGACGTCTAACTTGTTTTTGCAGGGCATGTTGTGATGTGATATGGCCAAGACATGATGTGATATACGTTATTGTATGAGATGATCATGTTTTGTAAGTTATCGACAACCGGCAGGGGCCTTATGGTTGTCTATTTATTGTATGAAATGCAAACACCATGTAATTGCTTTACTTTATCGCTATGCGTTAGCAATAGTTGGCGAGACGACCACGACGCAATGATGGAGATCAAGGTGTCGAGCCGGTGACGATGGAGATCATGACGATGCTTTGGAGATGAAGATCAAAAGCACGAGATGATGATGGCCATATCATGTCACACATTTTGATTGCATGTGATGTTTATCTTTTATGCATCTTATTTTGCTTAGTACGGCGGTAGCATTATAAGATGATCCCTTCACTAAATTTCAAGGTAAAAGTGTTCTCCCTGAGTATGCACCGTTGCTACAGTTCGTCGTGTTGAGACACCACGTGATGATCGGGTGTGATAGACTCTACGTTCACATACAACGGGTGTAAGACAGTTTTGCACATGCAGAATACTTGGATTAAACTTGACGAGCCTAGCATGTACAGACATGGCCTCGGAACACTGGAGATCGAAAGATCGAACGTGAATCATATAGTAGATATGATCAACATAGAGATGTTCACCATTGATGACTACCCCATCTCACGTGATGATTGGACATGGGTTAGTTGATTTGGATCACGTATCACTTAGATGACTTGAGATATGTCTGTTTAAGAGGGAGTTCTGAAGTAATTTGATTAATTGAACTTAGTTTATCATGAACTTAGTCCTGATAGTATTTGCATATCTATGTTGTAGATCAATAGCTCACGATGTTGTTCTCCTATTTTTTGATATGTTCCTAGAGAAAACTAAGTTGAAAGATGATAGTAGCAATGATGCGGATTGGGCCCGTGATCTGAGGATTATCCTCATTGCTGCACAGAAGAATTATGTCCTTGATGCACCGCTAGATGACAGACCTATTGCAGGAGCAGATGCAGACGTTATGAACGTTTGGCAAGCTCGATATGATGACTACTTAATAGTTTAGTGCGCCATTCTTTACGGCATAGAACCGGGACTTCAAAAACGTTTTGAACGCCACAGAGCATATGAGATGTTCCAAGAGCTGAAATTGGTATTTCAGACTCATACCCGTGTCGAGAGGTATGAGACCTCTGACAAATACTTTGCCTACAAGATGAAGGAGAATAGCTCAGCCAGTGAGCATGTGCTAAGAATGTCTGGGTACTACAATCGCTTGAATCAAGTGGGAGTTAATCTTCCAGATAAGATAGTGATTGACAAGAGTTCTCTAGTCACTATCACCAAGCTACTAGAACTTCGTGATGAACTATAATGTGCAAGGGATGACGAAAACGATTCCCAAGCTCTTCGCGATGTTGAAATCGACGAAGGTAGAAATCAAGAAAGAGCATCAAATGTTGATGGTTAACGAAACCACTAGTTTCAAGAAAAGGGCAAGGGATAGAAAGGGAACTTCAAGAAGAACAGCAAACAAGTTGCCGCTCCCATGAAGAAGCCCAAAGCTAGACCCAAACCTGAAACTGAGTGCTTCTACTGCAAAGGAAATGGTCACTTGAAGCGGAACTGCCCCAAAAACTTGGCTGATAAGAAGGATGGCAAAGTGAACAAAGGTATATTTGATATACATGTTATTGATGTGTACTTTACTAGTGTTCATAGTAGCCCCTGGGTATTTGATACCGGTTCAGTTGCTAAGATTTGTAATTCGAAACAGGAGTTGCAAAATGAACAGAGACTAGTTAAGGGCGAGGTGACGATGTGTGTTGGAAGTGATTCCAAGGTTGATAAGATCACCATCGCAGACTCCCTTTACCTTCGGGATTAGTGTTGAGCCTAAATAAATGTCATTTGGTGTTTGCGCTGAGCATCAATATGATTGGATCATGTTTATTGCAATACGGTTATTCATTTAAGTCAAAGAATAATTGTTGTTCTGTTTACATGAATAAAACCTTCTATGGTCTTACAATCAATATAAATGGTTTATTGAATCTCGATCGTAGTGATACACATATTCATAATATTGATGCCAAAAGATGCAACGTTGATAATGATAGTGCAACATACTTGTGGCACTGCCGTTTAGGTCATATTGGTGTAAAGCGCATGAAGAAACTCCATGCGGATGGACTTTTGGAATCACTTGATTATGAATCATTTGATACTTGCGAACCATGCCTCATGGGCAAGATGACTAAAACTCTGTTCTCCGGAACAATGGAGCGAGCTAATGACTTATTGGAAATAATACATACCGATGTATGCGGTCCGATGAGTGTTGAGGCACGCGGCGGGTATCATTATTTTCTGACCTTCACAGATTATTTGAGTAGATATGGATATATCTACTTGATGAAACACAAGTCTGAAACATTTGAAAAGTTCAAGGAATTTCAGAGTGAAGTGGAGAATCATTGCAACAAGAAAATAAAGTTTCTACGATCTGATCGCGGAGGCGAATATTTGAGTTACGAGTTTGGCCTTCATTTAAAACAATGTGGAATTGTTTCACAACTCACGCCACCTGGAACACCACAGCGTAATGGTGTGTCCGAACATCGTAACCGTACTTTACTAGATATGGTGCATTCTATGATGTCTCTTACCAATTTACCACTATCATTTTGGGGTTATGCATTAGAGACAGTCGCATTCATGTTAAATAGGGCACCATCTAAATCCGTTGAGACGACACCATATAAACTATGGTTTGGCAAGAAACCTAAGCTGTCGTTTCTTAAAGTTTGGGGATGCGACACTTATGTCAAAAGGCTTCAGCCTGATAAGCTCGAACCCAAATCGGAGAATTGCGTCTTCATAGGATACCCTAAGGAAACTATTGGGTACACCTTGTACCACAGATCCGAAGGCAAGATCTTTGTTGCCAAGAATGGATCCTTTCTAGAGAAGGAGTTTCTCTCGAAAGAAGTGAGTAGGGGGAAAGTAGAAATTCATGAGGTAATTGTACCTTCTCTCGAATTGGAAAGTAGCACATCAGAGAAAACCGTTCCCGTGATGCCTACACCAACTAGAGAGGAAGCTAATAATGACGATCATGAAACTTCAGATCAAGTTACTACTGGACCTCGTAGGTCGACCAGAGCACATTCCGCACCAGAGTGGTACGCTAATCCTGTCCTGGAAGTTATGTTATTAGACCATGGCGAACCTACGAACTATGAAGAAGCTATGATGAGCCCAAATTCTGATAAATGGCTTGAGGCCATGAAATCTGAGATAGGATACATGTATGACAACAATGTATGGACTTTGGTGGACTTGCCCGATGATCGGCAAGCCATTGAGAATAAATGGATCTTCAAGAAGAAGACATACGCTGATGGTAATGTCACTATCTACAAAGCTCGACTTGTCGCAAAAGGTTTTCGACAAGTTCAAGGGGTTGACTACGATGAGACTTTCTCACCCGTAGCGATGCTTAAGTCGGTCCGAATCATGTTAGGAATTGCCGCTTTTTATAATTATGAAATCTGGCAAATTGACATCAAAACTGCATTCCTTAATGGATTTCTTAAAGAAGAGTTGTATATGATGCAACCAGAAGGTTTTGTCGATCCTAAAGGTGCTAACAAAGTGTGCAAGCTCAAGCGGTCCATCTATGGACTGGTGCAAGCATCTCGGATTTGGAATATACACTTTGATGAGGTGATCAAAGCATATGGTTTTATACAGACTTACGGTGAAGCCTGTATTTACAAGAAAGTGAGTGGGAGCTCTGTAGCATTTCTGATATTATATGTGGATGACATATTGTTGATTGGAAATGATATAGAATTTCTGGATAGCATAAAAGGATACTTGAATAAGAATTTTACAATGAAAGACCTCGGTGAAGCTGCTAATATATTGGGCATCAAGATCTATAGGGATAGATCGAGACGCTTAATAGGACTTTCACAAAGCACATACCTTGACAAAGTTTTGAAGAAGTTCAAAATGGATCAGTCAAAGAAAGGGTTCTTGCCTGTGTTACAAGGTGTGAAATTGAGTCAGACTAAAAGCCCGACCACTGCAGAAGATAGAGAGAAAATGAAAGTCATTCCCTATGCCTCAGCCATAGGTTCTATCATGTATGCTTTGCTGTGTACCAGACCTGATGTGTTCCTTGCCATAAGTTTGGCAGGGAGGTACCAAAGTAATCCAGGAGTGGATCACTGGACAGTGGTCAAGAATATCCTAAAGTACCTGAAAAGGACCAAGGATATGTTTCTCGTTTATGGAGGTGACGAAGAGCTCGTCGTAAATGGGTACGTCGATGCTAGCTTCGACACTGATCCGGATGACTCTAAGTCACAAACCGAATACATATTTATATTGAATGGTGGAGCTATTAGTTGGTGCATTTCCAAGCAGAGCGTCGTGGTGGGATCTACGTGTGAAGCGGAGTACATAGCTGCTTCGGAAGCAGCACATGAAGTAGTCTGGATGAAGGAGTTCATATCCGATCTGGGTGTAATACCCAGTGCATCGGGTCCAATGAAAATCTTTTGTGACAACACTGGAGCAATTGCCTTAGCGAAGGAATCCAGGTTTCACAAGAGAACCAAACACATCAAGAGACGCTTCAACTCCATTCGTGGAAAGGTCAAGGATGGAGACATAGAGGTTTGCAAAACACATACGGATCTGAATGTAGCAGACCCGTTGACTAAGCCTCTTCCGCGAGCAAAACATGATCAGCACCAAGACTCCATGGGTGTTAGATTCATTACAATGTAATCTAGATTATTGACTCTAGTGCAAGTGTGAGACTGATGGAAATATGCCCTAGAGGCAATAATAAAGTTGTTATTATTATTTTTTATTCATGATAAAGGTTTATTATTCATGCTAGAATTGTATTGATCGGAAACTTAAATACATGTGTGGATACATAAACAAATACCGTGTCCCTAGTAAGCCTCTACTAGACTAGCTCGTTGTTCAAAGATGGTTAAGGTTTCCTAACCATAGACATGTGTTGTCACTTGATAATGGGATCACATCATTAGGAGAATCATGTGATGGACAAGACCCATCCGCACGCGGTGGGTATCGTTATTTTCTGACCTTCACAGATGATTTGAGTAGGTATGGGTATATCTACTTGATGAAACACAAGTCTGAAACATTTGGAAAGTTCAAAGAATTTCAGAGTGAAGTGGAGAATCATCGTAACAAGAAAATAAAGTTTCTACGATCTGATCGTGGAGGCAAATATTTGAGTTACGAGTTTGGCCTTCATTTAAAACAATGTGGAATAGTTTCACAACTCACGCCACCTGGAACACCACAGCGTAATGGTGTGTCCGAACGTCGTAACCGTACTTTATTATATATGGTGCGATCTATGATGTCTCTTACCGATTTACCACTATCGTTTTGGGGTTATGCATTAGAGACAGCTGCATTCACGTTAAATAGTGCACCGTCTAAATCCGTTGAGACGACACTGTATGAACTGTGGTTTGGCAAGAAACCTAAGCTGTCGTTTCTTAAAGTTTGGGGATGCGATGCTTATGTCAAAAGGCTTCAGCCAGATAAGCTCGAACCCAAGTCGGAGAAGTGCGTCTTCATAGGATGCCCTAAAGAAACTATTGGGTACACCTTCTACCACAGATCCGAAGGCAAGGTCTTTGTTGCTAAGTTTGGGTCCTTTCTAGGGAAGGAGTTTCTCTCGAAAGAAGTGAGTGGGAGGAAAGTAGAACTTGACGAGGTAATTATACCTTCTCTCGAATTGGAGAGTAGCACATCACAGAAAATAGTTCCCGTGATGCCTACATCAACCAGAGAGGAAGCTAATGATGATGATCATGAAACTTCAGATCAAGTTACTACAGAACTTCGTAGGTCGACCAGAACATGTTCCGCACTAGAGTGGTATGGTAATCCTGTCCTGGAAGTCATGTTATAAGACCATGGCGAACCTACGAACTATGAAGAAGCTATGATGAGCCCAGATTCCGACAGATGGCTTGAGGCCATGAAATCTGAGATAGGATCCATGTATGAGAACAAAGTGTGGACTTTGGTGGACTTGCCCGATTATCGGCAAGCCATTGAGAATAAATGGATCTTCAAGAAGAAGACTGACGCTGATAGTAATGTCACTATCTACAAAGCTCGACTTGTCGCAAAAGGTTTTTGACAAGTTCAAGGGGTTGACTACAATGAGACTTTCTCACCCGTAGCGATGCTTAAGTCCGTCCGAATCATGTTAGCAATTGCCGCATTTTATGATTATGAAATCTGGCAAATGGACGTCAAAACTGCATTCCTTAATGGATTTCTTAAAGAAGAGTTGTATATGATACAACCAGAAGGTTTTGTCGATCCTAAAGGTGCTAACAAAGTATGCAAGCTCCAGCGATCCATCTATGGACTGGTGCAAGCATCTCGGAGTTGGAATATACGCTTTGATGAGGTGATCAAAGCATATGGTTTTATACAGACTTTCGGTGAAGCCTGTATTTACAAGAAAGTGAGTGGGAGCTCTGTAGCATTTCTGATATTATATGTGGATGACATATTGTTGATTGGAAACGATATATAATTTTTGGATAGCATAAAAGGATACTTGAATAAGATTTTTTCAATGAAAGACCTCGGTGAAGCTACTTATATATTGGGCATCCAGATCTATAGGGATAGATCGAGACGCTTAATAGGACTTTCGCAAAGCACATACCTTGACAAGATTTTGAAGAAGTTCAAAATGGACCAGTCAAAGAAAGGGTTCTTGCCTGTGTTACAAGGTTGGAAGTTGAGTGAGACTCAAAGCCCGACCACAGCATAAGATAGAGAAAGAATGAAAGTCATTCCCTATGCATCAGCTATAGGTTCTATAAAGTATGCCATGCTGTGTACCAGACCTGTTGTGTGTCTTGCCAATAAGTTTGGCAAGAGGGTACCAAAGTGATCCAGGAGTGGACCACTGGACAGCGGTCAAAATTATCCTTAGGTGCCTTAGAGAGGACTAAGAAAATGTTTCTCGGTTATGGAGGTAATAAAGAGTTCATCGTAAAGGGTTACGTCGATGCAAGCTTTAACGCCGATTCGGATGACTCTGAGTCTCAATCTGAATACATGTTGAAAGTGGGAGCAATTAGCTAGAGTAGCTCCATACAGGGCTTTATAGACATAGAAATTTGCAAAATACATACGGATCTGAATGTGACAGACACGTTGACTAAACTTCTCTCACAAGCAAAACATGATCACTCCTTAATACTCTTTGGGTGTTGATCACATGGCGATGTGAACTAGATTATTGACTCTAGTAAACTCTTTGGGTGTTGGTCACATGGCGATGTGAACTATGGGTGTTAAATCACATGGTTATGTGAACTAGATTATTGACTCTAGTGCAAGTGGGAGACTGAAGGAAATATGCCCTAGAGGCAATACTAAAGTTGTTATTTTATATTTCCTTATTCATGATAAAGGTTTATTATTCATGCTAGAATTGTATTGATCGGAAACTGATACGTCCATTTTGCATCATGTTTTCCTACTGTTATTTATGATGTTTTTATGCAAAATAATGCTTTTTGGAGTAATTCTAATGCCTTTTCTCTCATAATATGCAAGGTTCACACAAGGAGGGAGAATCCGACAGCTGGAAATCTGGAACAGAAAAAGCTACGTCAGGCTACCTATTCTGCACAACTCCAAATGAGCTGAAACTTCACGGGGAATTTTTATGGAATATATAAGATTTATTGGTGCCAATAAGTACCAGAGGGGGCCCACCAGGTGGGCACAACCCACCTGGACGCGCCAGGGAGCCCAGGCGCGCCCTGGTGGGTTATGCCCTCCTCGGCCCACCTCCGGTGCCCCTCTTTTGGAATATAAGTCATTTTGACCTAGAAAAAATAAGGAGAGGACTTTCGGGACGAAGCGCCGCCGTCTCGAGGCGGAACTTGGGCAGGAGCACTTTTGCCCTCCGGCGGAGCGATTCCATCGGGGGAACTTCCCTCCTGGAGGGGGAAATCATCATCATCATCAACTCTCCCATCTTGGGGAGGGCAATCTCCATCAACATCTTCAATAGCACCATCTCCTCTCAAACCCTAGTTCATCTCTTGTGTTCAATCTTTGTACCGGAACTATACATTGGTACTTGTGGGTGACTAGTAGTGTTGATTACATCTTGTAGTTGATTACTATATGGTTTATTTGGTGGAAGATTATATATTCAGATCCATTATGCTATTTAATAACCCTCTGATCTTGAGCATGATTATCATTAGTCAGTAGTTACTTTTGTTCTTGAGGTCACGGGAGAAATCTTGTTGCAAGTAATCATGTGAACTTGATATGTGTTCGATATTTTGATGATATGTATGTTGTGATTCCCTTAGTGGTGTCATGTGAACGTCGACTACATGGCACTTCATCTTATTAGGGCCTAAGGGAATGCATTGTGGAGTAGTTATTAGATGATGGGTTGCGAGAGTGACAGAAGCTTAAACCCTAGTTTATGCGCTATTCCCTAAGGGACTGATTTGGATCCAAAAGTTTAATGCTATGGTTAGATTTATTCTTAATACTTTTCTCGTAGTTGCGGATGCTTGCGAGGGGGTTAATTATAAGTAGGAGGTTTGTTCAAGTAAGAACATCACCTAAGCACCGGTCCACCTACATATCAAATTATCAAAGTAGCGAACACAAATCAAACCAACATGATGAAAGTGACTAGATGAAATTCCCGTGTACCCTCAAGAACGCTTTGCTTATCATAAGAGATCGTTTTGGCCTGTCCTTTGCCTCAAAAGGATTGGGCTACCTTGCTGCACTTTTGTTACCGTCACTGTTACTTGCTCGTTACAAATTATCTTGCTACCAAACTACTCGTTATTTATAATTTCAGTGCTTGCAGACATTACCTTGCTAAAAACTGCTTGTCATTTCCTTCTGCTCCTCGTTGGGTTCGACACTTTTACTTATCGAAAGGACTATGATTGATCCCCTATACTTGTGGGTCATCAGAAACTTAAATACATGTGTGAATACATAAACAAATACCGTGTCCCTAGTGAGCCTCTACTAGACTAGCTCGTTGATCAAAGATGGTTAAGGTTTCCTAACCATGGACATGTGTTGTCATTTGATAACGGGATCAAATCATTAGGAGAATGATGTGATGGACAAGACCCATCCATTAGCTTAGCATAATGATCGTTCAGTTTTATTGCTATTGCTTTCTTCATGTCAAATACTTATTCCTTCGACTATGAGATTATGCAACTCCAGGATACCGGAGCAATACCTTGTGTGCTATCAAACATCACAACGTAACTGGGTGATCATAAAGATGCTCTACAGGTATCTCCGAAGGTGTTTGTTGAGTTGGCATAGATCGAGATTAGGATTTGTCACTTCGAATATCGGAGAGGTATCTCTGGGCCCTCTCGGTAATACACATCATAAGCTTGCAAGCAAAAAACTAAGGAGTTAGTCATGAGGTGATGTATTACGGAACGAGTAAAGAGACTTGCCGGTAACGAGATTGAACTAGGTATGAAGATACCGACGATCGAATCTCGGGCAAGTAACATACCGATGGACAAAGGGAATTGCGTATGTTGTCATAACGGTTCGACCGATAAAGATCTTCGTAGAATATGTAGGAGCCAATATGGGCATCCAGGTTCCGCTATTGGTTATTCACCGGAGAGGTGTCTCGGTCATGTCTACATAGTTCTCGAACCCATAGGGTCCGCATGCTTAACGTTCGTTGACGATATAGTGTTATATGAGTTATATGTTTTGGTGACCGAATGTTGTTCAGAGTCCCGGATGAGATCACGGACATGACAAAGAGTCTCGAAATGTTCGAGAGGTAAAGATTGATATATAGGACGATGGTATTTGGACACCGGAAGTGTTTCGGGACGTACCAGGAAGGAATCGGGTCATCGGAAGGGGTTCCGGGCACCTCCCGGCAACTTATGGGCCTTATGGGCCAAAGGAGGGGACAAACCAGCCCACAAGGGGGCTGGTGCGCCCCTTCCCTTGGCTGTCCGACCCTAGGGAAGGAAAAGGGGGAGGGCTAGCCCCTCCTGCCTTTCCCTCTCATGGGAGAAAGGAAGGGGGTCGCCACCCTCCCGTGCCTTTTCCCGCACTCCAAATATGGAAAGGGGGGGGGCGCCACTTGGGGAAAGACCCCAAGTAGGATTCGGCCTACTTGGGGCACCCCTTGGCCTCTTCCCTCTCCCCTGCACCTATATATATGTGGGAGGGGGGCACCTAGCACACAACAGACAATTGTCTAGCCGTGTGCGGCGCCCCCCTCCACCGTTTACACCCCCGGTCATATTTTCATAGTGCTTAGGCGAAGCCCTACGTAGATCACTTCACCATCACCGTCACCACGCCGTCGTGCTGTCGGAACTCATCCACTACCTCGTCGTCTTGCTGGATCAAGAAGGCGCAGACGTCACCGAGCTGAACGTGTGCAGAACACGGAGGTGCCGTACGTTCGGTACTCGATCGGTTGCATCGCGAAGAAAGTTCGACTACATCAACCGCGTTGTGAAACGCTTCCGCTTACGGTCTACGAGGGTACGTAGACACACTCTTCCCCCTCGTTGCTATGCATCTCCATGGATAGATCATTGCTTGCGCGTAGAAATTTTTTTGTTTTCCATGCAACGTTCCCCAACAAGAAGGGGCGGAGTGGAAGGAAATGGGACCGAGAGGGGGGATTGGGTGGGCCGGGGGTGTCGGAGTCCTACGTGTCTGCTGTCCGGACTCCCGCAAACGTCCCCCTACTTTGTCTCCAATTTGCGGGAGAAAACGCATCCGAACCACCCCGCCGACCGATACATGACCGCGTTGGATGGCTTCCAAGGTCCGGACGAATGCGGGCGGTTCGCGGGTCCGCCATGGAGATGCCCTTATATGAGGGAATCATAGTGAGATTAGACATGTGATGTGTAATTTTAGTCTCAATCCCTTTGGTCTATGATGTGAATTACCTATGGGGATTGAATGGGATGGTTTATTCACATGATTGGTTATGGGGAATCAATGATGACTGACTAAGGAATGATATCATAAGTCAATATGTTGTCTCCCAAACAATTTTGGTTCAATTTTGACCCCTCCATGTTTTGCTACTAAAATAATGGTCATGGCCTATCCCCTCACAAATTCTTATATCCCCAACCAAATATGGTTGTATATCCTGCACCGTCTAAATTCACATTGTGTGTATTGAATTGCCTTCAACCAAACGAGTTGTAAAGTTGGGCTTCCAAGACAATATGCCAGATGCTAGTTAGGTTAGGTTATTTTGTGGGGTTTGTAATGTATAAAATCAACTTCAGAGGTTAAACAGAGCCCTAACGACCTATTTGGAATGTAACATAACGAGAACATGTGTCTCAGATGTCATGGCATAATGAATGTTATATGACGCAAAAGGCCACATGAGCACATGAAAGAGTGTTGCGTGTAGATGTGTTGTAAGAAGGGAGCAATGAGATACATAAAAAAAATGCATCAAACCTATTGAATGTGAAAAACAAGGCTAGGCTTTGTGTTTCAATTTGTTCAGGTACACACAAATTTGAATCTCCAAATGGACTTGTTTTGAATTGAACTTGTCCACCTAAATATCTTCATACCATTAAGACCACAATATATTGCTTGAATGCTTATGGCTTTTACCAATGTAGTTCTATGCGAACAATCATCATTAGCGCCACTTAAGTAACTAGGACCACACCTAACCGGGTTTGTTCAGGCACTTTTAGGTTATGGCTTGAGATCATCTGGTAGTCTCTCTAATGCATGAAACTAACCTATACAACATAGCCGTCCCACTTTGTACCAAAATCTTAAAGTAAAATGAACATGCATAATAATAAATTTCCTAGAGGGTACTCGTTTCTCTATTCCTTGGTCACTATCGATCTTTCCTTGAATCTAATATCACATTTTCTACAAAGGCGTTGTTAGTGATTCGTCTTCACTGAGGTTCGACAACACACAACCATGCACAACTGTAGATGTTTGGAATCAGGTTCACTATTCTCTTTGAATTGACTCCCACCACGGTTACATGTTGATCAACTCCAACCACGATGTCACATACGCATTTATCCTCGATCCACCAGATAATTAAGTGGGAAAAAATACTACGATAACCACTTTTCTTGTAGAAAACACACCCCTATCTTTCTATCCATATAGATCTTACCATGGATCTGATATCACATTCTCTCCATGTTGTCCCTAGTGATTCGCTCGCGTGAAGACCAAGCAATGATCAATCGCACAATCTCCACGTCATGGCAACTTCTATACGGCAACACGCAACCACGACCTCAATCGGATAGAATCGGTTTTCACTATTTTTCCTCTGAATCGACCACCACCATAGTCATAGGTCGAGCAATTCCAACCACAACATCACATACGCCTTTTTCCTGAATCCACCACTGACTGATTAAGGGAGAAAAAACACCCCCTCTCTCCTTCTGGATAACCACATGCTAAAGCATTGCCTACACACGGAAGAAGCATGTCTGCCCAAATACATGGCAACAATCTGTTGGTACTCGTTCGTCTCTTCCTTGGTCGATATCGATCTTCCCTTGAATCTAATATCATCTTTTCTATAGGGTGTTGTTATTAGTGATCCATCTTCACCGAGGTCCGACAACACACAACCTCAACCGTAAACGGATGGAATCCAGTTCAGTTTTTTCTCTATGAATTGACCCCACCATAGTTAGATGTCGGATCGTATCACATATGCATTCATCCCCAATCCACCACCAGACAATTAAGCGAGAGAAAACTACGATAACCACTTTCCTTATACAATCTCTTCTCTCTCCCCCTCTCAGTCTCTTGATCTATATCTATCTTACCACGAATCTAATATCACATTCTCTCTGGGTTGTCGCTAGTGATTCGTTCGCGCAAAGATCAAGCAACCATCGGTCGCACAATCTCCACCTCATGGCAACATGTATGCGACAACACGCAACCACAACCTCAATAGGATGGAATCGGGTTCACTATTTTCTATCCGAATCGACCACCACCATAGTCGTAGGTCGACGGATCCCAACCACAATATCACATACGTCTTTATCCTGGATCCACCACCGGGTAACCTAGGGAGAAAATACCACCTCTCTCAAGATAACCACACGAAACATTTCTAACATTTCTACACACACAGAAGAAAAGAAAAACACAAAGAGAAGAAACATGTGTACCCAGATCCGTGGCAACAATCTGTTGTACCCACAGCTCCACTCCTTTCCCCCACAAAAAACACAAAAACAAATTGTGAGAAACGAAGGGCGAGGGAAGCTACGACTTGTGCGCGTTGGCTCGCCCTCCTTTTGACCAGGCGACCGCAGCGACACAAAAAACAATTGGAAAGCGGAGGAGGTAAAGAAGGCATTTTTCTGTTAAACAATGGAGGCAATACGCACACGAGAGCGAAAGCCACATAGCTAGAGAGAGAAAGCCGAGGGCGAGAGAGAGACCATCACAGCTTCTTCGTCTCCTACCTCCCTTATCTCTTTCATCAATCCCACCACCACCTCCTTTTCTCCTCCACCTCCATTATTCCCTCCCCCACCTCGCACCTCTCCCTCTCTACATATACCCCTCGTCCCCCGTTCCACACCACCCACCTCACCCACTACCCCCTTCTCCCCCCTCCTCTTGTCACAATCAATCAAGAACGTACTGGAAGGAAGAAAGAGGAGGAACAACCAAGAAAGAACCGTCTCTCTTAACGAGAACGCAGAGTCTCTTTTGAATCTTTGTTAGCAACGGACAGGCCTTCTTCCGTCATGTGCTCCGGTCCGCGCAAGCCGTCGACCCCGCCGCCGGTGGCGGCGGCGCCGAAGGATCCGGCGGCCATGGCCTCGCTGCTCCTGGAGCTGGCGGCGGCGGACGACGTGGTGGAGTTCAGGCGGGTCGTGGAGGAGGAGAAGGCGTGCCTTGATGCCGCGGGTTCGTGGTATGGCCCCTCGGCGGTCGGCCTGGGACGGCTGGGCGCGGAGAGCCGGACGCCGGCCATGGTCGCCGCGCTCTACGGCAGCACGGCGGTGCTGGCGCACGCGCTGTCCGTCGCGCCGGGCGAGGCGTGCCGCGCGTCAGACACGGACGGCGCCACCGCGCTCCATATGGCTGCGGCCGGCGGCGCGGCCAACGCCGTCGCGGCCACGCACCTGCTGCTCGCCGCGGGGGCCTCCACGGAGGCGCTCTCGGTGTCCGGGCTCCGCGCCGGGGACCTGCTCCCGCGCGCCGCAGGCGTGGCCGAGAAGCCTCTCCGGCTGCTCCTCAAGTCCCCCGCGGTGTCGCCCTCCTCGTCGCCCAAGAAGTCCGCCTCGCCGCCGGCGATGGTCGCCGCGCAGGAGCCGAGGAAGGAGTACCCGCCGGACCTGACGCTGCCGGACCTCAAGAGCGGACTCTTCAGCACCGACGAGTTCCGCATGTACAGCTTCAAGGTGAAGCCCTGCTCCCGCGCCTACTCCCACGACTGGACCGAGTGCCCCTTCGTGCACCCCGGCGAGAACGCGCGCCGCCGCGACCCGCGCCGCTACTCCTACAGCTGCGTCCCCTGCCCGGAGTTCCGCAAGGGCGGGTCGTGCCGCAAGGGCGACGGCTGCGAGTACGCGCACGGCGTCTTCGAGTGCTGGCTCCACCCGGCGCAGTACCGGACACGCCTCTGCAAGGACGAGGTCGGCTGCGCGCGCCGCATCTGCTTCTTCGCCCACAGGCGCGACGAGCTCCGCTCCGTCAACCCCTCCGCCGTCTCCGTCGGCATGATGCAGCCCGTGTCCCCGCGCTCGTCGCCTCCCAACGGGATGGACATGGGGATGCTCAACCCCGCGGGGTGGCCGTCGTCCCCGGTCAGCCGGCTCAAGACGGCGCGGGAGCACGACTTCGACCTGGAGATGCTGGCGCTGGACCAGTACCAGCAGAAGCTGTTCGACAAAGTGTCCAACAGCGCGCACTCGCCGAGGGCAAGCTGGGGCGCGCCCAACGGCGGCCTCGGCTCGCCGCACGCCGCCGGGTCGCCCGCCAGAAACATGCCGGACTACACCGACCTGCTGGGCTCCATGGACCCGGCCATGCTCTCCCAGCTCCACGCGCTGTCGCTGAAGCAGGCGGGCGACATGTCGCCGTACAGCACCATGCCGGACACGCAGCTGCACATGACGACCTCGCCGATGGTGGGCGCGAACAACTCGTTCGGCCTCGACCACTCCATGGCCAAGGCCATCATGACCTCCCGCGCCTCCGCGTTCGCCAAGCGTAGCCAGAGCTTCATCGACCGCGGCGCCCGCGCCCCGGCCGCGCGCTCCCTCATGTCGCCGGCCACCACGATCGGCGAGCCTTCCATGCTCACGGACTGGGGCTCCCCCAACGGCGGCAACCTCGACTGGGGCTCACCCGGCGGCAAGCTGGACTGGGGCGTCCAGGGAGACGAGCTGCACAAGTTCCGCAAGTCGGCGTCCTTCGGGTTCCGCGGGCAGTCCGCCATGCCGGCGGCCGCCCCGGCCACCCCGGCCGAACCCGACGTGTCATGGGTGAACTCTCTTGTCAAGGATGGCCACACAGGCGACCATTTTCCGCAGTGGCTGGAGCAGGAGCAGATGGTGGCCTGATCCCAACCCTGTCGACGATCGATCACTGGCTCATACCATCTAGCTGACCAAAGTTCTTTCCTTCAATTTTTTCACCCCTTTTTATTTGCTTAATTTGATTCATATGAGATGGTTCTTTAGTACGTACATATATGCTGTTCACAAAAATAAATATTGCTCATCAGCAATCAGCATGGATGCCCAAAGGGAGCCTTAGGTTGATGAAGAAAGAACAGCCAATATTTACTCTTTTTCCCCCTTCGGTTTATTATAAATAGCTGTATACAAGAATTCCATCAAGAATTTATTTACTTGATATTTATACGTACTTTGAGACCAGCAAGATTTGTTTTGTGTGCTTCCCTGTCCCTTGATTAGTCAAACTTGTGCAATATTGTACTCTTCTCATGCCAAAGTACATCAATGGAATTATGGAAGTGTTCACCAGCATACAGTATATGTTCTTGGTTCCTCCGTGATCACATCTCCCTTTATTTGATTCCATTCCATTCCCCAAAAGAGTGGATCATAAATAAAACCACTGGCACAATTTGATATGGCTTCTCCTAAGTGGTTGGTGGGTCATAGGATGTGAACTGCAGAGCAATCACAGGTTAGTTTAGTGGAGATGGAGGCGTCATGCACCAATTATATTATCAGTGCTGACAATATTATATACTATCATCAGAAAGGGAAGTGCCATGCACCCAAAGCAAGCACATAGAGTAGGTAATTATTATTGTTCTGGCTGTGGGTTAGGCACAGAACACAGGAATTAGGCCCAAAAATCTGGGCATGAGCGTCACCAGGATAAGCTTTGATTATCTGCTCATTATCCTAATGTTGCCAATGTTGAATTTTTCCTTTGAGAAGAGCATTTTCTTCTAGAACATTGGACCTGGGGTATTCCTTTTCCTTGTTTGTTTTTTGCTCTCCTGTTAGTTAGAATATAGATGATGAAACAAGTATTGTTGTCCATGCTGTCTCTTGTTTATTTTTGTATGCGAGTGCAGCTGTTGTGTTCCCAATTATTTGCAGCTGTATTGTAGTATTCAATTCCTAGCCATGCTCAAGCATTGTTCTTGCAGTTGGGGCAGATTTTGGACTATCCTAACTCTACAAATGCGCATCCAGATGTCTGGGCTATTAACAACGTAATCTCCAGCAGCATCTCTCTGTTGTTGCTGCTTATATATATTTGCCCATCCTATAGCATTTTTCTATCAGTGTGCTGGCTTATTTTGACATTGAAGTTGTACTATAATAATCCTGTTAAATTGAGATCATTTTAGACAACTTATTGGATGAATATCTGCTCATTCCCTATCCAAGTTAGAGCATCCACAACTAGACTTACCAAATTTGGTCCCCTATATGTCCGCGGGCAGCACCGAGGCACCCCTCATTTCTCCGCGTCTACAACTGCCCCCTTTATATCCGAACCCCCAAATGCATGCAACCCCATGCAACGTGATCAAAACAGTAAATAAATAAATTCAGCATAGCATAGATCGGACATAGCAAGTTTAATTGCAACCGTGCATAGCATAGCAAGTTCACAAAAGATCCGACCTAGCTAGCTCATGGATGATTACGATAGATAAAAGATAGATGATGAGGCGCCGAACTTCACCACTTCATTGTCGGTCCCTTCCCCTTGGGTTCTCCGGAGCGGCGGTAGTACTCCTCGGCGTAGGCGTCTGTGGCCAGAAAGGTGTTGTTGCCGTCGGTGGTGGTGCCACCGTCGGCGAAGGAGGATGTCCAGGCATCGAGCGGCGCAGGCCTACTCCTTGGCGAGGCAGTGAGCTTTGGGCTCGTTGAACGTCTTCTGCCGCGCGAGCCGTTCGGACTCCTCAATGCCTAGCCGCAATGCCCTCTCACCTCACCAGGCAGGGGAGCGGAACGGAGCGGAGTGTGGAAGTTGAGCAGAGCGGCCGAGAGTTTAGGCTAGGGTTTTGTCCACGTGGGGATGGGGTGGGGTTTATGTGGGGTCGGGGTGGGAACGCTTGAGCCAGGTCTGAGGGGTGCGATTGAGTGTGGTTTATTGGTCCGGGGTCCGGGCAGCATCCAGGCTGTCCGCCCAATCAAATAGGGGGGGGGGGGGGGGGTGTTAGAGTAGGGGTTCCAAAAGTAGATGTTCTTACAAAATGGATACGCTTTGAGGTTTGGAACATACGAAATGAAAGGCGAGAGGGCAATCACTGAATGACAAAATTTCGCTACCGGTTTTTCGAACACCGATTTGTATCACGAGTTTATTAGTAGTTGTTTTATTATATATTCTTGTGTACTTGCTTGTACTCTACTCGACTTCTGTATTATGTTTTCTTACTTCGTATCTACTCCATTTTACACGGACACGTCCTAGCTAATTTCTTTCTTTCACTCATTTGAGGCTGCAACTTACATTGTAACCAGATGGGCAACACGCTGTTTACCTACTAATCAATGATTGAGCCAACCTACATAATTTAAGCATCCATGTAGCCTGTAAGATTTCTTCAGATCATGCTTTGCTTAAGGGCTAGCTTAACGCGGATGCAGTCAAACCATTGTCTGCAAGACTGATCAGGTTGTTTAGGTAACATGCCCAAACGATATATAAAATAACCGATTAAACTAAAAACATGTTTGCGTCACAAGGAGGTTTGATCATGTCTGGCTGCAATTAGGTCTCCTTTTCCATGTGAGACATTCAAACCTTCCTCTGAAAGCAATCTTAACCCTAGTTTTAATCGGTTCGACGAACGGCGACAAATCCTGCTCCAGATAGGTTTCAGATCGTCACATCCACACCAGCCCCGAGAGTAGTTATCTCATAAAAAACACCCGATTAAGAAATGGCAGAGCACCTTTCATCCCTCCCTCCCCTGGGTTAGATAGAAAACCGGACCTCTCCTGCTCACCGGCCTGATCACAGGGGCATCGCCATTGTCGCCGACGTCGACGTGGTGACGACCTTTCTTATAGAGGTGGCCACATCATTGACCTCATCTCCGCGGAAACTTTCCGGCAAATCGTTTTCTGGGTTTTGGTTCTTGTGGCGGCGGAGGAAAATTCAGAGCGTCCGAGTCCGACCTCCCTGAAAGTTCCCCCGGCATCTTCTTATCAGGATGCTGTTCGTTGAACCTTGATCTGTTCCGATCCACGGAGTCTCCGATAAATCTCGCGGGATCAGGAAATGGTTAAGTTATGTGCCCAGATCAAGACTCGGTTTAGTGCAGTGAGTGATGAGCAATTCAGCACCACAGGACAAGGTTTAGTACATAGATTATGTCAACTCATACTAATATATTGTTAGGTTATGAATAGGGGCTAGTACATGGGGCTGAAATAGGGAGGAAAAACATGTACAGTTTCATAGCATGGCTGTATGGAGACTTGGAGAGGAACATAGTTCAGGTTCTTCAGACCTTCAGCCTCAAGATTCACTGAACATATATATATCTCCACTGTAATGCTTGGATATTCACTTCATGCGGTTGGCATCATCATCATCAGCTTCTGTAACAAGAGAGTTTTCGCATCCGGAGCGGCCGACAGCTTCATCCTTGTTCAGTACTCTGAAGATTTTGGCAACATGTTGGGTGCTTCTTTGCAGATGGAAGAGCAGAAAGGGTAACCATGTACAGTTATTCAGACCATAGTTAGCTGCATCAGCTCAGCTCAGCTGCTTGCTCCCATATGAGCTGATCAAGGATATCTGACCCCATCTCCGCTGCAATGTCGCCACCACCCCTAGCTTGCCACTGCATGCCGCATATATCTTGCTCAACCATCCTGCAGATGATTCGCCAAATGCCGGTCGCATCGGGGGCAATCGCCTCTGCCTTGTTCACCACTCTCCTGTCCCTCCTACCCCTGTCTGAACATTTTGATACACAGGAGGAGGAGCTAGCTGCTGCAGGAGGCAAGGCGCCACCGAGATTGTCGGAGTTGGCTTGCGGTAGCTTCCTCCTTGATCTCTGCTGCTGCTGCCTCGGCACAGGCCGGGTTTCGCCTCCATCTGGTACATGCAGAGACAATGATGCCTCATCAGTACATGAACAAACAAACTGATCAACATGTATAGTAAGCAGTACACGGCAGTGTTGGGCGAAATAGTTGGTGCATAAAACTCAATAGTACTGTTTTCAGACACAAATTGATCGATGACCACTCGATTATCGCCTTTTTTCTTTTCTTTCCACGGTTTGTCGAAATGAGTTTGATGACCAATTCAGAGTGGTTACTAGCTACAGTATGTGAATCTGGAGGCCTTAGTGATATGTTGCAATCAGAGAGCTGGTTCCAGATCTTGTGCAGTTAGCAGATGGACAGGGACAGGGTGATTAAGCCACAAGAAGACGAGGTCTCAGAAGCTTAGATTACACCTGGATTAAGACACTGGAAGTCTGGAATAGATTACTTGCTTCAGACCTGGACCATCAAAATTGTGCTTGATGCAACTATGGATGCACCAAACTGAAGAAGAAATATTTTTCCTGGCTCGTTCCTTTAGTTTCGACTTTAGGCGTCATTTGGTTCATAGGATAGGAAACATCATAGAAATAGGAAAACCATAGGAAATGAGATGACATGTATCTCAAATCCTATAGGGAAAGAGATGTCATTTGGTTCATAGGACAGGATTTTTTCCATTGGGTCGACGCTAATGTTTTTTTCCTATGAAACACTCTCTCCGTTCCAAAATAAGTGCTGTGGTTTTAGTTCAAAATTTTGAACTAAAACCACGGCACTTATTTTGGAACGGAGGGAGTACAAAGGATTGGTTCCTACCATGTACTCCTCCGTCCCAAAATAAGTGACTCAACTTTGTACTAACCACCAAAGTTAGTACAAAGTTGAGTCACTTATTTTGGGACGGAGGGAGTACATGAATAAGATTCTATTCGTACAAACCAAAGGGCTTCAAAGAAAATATTCCTATAAAATCCCTATCCTTAGAACTCCTGCAAAATTCCTATAAACCAAATGAGGCTTTCGGGGTAATCTTTTTCGCCATATTCTACTAGTAGCACATAAATTCTCAGAAACTACGACTTTTAGCTGGTGCCTTATCAGTATATAGGTGAGGAAATGGCCTGTCACTGTTAAACTATGGCCTTTTTCTACTTATTGTGCTAATAATTCAGATGGGGCACATGATACTTGCAAATTCAACTCTCCTTATCTTTTTCTGAAGGTTTATGTGCATCTGACTGTCCCAGTGATGTGTTACAATCTGCACCAGAGCTTGTGCAGTTTACAGAGTTGACAATGACAGGGAAAAGTGATTAGGGCACAAGAAAATAAGTTTTTTTAGGGATGGGCACAAGAAAATAAGTGATCAGTAAACAAGTGAGGAAATGGTCTGTCACTGTTAAACTATGGCCCTTTTCTAGTTACTACTGTGCTAATAATTGAGATGGGCCAGATGGTAATTGCAAATTCAACTCTCTTTTCCTTTTGCTGAAGGTTTGTGTGCATCTAACTGCCCCCCAGTGATGTGTTACAATCTGCACCAGAGCTAGTGCAGTTTACAGAGTTGACAGGGACAAGTGATCAGGGCACAAGAAATAAGTGATCAGTAAATATGTGAGGAAATGGCCTGTCACTGTTAAACCATGGCCTTTTCCAAGTTACTGTGCTAATAATTCAGATGGGGCACATGATACTTGCAGATTCAACTCTCCTTATCTTTTTCTGAAGGTTTATGTGCATCTAACTGTCCCACAGTGATGTGTTACAATCTGCACCAGAGCTTGTGCAGTTTACAGAGTTGACAGGGACAAGTGATCAGGGCACAAGAAGACCAAGTTACAGAAGCTCAGAACACTAGCCAAGACTTTTGAACACCAGGTACTGTAGACTTGCTGACTTACATAACCAAGCATTATATACAAGGACCACAAACTTGTCCCTGTTGGAACTGTTGATGCCCAAAAATGAAAAGAAGTGTCTTTCCAGGGAAATCAGTCTATTAGTAGTAGCATATATAAACTCTGAGAAATAATCACTTGTTGTTGGTCCCTTCGTTGCAAACAGCCGGGGAAATAAGCTGTTGTTCTCATGAAATTAGCAGTGCAATCACCTGAACTTTCATAGTGCACTGGAGTAGTACTTGATTTTGATTCCGGCTGATTTATTTTTCTGCTGTTAGTTTTCTTTTTCTGAAGGTGAACTTCACTCCAATTTTAACTGATCTATCTCTTTTTTTTCCCTCTGAAGGTGATTTTGCTTCTTTTTTTCTGAAGGTGAATGCCACTCTAATTTTAACTGATCTCTCTCTCTCTCTGAATGTGAATGCCACCCTGATTTTAATTTGTACTGTGGTGCTCAATTTCTCATTACTCACTGCACTAAACCGAGTCCTGATCTGGGTACATAACTTAACTATTTCCTGATAACTGACCTCGCTGAGCATGTGCCGTGAAGTAAGCAACTGAAGAATTAATGGGCAGGGGGAGACGACGACAAACCTGAGCTTGGTGAGCACGGCTCCAATTCTTCCGTGGAAGATGACGAAGTGGTGGTGGTCGTCGACGACTCCTCCTGCCCGTCTCGCGCCTCCAGCACCGACACCGGGCTCGAGTTCTCCAGGCCGCATTCCTCCACCGCCGCGTCCGGCCTCCTGCTCTGGCCATGCTCGGACTCCGCCTGCTCGTCGCCGTGCCGCCGCCTCGGGAACCTCCGGCGCCCCAGCCTCTGTTTCTTGGCTCCGTCGCCGTCGGCCCTCCTCTTGCCGCGCCTGCTCCCGGCCTTCTCCGCGTCGTCGTCGTCGCTTCTGGGCCACCCCGCCGCGTCGCGGTCGTCGCCGCCATCGTCGTCCGGGCTGAAGCTGAGGAGCAGGAACTCGTCGTCCTCCCGCCTCAGGTACGTGGGCCTGTCCCGGAACGACGCCGACGTGGTCCTGACCACCCTGCGCCGCGGCGCGTCGCCGAAGCAGCACGGCGTGGGCGACGACCAGCCCTCGGCCGAGCTCGCCGAGCGGCTCCGGCGCAGCGTCTGCTGCTGGTCGCGCGCCGGCGTCGGCATCGCGTCGAGGCCCATCAGCCTGGCCACAATGCAGGGGCTCCTCGCCGTGGCCCCCTCCTCCTCCTCCTCCTTCCGCGCCGCGGCACCGTCGCCGCGCCGTAGAGCAGCGGCGTCGGCGTGGACGGTGTTGGCGTTGCCCCCGCCCGCGGCATTGCCGGCGGTGTGCGCGCAGAGGAGGCGGCGCAGGAGGTCGAGCGCGAAGGAGGACTGCGCGAGCTTGGCCATGCGAGCGAGGCACTCACAGCTCGAAGCTGCTCGGCAGCATGGAGCCGGAGGGAGGGAGGGAGAGAGGGGAGAGGGGAATGTCGGTTCCTGTTTCGAATTGCGGGTGAGGGAAGGATTAATGGAAGCTACCATGGGCTCAGTGGCATAAATGCTTGGCATTCATTACTCTACTGTTTTACTCCTGCATTTCACTTGCTGCATTTTTACCACTTTTGTGTAACGGGAAAGGCTGCAGGTGTGAAAAAATCGGTACCACCCCACAGTTTCACCGCCATAGGCCGTATAGCTCCCAACTGCTGTTGTCTGCCATGAGTGAGGTAGGCCGTATTGTTTCCTGAATTTTCAAAACGAGGCCATGTGTGATGGATGCGTTCCATTCTTTGATTGCACGCTCAGTGCAATCTTTCCTGGAAGAAGAATGTGGAGCAGTTGGAACCTTGCTCCACTTTGTTTCGAAAAATGTGTGTTTGTCAGCATGATCGCATAGGCTGAGCAATGGATTTTGGAGCTTGGTGATGTGAGATATCCAAGCTCCCGGCTGTGTAATTCCGACGCTGAAGCTACAAATTCGAAATTTGAAGACACTAATAAGTTGGAATAAGCGAGGTTAGCAGCTAGCTTTGCGGACGCCTTTGTTGAGGAGGCAAAGCGTACGTACGTCCGGCCAAGCAAAAGTTGGGGGCAGGTGTGAAACGGGTGAACGGCACGAAGCAAAGCAGTGGTGGCGACACACCGCCGGCGGGCTCGGCGTTTGAAACGGGGAGTACGTAACGTACAGGTACAACTACGCGACAGCGAACGGCAATCGCCTTTGCTCTGTCGTGTGGGACGGAGAAAGGAGGGAGGGGGTTGACACATGGGCGCGGCCTGGGCCCTGGCGGGCCGGCGCCGGGGCCTCGGGGCCCGGGACCGCCCGGCGTCTTCCGCCCCTTCCGCGCAGCCTCCTGCCGAGACGGGTGGGATTGGATTGGATTGATGGGGTCAAGTCACCCAAGGCTGCGGGCACTGGGCACTGGGCGCTGGCAGTGCCGCAGCAGCGTAGGTCTGAACAGCGAACCTGGTTCTACTGCTGACACTGCCCGTGGCTGCTGCTGCTGCTGCTGCTGCCTGGTCCGGTCATCTCGCTGGCCGTCGGTTCTACCGAGGTCTTTATTAATTACAGCAGTCGTCGCCTCCGCATACACAGTGGATTTGGTTTTGATCTTTGGCTTCTCTACCTGTGAAACACTCGTTGCAGAAATTGAAAACTTTGTATGGAATCATCTGCTCTCTCCCTCAATCAATGTGCGATCACGCGGTCCAAGCCCACGGTACATGTCGACCGAGAGGTGCACAAGCCGCCTCAAGCTGATAACGTGGAGGACCTAATCGCTCTAGCCTAGGGCCTCGTGCTGTTAACGTGTTTATAAGACGGTTAGAGCATCTACGGCCGGACTTACAAATCCGACCCTTCAAACGTCCACGGACGGACACCGGCGGTCACGTCTCGAATTTGCTATTCCGCATTCGAGTTTCTTATATTTCAACTCCTACATTCATACAAAGCATGCAAAAGAAATCTTGGGTACGCAGTACCCTAACTAATCTTCGTCGTCGGTGATGTCCACGACGTCGGTGCCAGGCGCCGGGTGAACGGGCGCGTAGAAGGGCTCCCGCTCGTCCTCCTCCTCAACCTCATCCATGTAGGCGAGTATGTCCTCCTGCGCGGCATTCTCCGCATCCATCTCCTGCAGATGATGGCGTCTTGCCACCGCATCCAACTTCGAGTGGAGGGAATCGAGGATGGATTGTTGTTCCGCCTACAGACCGTGTCCCCGGCGTCCCCCACATCCTCCTCCTCAAGCTCCTCCTCCTCCAACTCCTCATCACAATTCACTGCATCCGGCGGTACCCTGCGATGATCCGGGCAAATGCCCGGATCTACTCAAGGAGTTGCAGCCGGCGCTCCGGCGTTAGAAATGGGTAGATCCTCACCCGGTAGCGTGAGGGCATGGCTACTAGTGGTGGCAAATGGGGAGTGGAAAGCGGCGGTGGCGGCAGACGGGAGGAGGGAAATGTGGAGGGGTAGGGTTCCGGTGCCTACCCTCGGGGTTAGGCAGCACGCGGCCTGCCGGAGCGGCGCCACGCGGCGACATCGGTCCGATGGAGAATACGAGTTTCAGACCGTCGGGTTGCGGATTATTTTCGTATGGGACCCTAGCGTCAGTCCGACGTGACGGACACGCCCGGGCGCCCCCATATCCGCCCCATATTTGGGTTGGATAGAGGGGTGCCGGTCAGCCCGGACGTTTGATGCCCGTTTGAGGCGCCCATCTGGGTCAAAATTTCGTTATCGGTCAGTGACCGGACGGCCCGCCCGGGCGTTTGAGGCGGGTTTGGAGCGCCAGCTGTAGATGCTTGATGACCCATAAGTATAGGGGATCAATCGTAGTCCTTTCGATAAATAAGAGTGTCGAACCCAACGAGGAGCAGAAGAAAATGACAAGCGGTTTTCAGCAAGGTGTTTTCTGCAAGCACTGAAATTATCGATAACAGATAGTTTGGTAATAAAATAATTCGTAACGGGTAACAGGTAATAAGTATAAGAAAGGTGCAGCAAGATGGCCCAATCCTTTTTATAGCAAAGGATAAGTCTGGATGAACTCTTATATAAAACAAAGCGCTCCCAAGGACACATGGGAATTATCATCAAGCTAGTTTTCATTATGCTCATATGATTCGCGTTCGCTACTTTGATAATTTGATATGTTGGTAGACCGATGCTTGGGTGTTTGTCCTTACTTGGACAAGCCTCCCACTTATGATTAACCCCTCTCGCAAGCATCCGCAACAACGAAAGAAGAATTAAGATAAATCTAACCATAGCATAAAACATGTGGATCCAAATCAGCCACTTACGAAGCAACGCATAAACTAGAGTTTAAGCTTCTGTCACTCTAGCAACCCATCATCTACTTATTACTTCCCAATGCCTTTTCCTAGGCCCAAATCATGAAGTGTCATGTAGTCGACGTTCACATAACACCACTAGAGGAAAGACAACATACATCTCATCAAAATATTGAACGAATACCAAATTCACATGATTACTTATAACAAGACTTCTCCCATGTCCTCAGGAACAAACGTAACTACTCACGAAGCATATTCATGTTCAAGATCAGGAATATCATTAAGGATCTGAACATATGATCTTTCACCAAATAAACCAACTAGCATCAACTACAAGGAGTAATCAACACTACTAGCAACCCACAGGTACCAATTTGAGCTTCTGAGGCAAAGATTAAATACAAGAGATGAATTAGGGTTTGAGAGGAGATGTGTGACGCCCCCGATTCAATCGTACACTAATCATACACGCAAACGTGTACGATCAAGATCAGGGACTCACGGGAAGATATCACAACACAACTCTAAGAAATAAATAAGTCATACAAGCATCATAATACAAGCCAGGGGCCTCGAGGGCTCGAATACAAGTGCTCGATCATAGACGAGTCAGCGGAAACAACAATATCTGAGTACAGACATAAATTAAATAAGTTGCCATAAGATGGCTAGCACAAACTGGGATACAGATCGAAGAGGCGCAGGCCTCCTGCCTGGGATCCTCCTAAACTACTTCTGGTCGTCGGCGGCGGCCTGCATGTAGTAGTAGGCACCCTCGGTGTAGTAGGGGTCGTCGAAGGTGGCGTCTGGCTCCTGGGCTCCAGCATCTGGTTGCGACAACCGAGTATAGAAAGGGGAAAAAGGGGGAGCAAAGCAACCGTGAGTACTCATCCAAAGTACTCGCAAGTAAGGATCTACACTACATATGCAATGGTATCAATGAAAAGGGTAGTATCTGTGGACTGAACTGCAGAATGCCATAATAAGAGGGGGATAGCTAGTCCTATCGAAGACTGCGCTTCTGGCAGCCTCCATCTTGAAGCATGTAGAAGAGAGTAGCAAGTGCAGCATCAAGTAACATCGCATAGCATAAACCTACCCGACGATCCTCTCCTCGTCGCCCTGTGAGAGAGCGATCACCGGGTTGTATCTGGCACTTGAAAGGGTGTGTTTTATTAAGTATCTAGTTCTAGTTGTCATAAGGTCGAGGTACAACTCCGGGTCGTCCTTTTACCGAGGGACACGGCTATTCGAATAGATAAACTTCCCTGCAGGGGTGCACCACATTACCCAACACGCTCGATCCCTCTGGCCGGGCGCACTTTCCTGGGTCATACCCGGCCTCAGAAGATCAACACGTCGCAGCCCTACCTAGGCCTAACAGAGTGGTCAGCACGCCGGTCTAAATCCTATGCGCGCAGGGGTCTGGGCCCATTGCCCATTGCACACCTGCACGTTGCGTGGGCAGCCGATGAGCAGACCTAGCAACCTCCATTACAAAGGAAGTCGCGTTACGTGGTCCAACCCGGCGCGCGCCGCTCAGTCACTGACGTCTAGGAGGCTTCGGCTGATACCACGACGTCGAGTACCCATAACTGTTCCCGCGTGGTGGTTAGTGCGTATAGGCTCGTAGCCAGACTCAGATCAAATACCCAATCTCGTTAAGCGTGTTAAATGATATAACCGCGGACGCCGACCAGGACCAGGCCCACCTGTCTTCTAGGTGGTCACAACCTGCCCTGTCGCTCCGCCACAAAGTAACACTCGGGGGCCGTCGGGAACCTAGGCCCACCACTACCTGGATGGAACCACCTGCCCCTTCAGCCCCCATCTCCGAACAGAAACATAAGTATGTAATAGTATATAATATAAATCCGTGATCACCTCCCGAAGTGATCACGACCCAGTAGTATAGCATGGCAGACGGACAAGAGTGTAGGGCCACTGATGTAATTCTAGCAACCTATACTAAGCATTTTAGGATTGCAGGTAAGGTATCAACAGTAGTAGCAAAGACAGGCTATGCAGCAGAATAGGATTAACTGAAAGCAGTAACATGCTACACTACTCTAATGCAAGCAGTAGAGAGGAGGAATAGGCGATATCAGGTTGATCAAGGGAGGGGGGGGGGCTTGCCTGGAAGCTCGGCAGAGAAGGACGGGTCGTCAACACTGTAGTCGTACTGGGGGTCGCCGGCAGTCTCGGAGTCTACCAGAGAGAAGAGGGGGAAGAAACAATAAATATAATGCAAACAGATGCATAACGATGCATGACATGACATATAACGGTGCTAGGTGTGCCCTAACGCGGTGATAGGTGATACCGGCGTAGGGGGAAACATCCGGGAAAGTATTCCCGGTGTTTGAGGTTTTCGGACAAACGGACCGGAGGTGGATTGTTGCATGTTCACTATGCTAGGGACGTGTGGTGAACGAACGGACTGCGTGTTTGGATTCGTCTCGTCGTTCTGAGCAATTTTCATGTACAAAGTATTTTCATCCGAGTTACAGATTATTTAATATGATTTATCAAAGTTTTATTGCCTTTTATGAGTTATTATGAATTTGAAAATAAAACAGTAAAACACTTTTGTCACCTAGTGCAGTGCCAACCACAGCCAATGACAAGTGGGGCCAAGTCAAAGTCAATAGCCCAGTCAGCTGTACAGTCAGCGTTGACCGAGTCAAACGTGAATAGTGTTTGGGTCCCACATGTAAGTGTCACATTTTTAATAGAAAGTAATTTAACAATTTAGTTAGCGATGGGGGCTCATTAGTAGTGTGTTAGGTGCTGGGTTAGTGGGCTGTAATTAGATTAGCATCTAATCTAATCCTAGCAGGGCCCAGCTGGTGGTGGCACTAGCCGGCCACTGTGTGGCTGTGCCTCACGCACGAGCGCACACATGGGGCGCTGGCGGCCAGCGCCAGCCGCAACACTGGTGGCCGAGCAAGCAGACGGCTGGGCGAGCGGACAGCGCAGGCATCAGGCAGAGCAAGCAGCAGCGGCTACGAACGGCTGCGGCAACGACGGGCGAGGCCACGCGCGAGCGCGGCCGGCCGAGCAGGAGGTAGCGGCAGGCGCATGGCTGCACGGGCAAGGCGAGCAGCGCTGAGGCGCGGCCACGGGCGCGGACGCGCGTGCACGCGGTGCGGCCGGCGCGCGGGCTGTAGGGGCCTGGGACGCAGGCGCGAGCGCCGGCCAGGGAAGGTCGCGGGCGACGAAAACTGGAGCGGATCGAGGCGGGGAATAGGGGGAAAAGGAGGAGGAGCTCACAATAGAGCTCGCTGACAGCTCGGTTGCCGCGGGGACGGCCGATAGGTGACGAGCTGGGCCGCGACAGCGGCCGTGGTGGTCGGAGACGAATGGCGATGGGGGCTGCGGTGCGGCGCCTCCGCTCGATTTTCCGCAGGGATGAGATGAGGTCGACGATGGGGAGGCTCCTAGGCACCTTCTTGCAGCTCGGGGGAGCTCCGGTGCACGTCGACGATGATGCCGCGGTGACGCCGAGCTCGGGCAGGCTCGTGCGAGAGGGAGAGGGAGATGGGGGAGGGGATTCGCTAGGGTTTCCAGGGGAGAGAGAGGGGGCTCGGGGGCTTGCTCTTATCCAGCGCCGCGACCGGGGATGATTGACACGAGGAGATCGGGGGAAGTGGACGGCGCACGTGCGTGCTCGAGGCCATGGCCTCTGCTTCCTCTCTGAACAGGGGTGGGGGAAAGGCCGGGGTGGACTGGGCCGGGCCGCACTGTGGATGTGGCCGGCCCAAGTGCACAGTACCACTTGTGACTTTTGTTTTCCTTATTTTAACTTTTTTTTGTTTTATATTTCTATTCTGTTTGCACTTGTAATAAATAGCAAATGAGTTTTGTTTTGATACAAACCATGCACATAAATACTAGGCACTGTGATGAGTTAGTACAACAAGTTCCCATTTATTTTGGATGGTTTTAAATATTTGTCTAAATTGAGATGGTCCAATAAATGTTGTTGGCCCTGTTTTGAATATGTTAAGGCAATTTAAATATTTCAAAAGATGTTGGGTTTCTATATGATAATTACTTAGTGTAAATTTGCAACTCATCGAACATTTCTGTTTTACTGCCCGAAGAAATAATAATTTATCTTGTCTTATAAAAATTGAATTTGAGGTCGGTTTGGAATAAAGTGGTTAGCAAAAATTAATTATGATGACTTGGCACCATTAACAGGGGTTTACTGTAGCATGGCACCCGGGGTGTTACAAATCTCCTCCACTACAAGAAATCTCGTCCCGAGATTTAAGCGAGGGAGTAAGGGGAAAAGTTCTGGTCACAAAATTCTAACGGATCCTTTTGTTCTGGGTTGCCCTTCTCGAAGAAATCGATCCCTTCCGTTGACGTCTTCATTACTCTGCTTCAGGTCATTGTGATGATGCCGACATCCTTTCTTCGGGAATTCCTACGTACTTACAAATAGGTAAGGGGCAGCTCGACAACGCTAGAATGCTATAAGGGGTAATCATCTGGGGTTTATCCCATGAATGAGCACATGACTATCTCTCGAGTTGAACAAATAAAACACCTCAAGAGCAAAGTAAGAAGGTACGATAAGAAGTTCCAAGCGGATAGATAATCGCTCGAAGTCTGAACCAGAGTGAGAAAGGGGTTCAGAGCAGCGAGAGTAAGTATTGCGTCTGGTACCAGAATTGATCTCTAGGAGGGTGGCTCGGGAATTACATGTGTAGCCAAGCGTGAGGAATAACTTTTAGAAATAGGGGTGTACAGGAGAGTCAGGTTTCGATCCTGGGACCTGTGGGTTATGGGCCCACCATGTGGGTTAAAAGTAGGAAGGGCGGTGACGTCTTGCACGATCATGTAAGCAAGGCATGTCAGAGGATAGTCTGTCGGTTATGTCAGCAACAACATCGGTACCAAGGGTGAGGGACGAAGAGAACCATTTTCCTGCTCGTTGAACGAGGCGGATCAATAGGCAAAGTTCTCATCCATCGGTGGTTACCGGAATGTCTTCAATAGTAGAAACAGGGTCTTACTGACAGAGTTGTACACCGAGGTGTTTACATAAGCAGGAGAATATTATTGCTTAGATCATATAGATCACAAGATAGGTTAAACCAAACAATGGAAAGGAAAATATGATTATCAAATTAAACAGAACAATGGAAAGAAAAATGTGTTTAAACACATATTTCAGTGGTATATCATTCCCAAGGACAAGCAGAGTATGTTATCCATGACAGGATATAAAGTAGAAAACCCTTTAGGTAAGGGGAGAGAAATTTCATGACATTACCCATACAACGGTGTTGGATAATTGATAAACAAAATTTAGCATTGTGCTTCAAATGTTTTTTTTATTGATAATCGGAGTACCACAGACATGCTTAGAGATAGCATTGGCACGGTCTTCAAGCAAAGGTCAGACTTTGGATACACAATGGATCCATCAGGAACAACTCATAGAGTAAGTCTTATAATTTTCCTCATGGAAAAATGGCTAAACTTGCTAAAAAGGAAACTATAACAATAGTCCTCCAACCAAGTGTGCTAGGCATGACATCACCTTATCGGGTCATATAAGACCAGCGTTATAACTCTTGGAAATATGTTCCAACCATCATATCTGACCGAGATTCAGATCCGATTGGTGTCAAGATACCTTAGACTCAGGATGCCTGAGGAGAAAAGGTGCAACACAAATTGACGAGATGACATTGTAAGATTCTCGGGAAATGAACTATGGAAGCAAGTTCCGAATCATGAGTTCATCATTAAACCAAGGAGAGAATGAGGAGGTGGCTGATGAACTCAGCGACAATTCAACGAGATTTCCAAAAGATGGATTTCCACAATTATGTGAACAAGGAGATAACATTTGTCAGATCAAATGATATAATGAGGTATGCTCAGGAAAACATACACAATTAAACATTGGTTGAAAGGTGCACCCGAAATATGGGCTTATGTAGCATGATCAATGTTAGAATGGTGATTTGATAACCAATACACAAAGTATGAAACTATCGTTCATTAACTTACAAGCAATAGGGTTGCTAGAAGTTTTGAATTTTACACATCACAGTCCATTTGTCGGTATTCCGGTTAGAAACAACATGGGGACCAAGAAAAGAATGTAGATGGCGAGAAGTATTACTATATCAAGAATTCTTAAGAGGTGGTGAAATTCTCATGACATTCTCGACATAACCGATGGTAATACTCCAAGGTAGAACATAGCTTAAGCTGGATGTCAAGGAATTCAAGGTACAACACAAAACAAGAACAAGTTCTGTGTTGGAGGGAAGTCAATAAAGTGGTCGATGATAACACAAATCATCGAGGGCAAGGATGGTATTTCTCATCATGAACTCAATTGATATCCTGGAAGAGCTCAGAATGCCGATGATGATCATGACACATTTGTTGGGAGATTTCATGAAGATGTAATCGGTCGGCGATGACATCAAGCCAAAGGAACGATGAAGCGAAAGGTTATTGGAACCAAGGGTATGACACAAACTCGAAATCAAGCTTGCTGTTCAAGGCGAGATGATATGACGAGGAAGATCGACGTAGGCTTAGCTCATCGTCAAAATGTTGTGCTCCAGGACGAAGGACCAGGTAGCACAGTTAAAATTTAGCACGATAATTATATAATCGATCAGGCTAGGAATGGCTTGAAGGATTACTAAACTCATAAGCAACGAAAATTACTTAGAGTTATTGAATCGGAGTGCGGAATCGATTCACTTATCGATGTTCTCGAGTGACCAATAACTCAGAACCCGGGGGGAAATCTGAAATCGGTGAGAAGCAATACTAGATGAAGACCCATAGGAAGCAACACAGTTCTTTGATATTCTCGAGATACCGGAGGGTAATACTCGAAGGTAGATCAGGATAGAAACTGAACTAGATCGCTGACTTGCGATAGCAGATACTTTAACCTTGTCAAAAATAGACGAGGCACTGGAATGGTTTCCTTTCAGAAATATATTAAATAAAGTTAGCATGGTCGGAACCATAGCTGCAAGGGATCCAATTCAATGACACCGAAAGAATTATTCAAATGATTAAATATTCTTGCAAGAAGCTTTCATGATAAGCTCCACATTGAGTCCATGGGCAAGAACACAAAGGTTCGGGGTCGACTCCCACTTCTTCAATGCATAACATTTCATTCGCTTCTCGTCTTCGAAGAAGTTGTAGAATTGAAAAGTATCTGGTAAAACACCAGAAGAGAATGTCTTGTGTAAACTTTCGGGTTCACACGGTTTAGGGAAGGTATATGTTCATCCCATAGGGCATCTTAGGAACATATAACGCTTCAGGAGTAAATTATACAAGCTCGAAAGCAGAGTATGGTTGGGAACGCAGAGGATACAATTTACCAAATGCATTATGTATCATGGAAGAATTCACAAGGCAGTTAAATATGAAGGACACTGTTGATAAATAATCCGACGAAGGATCGGATGTCCATAGCGGAGCTGATGTGAGCATCGGCACACAACCAGATGAAGAAAGAACGCAAAGGCATCGGATTATAGGACATCTGAATAATTTGATGCTTAGATAACAAAGGAATTATGAATTCCAAAACAAAGGATCAGAAGCAGACGCTCTGATCAAGGATGGGTTATTTGAATAGACTTAGGGACACAATCGATGACAATTTGATTGGTCGAGAACCAGCTCATGTTCAAAAGGACGTCTGAGCCGGAAGATAATTAGAAAGGATCAACTGATGAATGCGTGCATTCGCACTCATGTTGAATCAATAAGATGAAAATGACGGTGTCAAAGGATACTAATGAATATTGCCAGTCATATGGAAAGCATCCATAATGCAAGTAGACAAGTATTTGCAGAGCAATAAGCTGCTAAGGATTTTTGGAAGATTAAATAGTATTCCAATGTATCTTGGGAATCGTATGAACAAAGGGGGAAGAACGGATACTCGGTAAGTGCGAGGAATTATACGTAGGGGGTATTCATGAGGCAAGAACTGCAAGGCAGTAAGTTCAAAGGATTGTCGGAACAACGAAGAGCAGTTCAGGGCATCTTATAATAACAAGATCAACGGGATTGAATGTATGAATGGCAAGTGTATGTAATTACACATAAGGATATGTCGGTGGTAAGGAATTTCAAAAACGATGAGCACAAAGGTATCGGGAAAACATCGAAGGGTATCTTCGGAACCCTCTGGTGAAGCAGTCGATCATCTGGAATGAAGGGGCTCTCCGGCAGGAAGTGGTATCGAGATCCTAGAGTTATTATTAGTAAAATCATTTAACCCGAATTGAAGAGAGATCAGAATCCCAGAGTATAGGTCGAGGAATAAAAGATCCTAATACCACCCAATGGCGACGTGGGCCTGTAAGACACACAGCCATGTTAGTAAAAGTTTTGCAATGTCTAGACTCGACTTCGGCCAAGGAGTGTGGAAGGAGGGGTTCCTACAGGCAGTCGGCTCTGATACAAACTTGTGACGCCCCCGATTCAATCGTACACTAATCATACACGCAAACGTGTACGATCAAGATCAGGGACTCACGGGAAGATATCACAACACAACTCTAAGAAATAATTAAGTCATACAAGCATCATAATACAAGCCAGGGGCCTCGAGGGCTCGAATACAAGTGCTCGATCATAGACGAGTCAGCGGAAACAACAATATCTGAGTACAGACATAAGTTAAACAAGTTGCCATAAGATGGCTAGCACAAACTGGGATACAGATCGAAGAGGCGCAGGCCTCCTGCCTGGGATCCTCCTAAACTACTCCTGGTCGTCGTCGGCGGCCTGCACGTAGTAGTAGGCACCCTCGGTGTAGTAGGGGTCGTCGAAGGTGGCGTCTGGCTCCTGGGCTCCAGCATCTGGTTGCGACAACCGAGTATAGAAAGGGGGAAAAGGGGTAGCAAAGCAACCGTGAGTACTCATCCAAAGTACTCGCAAGCAAGGATCTACACTACATATGCAATGGTATCAATGAAAAGGGTAGTATCTGTGGACTGAACTGCAGAATGCCATAATAAGAGGGGGATAGCTAGTCCTATCGAAGACTACGCTTCTGGCAGCCTCCATCTTGAAGCATGTAGAAGAGAGTAGCAAGTGCAGGATCAAGTAACATCGCATAGCATAAACCTACCCGACGATCCTCTCCTCGTCGCCCTGCGAGAGAGCGATCACCGGGTTGTATCTGGCACTTGAAAGGGTGTGTTTTATTAAGTATCCGGTTCTAGTTGTCATAAGGTCAAGGTACAACTCCGGGTCGTCCTTTTACCGAGGGACACGGCTATTCGAATAGATAAATTTCCCTGCAGGGGTGCACCACATTACCCAACACGCTCGATCCCTCTGGCCCGGCGCACTTTCCTGGGTCATACCCGGCCTCGAAAGATCAACACGTCGCAGCCCTACCTAGGCCTAACAGAGAGGTCAGCACGCCGGTCTAAATCCTATGCGCGCAAGGGTCTGGGCCCGTTGCCCATTGCACACCTGCACGTTGCGTGGGCGGCCGATGAGCAGACCTAGCAACCTCCATTACAAAGGAAGTCGCGTTACGTGGTCCAACCCGGCGCGCGCCGCTCAGTCGCTGACGTCTAGGAGGCTTCGGCTGATACCACGACGTCGAGTACCCATAACTGTTCCCGCGTGGTGGTTAGTGCGTATAGGCTCGTAGCCAGACTCAGATCAAATACCCAATCTCGTTAAGCGTGTTAAATGATATAACCGCGGACGCCGACCAGGACCAGGCCCACCTGTCTCCTAGGTGGTCACAACCTGCCCTGTCGCTCCGCCACAAAGTAACACTCGGGGGCCGTCGGGAACCTAGGCCCACCACTACCTGGATGGAACCACCTGCCCCTTCAGCCCCCATCTCCGAACAGAAACATAAGTATGTAATAGTATATAATATAAACCCGTGATCACCTCCCGAAGTGATCACGACCCAGTAGTATAGCATGACAGACGGACAAGAGTGTAGGGCCACTGATGTAATTCTAGCAACCTATACTAAGCATTTTAGGATTGCAGGTAAGGTATCAACAGTAGTAGCAAAGACAGACTATGCAGCAGAATAGGATTAACCGAAAGCAGTAACATGCTACACTACTCTAATGCAAGCAGTAGAGAGGAGGAATAGGCGATATCAGGTTGATCAAGGGGAGGGGGGCTTGCCTGGAAGCTCGGCAGAGAAGGACGGGTCGTCAACACTGTAGTCGTACTGGGGGTCGCCGGCAGTCTCGGAGTCTACCAGAGAGAAGAGGGGGAAGAAACAATAAATATAATGCAAACAGATGCATAACAATGCATGACATGACATATAACGGTGCTAGGTGTGCCCTAACGCAGTGATAGGTGATACCGGCGTAGGGGGAAACATCCGGGAAAGTATTCCCGGTGTTTGAGGTTTTCGGACAAACGGACCGGAGGTGGATTGTTGCATGTTCGCTATGCTAGGGACGTGTGGTGAACGAACGGACCGCGTATTTGGATTCGTCTCGTCGTTCTGAGCAATTTTCATGTACAAAGTATTTTCATCCGAGTTACGGATTATTTAATATGATTTATCAAAGTTTTATTGCCTTTTATGAGTTATTATGAATTTGAAAATAAAACAGTAAAACACTTTTGTCACCTAGTGCAGTGCCAACCACAGCCAATGACAAGTGGGCCCAAGTCAAAGTCAATAGCCCAGTCAGCTGTATAGTCAGCGTTGACCGAGTCAAACGTGAATAGTGTTTGGGTCCCACATGTAAGTGTCACATTTTTAATAGAAAGTAATTTAACAATTTAGTTAGCGGTGGGGCCCATTAGTAGTGTGTTAGGTGCTGGGTTAGTGGGTTGTAATTAGATTAGCATCTAATCTAATCCTAGCAGGGCCCAGCTGGTGGTGGCACTAGCCGGCCACTGTGTGGCTGTGCCTCACGCACGAGCGCACACATGGGGCGTTGGCGGCCAGCGCCAGCCGCAACACTGGTGGCCGAGCAAGCAGACGGCTGGGCGAGCGGACAGCGCAGGCATCAGGCAGAGCAAGCAGCAGCGGCTACGAACGGCTGCGGCAACGACGGGCGAGGCCACGCGCGAGCGCGGCCGGCTGAGCAGGAGGTAGCGGCAGGCGCAGGGCTGCACGGGCAAGGCGAGCAGCGCTGAGGCGCGGCCACGGGCGCGGCCGCGCGCGCACGCGGTGCGGCCGGCGCGTGGGCTGTAGGGGCCTGGGACGCGGGCGCGAGCGCCGGCCAGGGAAGGTCGCGGGCGACGAAAACCGGAGCGGATCGAGGCGGGGAATAGGGGGAAAAGGAGGAGGAGCTCACAATAGAGCTCGCTGACAGCTCGGTTGCCGCGGGGACGGCCGACAGGTGACGAGCTGGGCCGCGACAGCGGCCGTGGTGGTCGGAGACGAATGGCGATGGGGGCTGCGGTGCGGCGCCTCCGCTCGATTTTCCGCAGGGATGAGATGAGGTCGACGATGGGGAGGCTCCTGGGCACCTTCTTGCAGCTCGGGGGAGCTCCGGTGCATGTCGACGATGATGCCGCGGTGACGCCGAGCTCGGGCAGGCTCGTGCGAGAGGGAGAGGGAGATGGGGGAGGGGATTCGCTAGGGTTTCCAGGGGAGAGAGAGGGGGCTCGGGGGCTTGCTCTTATCCAGCGCCGCGACCGGTGATGATTGACACGAGGAGATCGGGGGAAGTGGACGGCGCACGTGCGTGCTCGAGGCCATGGCCTCTGCTTCCTCTCTGAACAGGGGTGGGGGAAAGGCCGGGGTGGACTGGGCCGGGCCGCACTGTGGATGTGGCCGGCCCAAGTGCACAGTACCACTTGTGACTTTTGTTTTTCTTATTTTACTTTTTTTTGTTTTATATTTCTATTCTGTTTGCACTTGTAATAAATAGCAAATGAGTTTTGTTTTGATACAAACCATGCACATAAATACTAGGCACTGTGATGAGTTAGTACAACAAGTTCCCATTTATTTTGGATGGTTTTAAATATTTGTCTAAATTGAGATGGTCCAATAAATGTTGTTGGCCCTGTTTTGAATATGTTAAGGCAATTTAAATATTTCAAAAGATGTTGGGTTTCTATATGATAATTACTTAGTGTAAATTTGCAACTCATCAAACATTTCTCTTTTACTGCCCGAAGAAATAATAATTTATCTTGTCTTACAAAAATTGAATTTGAGGTCGGTTTGGAATAAAGTGGTTAGCAAAAATTAATTATGATGACTTGGCACCATTAACAGGGGTTTACTGTAGCATGGCACCCAGGGTGTTACAAGATGATACCGATGAAGATGTTGATGAAGATTGACCCTCCCATGATGAGAGGATCGATGGTAATGACGATGGCTTCGATTTCCCCCTCCCGGAGGGAAGTTTCTCCGGGAGAATAGCTTCGCCGGAGCCCTAGATTGCTTCTGCCCAGGTTCGGCCTCGAGACAGCAGCGCTTCGTCCCGAAAGCCTCCTTATAATTTTTTTTCTAGATCAAAACCCTCCATATAGCAGAAGATGGACACCGGGGGTTGGCCAGGGGGCCCACAAGCTCGGGAGGCGCACCCTGGGGGGTAGGGCGTGCCCCCCAGGCTTGTGGCCACTTGGTGGGTCACCTTCTGTTCTTTCTTCGCCCAATAGTTTTTATATATTCCAAAATAATTATCCGTAAAGTTTCAGGACATTTGGAGATGTGCAGAATAGGTATCTCAGATTTGCTCCTTTCCGGTCCAGAATTCCAGCTGCCGACATTCTCCTTCTTCATGGAAATCTTGTAAAATAAAAGAGAAAATGCATAAGAATTGTATCATAAAGTGAAATAACAGTCCATAATGCAATTAATATCAACATAAAACATGATGCAAAATGGACGTATCAATGCACTTACAGAGAAGGCAATTGCCAAACCATGCCCACCAACATAGCATGGATATTTAATTAACCTAAATAATTCCTAACCTCCTATGGCTCACGACGATGGTGGTCCATGAAAAATCTTGGGGAGTGTTCATCTCTCAGCATCTAGTGGTTGAGTTTGGCGGCTTGATGCAAATTATTGATGACGACTTGACACAGAGTGATGGTTGTGAAATGGCGGCTGTTGCATCTGGGATCGCGAAAAAATGGCGGCAACAACACTTGAGCGACTTCGATGGAGGTGTTAGTCGAGCCCCCTGTCGCGAGCTATAGGTTGAAAGCCTAGATCTGGCACGAGCTGGTTATGTCTAGCAGCGGTGAAGTATTTTTAGACTGTTACCATGTTGAAGGCCTTGGATTGATTCTTGAGGGTGAAAATCTAGATTCTCGCTTTGTTGGTTGCATCCGGTGAAAACAACGCTCGAGTGTGACTCCGTTCTTGAAGACGTTGTTGTTGAAAAACCTTGTTATCCGTAATTTGCCGATCATGGATCTGATCACTTTGGGTTTTTCTTTTTCCCTTGCCTACGCATACCTGGTTGTAAATGACTTTACTATTTGCCGGCGTGTTTTTTCTGTGTTGACGTCAGCTATGTGCATTCTAAATTCTAACTATGCAAAGACTGGGTATGTGTTTTTGGATTTGTATCAACCTAATGCTTCTTTCTTAGCCAATAAAATTCACCTTTTGTTAAAAAATATCTAGTGCACGAGGAATATGCTATTTGGCGCCTAAGGCGCAAGCTCGGCTTTCAGGCCTTTGTTCCTTTTTCCATCATTCATTTAGGACCGAAGGAAAAAAGCTCTAGCGCTCCACATGATTTGTCTTTTGTTAGATGAGAAATCCATAATGTATTGAGATTCTAATAAGCCTTAGCCAAAATAAAATTGCTGAGTAGCACCGAATTTTGTCAACCAACCATCCTTCTTTTGTACTCTTTCCGTAAAAAAGTATAAGATCGTTTACATCACCACTTTAGTGATTTAAACGCTCTTAACTTCTTTACCGAGGGGTTGTTTTCTTATTTCTTCCTAAGGTTGACAAGAGTGACTTAATGGATTGTTTAGGCCTTGGATTGATTCTAAAAAGCATACATTGCGGTTGCTCTAAGGTGTTGGGCGTGTCTATACATTGCTTACTGCTAGAAGGACTGCTCGCCTCCGGTTGATCTTATACAGGTCAGCCCACTGGGCTTGTCTTTCGCTTGTAGTTTTTTCTTTTCACTTTCTCTTTTCTTAACTTATTTATATTCTTATTAAATACCCATAAAAAGTATATATGCATAAGAACAGATTACTATATTTTAGTTTAATAAATGTTCATCATACATTAAAAAATGATTGTGACATCTAAGAGTTTATTAGCATGTTTCAGAAACAAAACTCTATATAGTTCAGAAAAATGATCATGATATTTTTATAAAAATCATATATCTCAAAAATATGTTAACGTAATTTAATTAGATCATGAAAATGACAAAAAATGTTCTCATAATTTGTAAAAAAGGTTCATACTATTAAAAGAAAATATTCAAAACATTTAGTAAATATGTTCATATATTTTCAAAAAATCATCACATTTTTTTTCAAAAAAAATAGATACCAGTCAAAAAATTGTTCTTGACTTTTGAAAGATGTTCACGTGGTTAAACATATGTTTGTGATATTTAAAAAAATAAGCATGTGTTAATAATTTGTATTTTAAAAATGTTTAACAAAAATTCAGAAATTATTTAACATATATTTGTAAAATGTTCAACGTGTATCTTAAAAATGTTGCACGGGTGTTAGAAAAATATTCAGCATGTGTTTTTGAAATTGGGAAAATAACAAAAGATAACCGAGACGAAAAAAGAAAAGGAAAAAACAAACAATAAAATATATCAAAAAACAACGAATAAACCAATAAATAGGAAAAATATAAAAATTCAAAACCGGGCGGAAGGTTCCTAAAACCGATAATAACTGTATATTTTTTTGAGGGTATGCTAACTGTATATATAAGGTTCATAAAACATAATTTTTTGGGGGCAGGCCCCGACAGAGGCGCATGTAGTAGACGAGCCCTCTGTGCATCTCGGGAGCTCCTAATAGGCGCTCTAAGCGTTGGGGCTACTGGTGCTTGCTAGCGACAAGCAGCGGGCCGGCCCAGTAATCTGCTAGAAAAGGAAACGTGAAGAAAAAAAGAAAATCAATAATAATCAAAATTTGAGATCACTGGGATTCTAACTTGGGACCGCAACGCTCAATGCCTTACGCATTAACCACTCGACCAAACTAGTTTTGTTGTCTTTATCAGAAACAGTTAACATTTCGTTCTGTAAAACGTTAATAAATTCCCAATATAAATTATCTGAGAAAATAAAACCTAAATTTGAAAAAAAATGATTTTGAAAAAAGTTCGTCCATTTTTAAGAAAGATCAATTTTTTAAAAAGTTCATCAATTTTAAAAACATTCATCAATTTTGAAGAAAAGTTCATTGACTTTGAAAAAAGTTTACAAAGTTTGAAAAGTTCAACAATTTTGAAAAATGTTCATCGATTTTGAAAAAATGGTTCATTAAAACTATAAAAGTTCATCTATTTTGAAAAAAAATCATCTAATTGGGGAAAAAGTTCATCGATTTTGAAAAAATTATCACCAAAATTTTCATCGAATTTGAGAAAGTTCAAGGATCTTGAAAAAATAAATAAAAAAGTTAAAGAAAAAGGAAAATAATTAAAAAACAGAAAAAAGGGAAAAAAATCAAACTAAATCCGGTCCAGAAAACCGGGGGCATTTCACGAACTGAAAAACAATAAAAGGGATAAAAAGAAGAGAGAAGAGGTGTCCGAGTGGTTAGCGCCGTTTATACTTGAGGAGGAGATCGCGAGTTGGTTCTCTCTGAGACACCCTTTTTTGCAGTTTACTAGAAAAATGAAAAAAAAAGTCAAGATGAGTTGTCCCAACGAGATGGCGTGTGTGCGCCCGCTTGAAAAAACAATTAAAACGGACGCATGAAGCGCCAAATAGGTAATGTCGTGCATCTCATATTAAGCAAGATATAAGACTAGCATAAGAGGTCATGCACAACCCACCTACAACCATGTCTTGTAAGTGGGCCGGCCCACGTTTCCTCTCACTGGTTTTGATATCCCAAGGGAGGCCATGATGAGACCTATAAGATAGTTAAAACCGGGACTAGTTATGGTGTCCGAGCTGATCGATCCTGTGAATAGAGCAAGAAGGAAGTGTTAAATGAGCATATGATGCTCTAAAGACTGGAATCTAGCACAACACATGTATTGCTGGTTGATGCTACCTTGCATGCAACAATGTTGGTCAGGTCCTCCTTCTTCTTTAGCCCGGGAACGTATCTGATGCACGGGGCCAATTGATGCTACCGGTAAACCGGACCCTGTTGTACATTAAAAAATGTTCAAAAAATTCCTGAATAAAACTTAGTGTATTGATACAACATCAATGTATGTTGTCATAAAAATTCAAATCAAAAATTGAAACATTGCTCGAGATACAAAATTGATAAATTTGACATTAAGTGTGCTAATGGGCCAAAGGTGAAGCCAACTTGTGTTATGTACTATTAAGTGTTAAATTTGTCATTTTTGTATGTTGAGCAATGTTTGAATTTTGATTTGAATTTTTGTGACAACATACATTGATGTTGTGTCAACGCACTAAATTTTTTCCGGATTTTTTCGAATATTTTTGAATGTGCAGCGAGGGACCGGTGCATCGGTAGCACTAATTGCCCCGGTGCACCAGACATCCCCTTTTTGGTCCCACCTTGCGTAGCTAGGAGCATAGGAGGTGGAGCTTGGCCTGGCTGAGTTCATCCGTTAGGCCTAAGGCACTTTGAGTCTGCAACCCATGTGACTTTGGGGAGGATGTTAATACTCCACTGCTGTGAGAACACCCCCTAAAAAAACTGTGTTGTGAGAACAAGTCGTCGCAGACGTCCAGATCCTAAGGGCGTGTTTGGTTTTTTGTATTGCACCTGGCTCGCACCCATCATGCAATTATCTCGTTGTTTGGTATGTTGCATGTCTAGATGGGCCTGGCCCGATGGATGCAAAAGGACCCCCCAGTCAGGCTGAGCGGAACAAAAGTTTCGGCCGTTCCTGCGAGCCAGCACCCGCGCGTGCACCCACGCCTACATCCATGCGAGCAAGAGGACTAGGGTTTCCCTCCCCGTCGATTCACACCCTAAGTTGCGCCGCTCTCCTTACTTGGCTCCTCTCTCCTGCGACATGGATCTCGCTGCCCCGACACCTTCGAGCATGCCGTCGATGCGCATTCTCACCACTGCAGAGGTAGCACTCTCCTCCTCCCGTTCCTCTTCCATTTGTCCCCATCTTTTCGGGAGTCTTAGTTGAAAAAGGAGCTAGGAATCGCGTGGTACATTGGCGCCTCGTCTTCGTGCCGGGACCGAGCAAGGCCAACGACCGACCGACCGCGTGCTACTTCTTGAGCTTGCGTTGGTTTTTCCCTTGAAGAGGAAAGTGTGATGCAGCAAAGTAGAGATAAGTATCCCATCAATATGGTAAAAACCCCATCTTTTTATCCTTAATGACAACAATACAAATACGTGCCTCGCTACCCCTACTGTCACTGGGTGAGGACACCACAAGATTGAACACATCACAAAGCACCTCTCCCATTGCAAGAAAAACCAATCTAGTTGGCCAAACCAAATCGATAGACCAGAGAGAAATACAAAGCTATCTTAATCATGCATAAAAGAGTTCAGAGAAGACTCAAATAATATTCATAAATAATCTGATCATAAATCCACAATTCATCGGATCTCAAACTAAAACACCACAAAATAAGATTACATTGAATAGATCTCCAAGAACATCGAGGAGAACATTGTATTGAAGATCAAAGAGAGAGAAGACGCCATCTAGCTACTAGCTATGGACCCATAGGTCTGTGGTAAACTACTCACACATCATCGGAAGGGCAGCAAGGTTGGTGTAGAGGCCCTCCGTGCTCGAATCCCCCTCCGGCAGAGTGCCGGAAAAGGCCCCAAGATGGGATCTCACGAGAATAGAAGCTTGCGGCGGCGAAAAAATATTTTTGGTGTGCCCTCTGACGTAAGGGGAATATTTAGATATTTATAGAGCAGAGATTAGGATTAGGAGAGCCAAGGGGGGCCCACGAGCCTAGGGGCGTGTAGGAACACGCGGTACGCTACGCTAGCGCCAAATAAAATTTTTCTACCGCGCACCCAAGATCATGCTGCTGGAAATAGATTACTAGATCGGGTTTACCACAAGACGCGCAGTCACCGCTGCGGAAGTAGAGTTGGCGATGCGTGTAGTCGATCTCTCGGCCCGTCTCCTCCTCGCGTTGCCGATCTCCCGCGAAAAGCGAAGACCCGCGAACGGTGATCTCCCACCAACGGCACCTCGCGGTTCCCTCGAACGGTTCGTCCAAGCACCGCAGATGCGATGCCTCCAAGGTATCCACACGTACGGGGAGCAGCGTCGAGCGGCGGACTGCTAGATCCGGCCGCACGGCATGGGCGTGGGGAGTGGCGGCGGCTATCCAGGGTGGGAAAAGATTTTCCCTAAGTGGTGTGCCCACTCCCCTTTATATAGACCTCCATGGTGGGATCAACACTTGAGCCCACTAGGAGTCCACATCCATTTTCCACTCGGATCCAATCCGAATGGGCTGCAGCCCGTTAAGTGTGTGACCCTATAGGTTCATGTACACATGGACACGACCATAGTCGATAGTTGGTAGCGGCTCCTAGCAGAGCGTGCCAACTCCCATATGTGCGTAAATTCATTTGACGAACATCGACAATGTGTCATATGCAACATTCCTTTTGCCTCACGATATTTGTTGTCGAGCTCAAGGCGAGTACTTGTCACCCTTGTGATAGCTCGACCTTGATGCGGCTTGAACTACATCGGTATTTCCCCAAAGAGGAAGGGATGATGCAGCACAACTACGGTAGGTATTTCCCTCAGTGATGAGACCAAGGTTATCGAAGTAGGAGAACCACGCAACACTATGTAAATGGTACATGCACACAAAAAACAAATACTTGCAACCCGACGTGTAAGAGGGGTTGTCAATCCCTCCCGGGTAAAAAGATAGATAAAATTGTAGTAGATTGGATAAATAGATCTCGCGAGAATGCGAGATAAAATAAATAACAAAAAAAAGTGCAGCAAGGTATTTTTGGATTAATAGACTGAAAATAAAAGCGAATAAAAACAGATCTCAAAGGAAAATATGATAAAGAATAGACCCGGGGGCCATAGATTTCACTAGTGGCTTCTCTCGAGAAAAATAGCATACGGTGGGTAAATAAATTACTGTTGGACAATTGATAGAACTTCAAATAATTATGACGATATCCAGGCAATGATCATTATATAGGCATCACGTCCAAGATTAGTAGACCGACTCCTACCTGCATCTACTACTGTTACTCCACACATCGACCGCTATCCAGCATGCATCTAGTGTATTAAGTTCATGGAGAAACGGAGTAATGCAATAAGAACGATGACATGATGTAGACAAGATCTATTCATGTAGGAATAGACCCCATCTTGTTATCCTTAATAGCAACGATACATATGTGTCATTTTCCCTTCTGTCACTGGGATTGAGCACCGTAAGATTGAACCCATCACAAAGCACCTCTTCCCATGGCAAGAAAAATCGATCTAGTCAACCAAAGATTCGAAGAAGAAATACGAGGCTATAAGTAATCATGCATATAAGAGATCAAAGAAACTCAAATAACTTTCATGGATAAAAATATAGATCTGATCATAAACTCAAAGTTCATCGGATCCCAACAAACACACCGCAAAAAGAGTTACATCAAATAGATCTCCAAGAGACCATTGTATTGAGAATCAAAAGAGAGTGAGGAAGCCATCTAGCTACTAACTACGGACCCGAAGGTCTACAATGAACTACTCACACATCATCGGAGAGGCACCAATGAGGATGATGAACCCCTCCGTGATGGTGTCTAGATTGGATCTGTGGCTTCTAGAACTTGCGGCGGCTGGAATTGCGTTTCGTCGACTCCCCTAGGGTTTTTGGATTTTCAGGGTATTTATAGAGCAAAGAGGCGGTGCGAGAGGCGGCCAAAGTGGGCACGACCCACCAGGGCGCGCCTAGGCCCCCAGGCATGCCCAGGTGGGTTGTGCTCCCCTCGAAGCCCCCCTCTGGTACTTCCTTGGACCAACTTGTGTCTTCTGGTCCAGAAAAAATCACCAAAAAGTTTCACTGCGTTTGGACTCCGTTTGGTATTGATTTTTTGCGAAGTAAAAAACAAGCAAAAAACAACAACTGGCACTGGGCACTATGTCAATAGCTTAGTCCCAAAAAATGATATAAAGTTGCTATAAAATGATTGTAAAACATCCAAGAATGATAATATAACAGCATGGAACAATAAAAAATTATAGATACGTTGGAGACATATCAGCATCCCCAAGCTTAATTCCTGCTCGTCCTTGAGTAGGTAAATGATAAAAACAGAATTTTTGATGTGGAATGCTGCCTAACATGTTCATCACATATTCTTTTCTTTTGTAGCATGGACATTTGGACTTTTATATGATTCAAGGCAATAGTCTAGTTTTGACATGAAGATTTCAATACTCAAGCATATCAACAAGCAACCATGTCTTTCAAAATATCAACACTAAAGCAAGTTATCCCTAGCCCATTATGCTCAATCATTGATCAATTCATGAAACACACTCGCATATTAGCTACACCCAATGCTCAAGTACGATCATAGTGCCCCTTAGTTGGTGCTTTATAAGAGAAGATGGAGACTCAAATAAAAATTGCATAAAGTAAAAAGAAAGGCCCTTCGCAGAGGGAAGTAGGGATTTGTAGAGGTGCCACAGCTCAAAGCGAAAAATTAAGAGATAAAACATTTTGGGTGGCATGCCTTTCCTGTCAACGAAAACGATCGAGTAGTTCCCAATACTTTCCATGCTAGATATATCATAGGCGGTTCCCAAACAGAAAGTAAAGTTTATTCCTTTTTCCACCATACTTTCACATTCCACGGCTAACCGAATCCATGGGTGCCATCCATACCAACACTTTCCAAGAAATTTATTATTTGACAACATAAAGTAAATTCATTTTTCATTTCGGGACTGGGCATCCCTAATACCTTTGCCGTACTCTTGTGCAATGACAAGTGAATAAACACTCATCTTGAGAATAACACATCTAGCATGGAAAAATATCAGCCACCCCCTACGTTTCATGAGTGATACGAGCACACAAAAAGGAAATTTATTATGAAGATTAGAGATGGCACATACAAATTTGCTTAGAACGGCACGGAAATACCGCATATAGGTAGGTATAGTGGACTCATATGGCAAAAATGGGTTTAAGGATTTTGGATGCACATGTAGTGATCGTACTTAGTACAAGTGAAGGCTAGCAAAAGATTGAGAAGCATCCAACCAAGAAGCGAAAAATCTCATAAGCAAGCATTAAGCATAACTAACACCGAATGATGCACCACAAGTAGGATGTAATTTTATTGCATAACTATTGACTTTCATGCTTGCATAGGGAATCACAAACCTTAACATCAATATTCTTACTAAACCATAATTACTCACCAACATGACTCACATATCACTATCATCATATCGCAAAACTATTACAAAGAATCATGTTTATTTTGTCCAATGATCTTCATGAAAGTTTTTACTATATCCCTCTTGAATATCTATCACTTTGGGACTAGTTTCATATGTTGCTTTTGATAACTCAAACAAATCTAAGTGAAGAACATGAGCATAAAATTTTTCTTCTCTCAAAATAATATAAGTGAAGCATGAGAGACTTTTAATTTTTTTACTAACTCTCAAATAAATCTAAGTGAAGCATGAGAGCATTTCTTCAAAAATAATAAAGCACATCGTGCTCAAAAAGATATAAGTGAAGCACTAGAGCAATTCTAGCAAATCATAGCATAATTTTGGCTCTCTCAAATAGGTGTGTTCAGCAAGGATACTTGATACAAACTAAAAAGCAAAACAAGCAATGACTCATATAACATAAGACGCTCCAAGCAAAATTCATGATATGTGACGAATAAAAATATAGTTCCAAGTAAAATACCGATGGTCGTTAGAAGAAAGAGGGGATGCCACTCGGGGGCATCCCCAAGCTTAGTTGCTTGTTCATCCTTGAATATTATCTTGGGGTGCAGTAGCATCCCCAAGCTTAAGCTCTTCTTACTCCTTATTCCTTCATCCCTCATGATCTCACCCAAAACTTGAAAACTTCAATCACACAAAACTTAACAAAAGCTTCGTGAGATCCGTTAGTATAAGAAAACCAATCTTTACTTTAAGTACTGTAGAAAACCCATTCAAATTTTGTTATTGCATTATATCTACTGTATTCTAACTTTACCATGGCTTATACCCCCCGATACAAACCATAGATTCATCAAAATAAGCACACAATGCAAAGTAAACAGAATCTGTCAAAAACAGAACAGTCTGTAAAGATGCGAATTGTTCTCATACTTATGTAACTCCAAAAATTATGACAAATTAAGACAACAGAGGAAATTTGTACATTAATCTTGTGTAAAAAAATCAGAATTTTCGTCTCTTTTGTGATTTAAAAAAATTATTTTACTATACGCAAAAGTTTCTGTTTTCCAACAAGATCAAATCAACTATCACCAAAGCTATCCCAAAGGCTTTACTTGGCACAAACACTAATTGAAACACAAAAACCACAATCATAACAGTAGCATAATTGTGCAAACACTCAATAACAGAAATAAAAGGACAAAAATAAATTTTATTCATTGGGTTGCCTCCCAACAAGCGCTATCGTTTTATGCCACTAGCTAGGCATAATGCATAGATCTAAGTATTGTCATCTTTCTCCTTATTTTCCTTAGAGGTGTTTTTGTCAGGAGGTTTTGCAAAAACAATGTAAAACACATTATCCATGGAAACTTTAGCACTATCAAGTTGCTTATCAACATATCCCCTTTGATTTCCGGCAACAATCCAAGAATAATGTTGATTAACATCATTGAAAACTTGTTGGATTATATCTAAAACAGGGATTTCCTTTTTAAGATTCTCATCAAAGATTTGATTATTCCCAAGCAAATGTATTAACACATAATCGCTATTATAAAGAATTTCATCTATCACGGGTTTTTCATGATTCATACCATAAAAATCAAAGATTTCCCTAGCTTCCCGCATTATGTAGTCAAATTCATTCATAAGAACAAGAGTGGCCAACTTTTTAGCTTTAGGATTCTTTATAACGATAGCTCATAAAACAATCTTTGCAAGGTAGGATGGGTACGAATAAATTTATTTTCAAGTTTCAGAACTAGTGCTGAAATAGCTTCCGTATAAGATTTAGTCCTTTTAAGTATAGGAGCATCATCAAGACTTAAATTTCCAGCACAATTGAAAAATTCTTGGATATGTTCTTTCCCCATAACATTCCCTTGGCCAAAAACAAAAGTTTTAGCATCCAGATTGCCAGATCGTCCAATTTTAGGAGTTAGGCCATCATCTGTTTTTGCCATACCAAAATCACTCATGATTGCAAGCAAAAGGATAGATGTGATGAAAAAAAAGGCGAACGAAAAAGAGGGCGAATAAAACGGCGAATTTTTGTGAAGTGGGGGAGAGGAAAACGAGAGGCAAATGGCAAATAATGTAAATTGCAAGGAGATAAGATTTGTGATTAGGAACCTGATAGGTGTTGATGATGTCTCCCCGGCAACGGTGCCAGAAATTCCTTTTGATGCGGCTTGAACTACTTCGGTATTTCTCCAAAGAGGAAGGGATGATGCAGCATAGCTACGGTAGGTATTTCCCTCAGTGATGAGACCAAGGTTATCAAACCAGTAGGAGAACCACGCAACACTATGTAAACGATACCTGCACACGAAGAACAAATACTTGCAACCCGACGTGTAAGAGGGGTTGTCAATCCCTCCCGGGTAAAAAGATAGATAAAATTGTAGTAGATTGGATAAATAGATCTTGCGGGAACGCGAGATAAAATAAATAACAAAAAAAGTGCAGCAAGGTATTTTTGGGTTTTTGGATTAATAGATCTGAAAATAAAAGCGAATAAAAATAGATCTCAAAGGCAAATATGATAAAGAATAGACCCGGGGGCCGTAGATTTCACTAGTGGCTTCTCTCGAGGAAAATAGCATACGGTGGGTAAACAAATTACTGTTGGGCAATTGATAGAACTTCAAATAATCATGACGATATCCAGGCAATGATCATTATATAGGCATCACGTCCAAGATTAGTAGACCGACTCCTGCCTGCATCTACTACTATTACTCTACACATCGACCGCTATCCAGCATGCATCTAGTGTATTAAGTTCATGGAGAAACGGAGTAATGCAATAAGAACGATGACATGATATAGACAAGATGTATTCATGTAGGAATAGACCCCATCTTGTTATCCTTAATAGCAACGATACATACGTGTCATTTCCCCTTCTGTCACTGGGATTGAGCATCGTAAGATTGAACCCATCACAAAGCACTTCTTCCCATGGCAAGAAAAATCGATCTAGTCGGCCTAACTAAACCAAAGATTCGAAGAAGAAATACGAGGCTATAAGTAATCATGCATATAAGAGACCAAAGAAACTCAAATAACTTTCATGGATAAAAATATAGATCTGATCATAAACTCAAAGTTCATCGGATCCCAACAAACACACTGCAAAAAGAGTTACATCAAATAGATCTCCAAGAGACCATTGTATTGAGAATCAAAAGAGAGAGAGGAAGCCATCTAACTACTAACTACGGACCCGAAGGTCTACAATGAACTACTCACGCATCATCGGAGAGGCACCAATGAGGATGATGAACCCCTCCGTGATGGTGTCTAGATTGGATCTGTGGCTTCTGGAACTTGCGGCGGCTGGAATTGTGTTTCATCGACTCCCCTAGGGTTTTTGAATTTCCAGGGTATTTATAGAGCAAAGTGGCGGTGCGGGAGGCGACCGAGGTGGGCACAACCCACCAGGGCGCGCCTGGGCCCCCAGGCGCGCCCAGGTGGGTTGTGCTCCCCTCGGAGCCCTCCTCTGGTACTTCCTTGGCCCAACTTGTGTCTTCTGGTCCAGAAAAAATCACCAAAAAGTTTTGCTGTGTTTGGACTCCGTTTGGTATTGATTTTCTGTGAAGTAAAAAACAAGCAAAAAACAACAACTGGCACTGGGCCAATAGGTTAGTCCCAAAAAATGATATAAAGTTGCTATAAAATGATTGGAAAACATCCAAGAATGATAATATAACAGCATGGAACAATAAAAAATTATAGATACGTTGGAGACGTATCATACCTCTCTTCTCGAAACCGTGATACAGATTCCCGAACTGGGTTAACACTTAACCCAAGTCGCATGGCCATGCATTCCGAATCTGATCACTCGAGAGGACCTAGAGAATATCTCTCCAAATAGAAGGGGCAAATCCCATCTTAGTCAGCCATGTCTCGCGGCATGTCTCACGACTCACCCGAAAGCTACCTTTATAACTACCCAGTTACAGAGTAGCGTTTGATAGACCCTAAGTGAGTCGATCCTCATCCCGAGAACATGCGAGGACCTCAGGTCTAGGACATGGCATAAACATTGTACTTGAGACTAACAGATGACTATATCTCGCTGCGTCTCAAAGTGGGTATGTCCGACTCGGTGATCTCCATCCCCGAGCCCATACTATCGGTTTAGCATCTCCATGCACATGACTTGTGAAACATAGTCATCAACTGAGTCGTATACTAGTCAAGGATATGTGTCCGCATAACCTTATCAACTAGGGACCATTAGAACAATCATCATACAATACATAGTTCCACAAACAAGTCACATACTTATTGATACATATCATTGATGATGTTCAAGGACAATACAAAGGACTCATGAATACATAGGGAAATATCATCATCACATGATTGCCTCTAGGGCATATCTCCAATAGGGCACCCCCCTGGGGCGCGCCCCTAGGGCTTGTGGCCCCCTCGTGGGTCTTCTGGCCTCTTCCCGATGCTTCGTGGTTGTCTTCTGGTCCAAGAAAAATCCTCAAAGAGCTTCGTTCCGTTTGGACTCTGTTTGGTATTGATTTTCTGTAAAAGACAAAAACAAGGAAAAACAGCAACTGGCACTGGGCACTAGGTTAACAGGTTAGTCCCAAAAAATGATATAAAATAACATATTAATGCATATAAAACATCCAAGATGGATAATATAATAGCATAGAACAAAAAAAAAATATAGATACGTTGGAGACGTATCAAGCATCCCCAAGCTTAATTCCTGCTCGTCCTCGAGTAGGTAAATGATAAAAACAGAATTTTTGATGTGGAATGCTACCTAACATATTTATAAATGTAATTTTTCTTATTGTGGCATGAATGTTCAGATCCATAAGATTCAAAACAAAAGTTTAATATTGATATAAAAACAATAATACTTCAAGCATACTAATAAAGCAATCATGTCTTCTCAAAATATCATGGCTAAAGAAAGTTATCCCTACAAAATCATATAATCTTGTCATGCTCTATCTTCATCACACAAAGTATTTATCATGCACAACCCCGATGACAAGCCAAGCAATTGTTTCATACTTTAAATGTTCTCAAGCTTTTTCAACTTTCACGCAATACATGAGTGTGGGCCATGGATATAGCACTATGGATGAAATAAAGTATGGTGGAGGTTGTGAGGAGAAGACAAAAAGGAGAAAGTCTCACATTAACTAGGCAAATTAATGGGCTATGGAGATGCCCATCAATTGATATTGATGCAAGTGAGTAGGGATTACCATGCAACGGATGTACTAGAGCTATAAGTGTATGAAAGCTCAAAAGAAACTAAGTGGGTGTGCATCCAACTTGCTTGCTCACGAAGACCTAGGGCAATTTGAGGAAGCCCATCATTGGAATATACAAGCCAAGTTCTACAATGAAAAATTCCCACTAGTATATGAAAGTGATAAAATAGGAGACTCTCTATATGAAGAACATGGTGCTATTTTTAAAGCACAAGTGTGACAAAAGGATAGTAACATTGTCCCTTCTCTCTTTTTCTGTCATTTTTTTTCTTCTTTTTTTCTTTTGGGCTCTTTGACCTCTCTTTTTTTCTTCTTTCTTTTTTTATTTTTCATCCGGAGCCTCATCCCGACTTGTAGGGGAATCATAGCCTCCATCATTCTTTCCTCACATGGGACAATGCTCTAATAATGATGATCATCACACTTTTATTTACTTACAACTCAAGAATTACAACTCGATACTAGAACAAAGATATGACTCTATATGAATGCCTCCGGCGGTATGCCGGGATGTGCAATGATCTAGCGTGACATGTATAAAAAATATAAACGGTGGCCGAGCCACAAATACTATGTCAACTATATGATCACGCAAAGCAATATGACAATGATGGTATGTGTCATAATAAACGGGACGGTGGAAGTTGCATGGCAATATATCTCGGAATAGCTATGGAAATGCCATAATAGATAGGTATGGTGGATGTTTTGAGGAGGGTATATGGTGGGTTTAATGCACCAGCGTAAGTTGCGCGGTACGAGACAAGCTAGCAAGGGTGGAAGGGTGAGAGTGCGTATAATCCATGGACTCAACATTAGTCATAAAGAACTCACATACTTATTGCAAAAATTTATCAGCCATCAAAGCAAAGTACTAATACACATGCTCCTAGGGGGATAGATTGGTAGGAAAAGACCATCGCTCATCCCCGACCGCCACTCATAAGGAAGACAATAAAAAATAAATCATGCTCCAACTTCATCACATAACAATAAAACAGCCTTTTTCACTGTTTTGACCTTCTCAGCAAACCTTAGCACAAAATAAACTTCTTCGGAAACTATTTCATGATCTGACCCTTTTGGTAACGCCACAAGCCGCGGTGTTTCTTCTCTATTTAGAAACGCCGAACTAGCTCGCGTTGCTCTCCTTCACAAATAAGTGGTAAATGTGACTAGGATGACTAGGAAGGCTTGAAACGCCACTAGCAATGGCATTTGATGTATGGGCGGCAACGCCAAGCCCTTTGGCGTTTCCAGCAACGCCAAACACTATGGCGTTTCTGCCCTGCCACGTAGTGTCTCGACCAGGCCAGCAACGCGAGCGGGTTTGCCGTTTTCGTATAGTGCAGCAACACCACGGCCTATGGCGTTTCTGAAAAGGGTCAGATTGTGAAATAGTTTTTGAAGGAGTTCATTTTATGCTAAAGTTTCCTCAGAAGGTCAGAACAGTGAAAAAGGCCCGATAGAACATACGTGCATGCTTCGGGAATCACAAACCTTAACACAAGTATTTCTACTAATCCACAATTACTCTCTAGCATGAATCTAATATCACCATCTTTATATCTCAAAACAAATATAAGGAATCAAACTTCTCATATATTCAATGCTCTTTATGAAAGTTTTTATTATATCCCTCTTGGATACCCATCATACTAGGACCAAATTCATAACCTAAGTAAATTGCCATACTATTTTTAAGACTCTCAAAATAATATAAGTGAAGCATTAGAGTTCATCAATTTCTACAAAATAAAACCACCGCCGTGCTCTAAAAAGATATAAGTGAAGCACTAGAGCAACTGCCTAGCTCAAAAGATATAAGTGAAGCACATAGAGTATTCTAATAAATTCACGATTAATGTGTGTTCCTCTCAAAAGGTGTGTACAGCAAGGATGATTGTGGCAAACTAAAAAGCAAATACTCAAATAATACAAGACGCTCCAAGCAAAACACATATCATGTGGTGAATAAAAATATTGACTCAAGTAAAAATTTACCGATGGATTGAAGACAAAAGAGGGGATGCCATCCGGGGCATCCCCAAGCTTAGATGCTTGGTTGTCCTTGAATATTACCTTGGGGTGCCTTGGGCATCCCCAAGCTTAGGCTCTTGCCACTCCTTATTCCGTAGTCCATCAAAACTTCACCTGAAAAATTGAAAACTTCACAACACAAAACTCAACAAAAAACTCGTGAGATCCGTTAGTATGATAAAACAAATCTTCACCTTTAGCTACTGTTGTGAACTCATTCCAATTTTATATTGGTGTTATATCTACTGTATTCTAACTTCTCCATGGTTCATACCCCCCGATACTACCCATTGATTCATAAAAATAAGCAAACAACACATCGGAAACAGAATCTGTCAAAAACAGAATAGTCTATACAGACCCGAATATTAGTCATACTTATGTAACTCCAAAAATTCTGAAAAACTAGTAAAACATATTAAATTCATATATAAATGTTGTGTAAAAAATTCAGAGTTTTTACACTCTCGAGTTAATTTTAACAATTCTGTTACTGGATGAAAAAGTTTCTGTTTTTCAGCAAAATCAAATCAATGATATATCAAAGCATCCCAAAGGTCTTGCTTGGCTCAAACACTAGTTAAAACACTAAAAAAATTATTACAGAAGTAATATTGTATATTATCATAAAAATAGAAAAGTAAAATATTGGGTTGTCTCCCAACAAGCGCTTTTCTTTAAAGCCTTTTAGCTAGGCGTTGGTAATTTTAATGATGCTCACATAAAAGATAGCAATTGAAACACGAAGAGAGCATCATGTAGCATGTGAAAAACAAGTTTAAGTCTAACATACTTCCTATGCATAGGAATTATAAGCAAACAAATTATCATAGCAAGCAAAAACTAGCATATGCAAGGAAGAAGAAAGAAACAATAGCAATCTCAACATAACGAGAGGTAATTTAGTAACATGAAAATTTCTAAAACCATATTTTCCTCTCTCATAATAATTGCATGTGAGATCATATTCAAATTCAACAATATAGCTATCACATAACATATTCTCGAGTTGTTCCACATGCATGCAAAATTGACACTCTTCCAAAATAGTGGGATTAACATAGAATAAAGTCATTAATTCTCCAAGCCCACTTTAATCAAAAATTTCATAAGATTGATCAAACTCCAAAGTAGTGGGATCATTATTTCCTAAAGTTGACACTCTTCCAAACCCACTTTCAATATTATTGCAAACATTATTATCATGAGGCTTAAATAAATTTCAAGATCATAAGAAGCATTATCACCCCAATCATGATCATTGCAATAAGTAGTGGATATAGCAAAATTAGCATCCCCAAGCTTGGGGTTTTGCATATTATTAGCACAATTAACATTAATAGAATTTAAAATAACATCATTGCAATCATGCTTTTCATTCAAGGAGCTATCGTGAATCACTTCATAAATTTCATCACAATTTTCAGATTCACGAATTTGAAGCAAAACTAGATAAAGATAATCTAGTGCACTCAACTCACCAGCAATTGGTTCATAATAATTGGATCTTTTAAAAAGATTAGCAAGTGGATGAGGATCCATAAACTTTTTGTTTCTGATTTGGAATAAATATGCAATTATGCCAAGAGAACAAGCAAACAACCCAAGTAAGACATAAAGGCAAATAGAAAAAAGGCAAATAAAATGGGCAAATATTTTTTGTATTTTTCTGAAAACATTTTAGAAGTGGGGGAGATGAAAACGAGAAGCAAATGGAAAATAATGTAATGCAAGAGATGAGAGTTTATGATAGGTACTTGGTAGGCTTGATGTAGAACCTCCCCGGCAACGGCGCCAGAAATTCTTCCTGCTACTTCTTGAGCTTGCGTCGATTTTTCCCTTGAAGAGGAAAGGGTGATGCAGCAAAGTAGAGATAAGTATTTCCCTCAGTTAAGAACCAAGGTATCAATCCAGTAGGATGTACAAACAACTCTCCAATAGATGCACCTGCACAAACTAACAAACACTTGCACACAACGCGAAAAAGGGGTTGTCAATCCCTTCACGGTCACTAGCAAGAGTGAGATCTAATAGAGATAGATATAAAAGATAAGTAAAAGGCAAAATAAAGTAAATATAAATAAATTGCAGCAAGGTATTTTTCGGTTTTTGGTTTTATAGATCTGAAAATATATGATAAGAAATAGACCCGGGGGCCATAGTTTTCACTAGAGGCTTCTCTCTTGAGACAACACAAACGGTGGGTGAACAAATTACTGTTGAGCAATTGATAGAAAAGCGCAAAGTTATGACGATATCTAAGGCAATGATCATGAATATAGGCATCACGTCCATGACAAGTAGACCGACTCCTGCCTGCATCTACTACTATTACTCCACACATCGACCGCTATCCAGCATGCATCTAGTGTATTAATTTAACAAGAACGGAGTAACGCCTTAAGCAAGATGACATGATGTAGAGGGATAGATCCAATTAATATGGTAAGCCCCCCATCTTTTTATCCTTAATGGCAACAATACAAATACGTGCCTCGCTACCCCTACTGTCACTAGGTGAGGACACCGCAAGATTGAACCCATCACAAAGCACCTCTCCCATTGCAAGAAAAACCAATCTCGTTGGCCAAGCCAAATCGATAGATCGGAGAGAAATACAAAGCTATCTTAATCATGCATAAAAGAGTTCAGAGAAGACTAAAATAATATTCATAAATAATCTGATCATAAATCCACAATTCATCGGATCTCAACAAACGCACCGCAAAATAAGATTACATCGAATAGATCTCCAAGAACATCGAGGAGAACATTGCATTGAAGATCAAAGAGAGTGAAGAAGCCATCTACCTACTAGCTATGGACTCGTAGGTCTGTGGAAAACAACTCACACATCATCGGAAGAGTAGCACGGTTGGTGTAGAGGCCCTCCGTGATCGAATCCCCCTATGTCAGAGTGCCGGAAATGGCCCCAAGATGGGATCTCACGAGAAGAGAAGCTTGCGGCGGCGGTAAAGTATTTTTGGTGTGCCCTCTGATGTAAGGGGAATATTTGGGTATTTATAGAGCAGAGATTAGGGTTATGAGAGCCACGGGGGCCCACAAGCCTAGGGGCGCGCCTCTAGGGCTTGTGGCCCCCTCGTGGGTCTTCTGGCCTCTTCCCGAAGCTTCGTGGCTGTCTTCTGGTCCAAGAAAAATCCTCAAAAAGTTTTGGAATTGATTTTCTGTAAAAGGCAAAAATAAGGAAAAAACAACAACTGGCACTGGGCACTAGGTTAATAGGCTAGTCCCAAAAAATGATATAAAATAGCATATTAATGCATATAAAACATCCAAGATGGATAATATAATAGCATGGAATAATAAAAAATTATAGATACGTTGGAGACGTATCACCGCGCGCGACGGCGACCTCGGTGAGGGGCCGAAGCGATCCGATCGCCATGCGTTGCCTCCTTCTTCTCTGGTGAGCGCCACAGATCTTCTCTTCCACGTCGGATTTGCATGTTTTACCCTCTTCTCCTCAATTTTTTGGGTTTAGTCGCCCGCGATTTGACGCGCATTGGTTTGTTACAACTGTATGCATGCAGGGGTTTAGAAATGGTGGCGCGATTTGCGGAGTGGCTTGGATTTACGGGAATTTTGAGTCTGATCCCGCTCCTGGATGGAATTGGGATCTAGGAGGGGAAGGACGTAGTAGTAATGTAGTATCGGTGAGAGATCTCTATCAATGAAGCTGTGTCCAATCGATTCCGCTTGGGCCGAATTGGTGCCATTTATTCAGTTTGATTGAGAATCCAAGATAGTGTTGGTAGATGGTCTGGATTAATCCGCTGTATGGAAATGTGTAGTTTGTGATATCATGCTTTGCAAGTGCGGCGGGCTGGGAATCACGTTGGTGGTACTGTGCTGGAGCCATTCTAATTCTAGCCCTTGTAGTTACCGTGGCCATATAGGCACACAAAACAGCAAGCAAACTAGTAGCTTGCACTATCAGCGTTTCTCGGGTCTTGCTATTGTCATCCATATATATAAATTCAGCAAAACTTTATAAATTAATAAAGGTATGGGCACTGATAATATTGACATCATTTGCATCATCAAAACAAAACAAGATATATGCACAAGTTAGAAGATCTTGGGGGCAGATCCATGATAATTAGAAAAGTTACTAGCCCAAGAACCCAACCAAAAAAAACATAGGAGGAGAACATCCATGCTAATGAAGAAAATTACTAGCCCAATAGCTCACATAGATGCGTGCTAATCAACCTGATCCATAGTGTCGGGGATATCGTGCGACATATGCCAGGGGATGGCTTATCGTGGATGGGGACAAAAGTACGTCGCCGGGCTCTAGAAGCGGGAGTGAGCGAGACCGCGTACGCTTGCGAATCTTACCCAGGTTCGGGGCTCTCCTAGGAGATAACACCCCTAGTCCTGCTCTGCGGGGTCTCCGCATGATCACTATTTCAACAGGTGGCTACAAGCTTGCTCCTTGAGCTACCTGGCTGGAGGAGGAAGAAGGGCGAGGCTAGCTCTACTCCACTCTCTCTGCGTGTGTGTGTGGTGCTGTGAGTGCTCGACGAGGCCTCTGCGAAGGAGCCAACCCCTTGCATGGGGTGACCTGGGGGGTTTATATAAGCCTACCCCCCAGGGGTACAACGGTAATCTGGCCAGATGTGGGGCCCGGCAGTCAGCGTCACTGGTCGCCGACTTCTCCGCCGACCGCCGGGGCCCGCCGCCTGGTGGGTCCGCCGACTGCCGCGATCTCAGCCGACAGGTGGGTCCCATCGTCCACGGGCCGCGTTGACGGCTTTATGCTGTAGCATTGCCCCTGATGACGAAGGCCTCGTCAGGGGGAGCGTGGATACAGTCCCGTCGCCTGGCGGGAACTCACTGTAGCCATACCCCGTCGTATCTGGTTAATGGCGCACGGACTTCGAGGAAGGAGGAGGGCCGCCTGCTGGGAGCCGGCCTCCCACTGAGCCGACTGGTCTGGGCTTGCCGCCTTCTGGCTTGTCACGGACAAGTAGGGCCCGCCGCCTGCGGGCCGTACTGACCGCCCGTCACGGGAGCATGGCTCCCTCTGCCATGGGTGACGTCATGAGTGGCATGGCAACAGTCCTGTGTTGGGCGCAGGATGCCTGCTCGGTATGCAGTACTGTAGCCACGCCCTGCCCTGGATTCGGGGGTGGCAGGCCTGTACTGTAGCCACGCCCTGTCTCATCATGTTTATGTTGGCGCTGACTTTGAGGGCGCGAGGGGCCGCCTGCTAGGACTCGGCATCCCAGGAGGCCGCCTGCCAGGAGTCGGCCCACTTCATGGCCGTCTTGTGGACTTCGCCGCCTCTCGGCTACCGGCTGCTTGGACCAGCTGGCCTCAAGAAGGCGGCCCTTGTCCTTGATGTTTGAGGGGCGCAGCCTGCCCCGATGTCTTGAAATACCAAAGGGAGCTGATGGGGCTACCCGTGGTCATTTACTCCGACAGTAGTCCCCGAAGCTGATGAGGCGCTGCGGCCGAAGGGGCGAGAAGCCTCAGCAGCTTCATACTCCGGGTCGTCTGGTATTTTGCTTCGTCCGTCTTCCGAGGTGCCGGCTGGTAGGTGTCGGCCATGACCAGGCAGGCCCTCTGGCGATTTCGAAACGTCGTGGTGGGGACCAGGTGGCATGCTAGCCAGACGTTAGGCTTGCCGCCCGCGCATGTCGGCCACGTGGCGTCGTCAGGTCAAGCCGACCTGCCAGCCCATGCGCGTGACGAGATGGTGCCGCAGGCCGGGGCCCGCCACTACAGTGCCTCAGCCCGCGCGCGGATCCGCTGCGGCCGAGGCGGACTGTTGGACTTCTGTGGTAGTTAATACGCGCCTTTACCGGCGCCGCAATAGTAGGATCGTGGGGGAGTGGGCGTAGTTAATCCCACGATCCCCCACGCCCCCGTCCCCTCGGCTTCGCCGCCTGGGGCTATAAGTAGGGGGAGGAGGGGGGCGGCAGATGCACGCGCGCCCTCCTCTCCCTTCGTCGTTCTTCATTTTCTCCGCTGCCGTCGAAGTGCTGCCGTAGCCCGCCGTCGTCGAGCGTCCTCTCGCTGTGGCTTCTTTGCTCCGCCGCAGCCTCGCCCGCTCGCCACCGCGCCACGCCTGCGACGAGCTCCTTCGTCCATGGCGCACTCACGAGCCGGCGACTGGGACGGCTCCAACATCCACGATGACCATCTCTCCTTCCTCCGTCAAACACGGCGGCTGCCTCGGGAGGCGAACATGCAGGTGCGCGTTCCCCCCGAAGCAGAAATCTCGCCGGCGCCGGAGGACGATGAACGCATCGTCTTCCGGTCCCATTTCCTTCGCGGCTTCGGCCTTCCGGCCAGCGACTTCCTCCGCTCCTTCCTCGACTTCTACCGAGTCCAGCCGCACCACCTCACGCCAAACATGGTGGTGCTGCTGGCCGCCTTCGTCACCATGTGCGAAGGGTACCTCGGCACTCTCCCCACTCTCGAACTCTGGGAGGAGTGCTTCTACCTCAAGCTGGGCACCGCCGCCAAGGGCCAGGCGGCTCAATGCGGAGCCTGTGTGGCGGTGCGGCGCTTGGGCACCGGGAACCGCTTCCCGCCCATCTCCTTGCTGCAGTCCGCCAAGCTGTGGCAGAAATCCTATTTCTATGTCAAGAACATCCACCCGACAAGCGACTACGTCAACTTGCCGGCCTACGCAGCTGGCCCGCAGGCCGAGCCGCGCGCCAACTGGCAGTACAGGTTGAGTTCCCTGTCGGCCGCCTCCTCCGCCGCCCTTGCCCGACTTCAGGCGATGTTGGAGTCGGAGAGTCTGAAGGGCTCGGACTTGCTGGCTGCCTTCGTGACGCGCCGAGTGCTCCCCCTCCAAGCCCGGCCTCACATCATCAGCTGCATGAGCGGGCACCGGGACCTATGCCGGATGTGCACACGGGACCTGCCGGACGTGGAGGTGGTCCCGCTGGTCAACTATATCTCCAACTGCAAGCCGTCGGAGGTGGACTGGCGGTTTGGCATGCGGCCGTACGACCGCGCACATCCACCACCTGCGGTGAGTCCTGTAATTCTTTTCTCTTTGCTGGTCCGAGTTCTTGTTTTGCCGCCTGACCAGTCGGCCATGGTGCAGGTCCTCCCGGCCCAGTCGGCCACCGGCGCTCTAGATCCAGGTCAGGAGTATATACCGGATCGAACGAGGAGCGACGTGGAAGACCCCGACTTGGGGGCGGCCGCCATGGAGGAGGACGACGCCACAGGTCGCGGCGATGGAGCAGGCGGCTCCGGGGGAGGAGGCGGCCTTGAGGACTGGCCGGACGACGATGAGGAGGAGAACGAGCCGCGCCGCCCGCACGGCACCGACAGGGCGGGCGCGAGCTCCTCAGCCGCGCCGACCGCACCAGGTGGCCCAAAAAAGCGCCGGGCCGGCTCGTTGCTATTTGGCAGTCGGCCGAAGAAGTCCAAGAACGCGGCCGCCATGACCAGGCGGCAAGAGGCCGCCGCAAGAGCGGCCCAGTTCCAGAGGGCCCCGAAGCAGCCCCCGATGGTGTCCGCGTAAGTGCTTGGCTGTGTTTTCCTTTCTTCTTCCTTGCAAATTTTTCTGAGTTTTTCTCTTGTCTTGCTTGAATCAGGGCCCCACTCACTCTTGAGCGGTCTACCGCTGCTTCCGTGATCGGGGAGGCGGAAGGCTCCGCCAATACCCGCCGCGTGGACCCGCTCGCCGACCTCCGGGCAGCGACGGAGAGGAACGCACGGGAGGCGTGCGAGGAGCGGGAGGAGGCGGAGGTGGCCAGGGCAGCGCGGGCGGACGCCGCCGCCAAAGCTCGGGCGGACGCGGCCGCTAGGGCGCAAGCGGAAGAAGCCACGCGCGGCCAGGCCCCGCAACTTGTCATTCCGTTGCGCACGGCGCCGCCAGCGCCAGAGATCCCGGTGCCGACTGGAGGAGCCGGCGATGACCAGCCGGTCGTGGAGAGGGGAGGCGGCGACGCCATCGTCTCGGAGGCGGAGGTGCCCCCGCAAGCGCCGACTGCCGGGGCCCGAGGCAATCGGCCTGACGTGCCACCGGCGTCGCCGGTCGGTGTCGAGTTGGTGGTGGGGGCGACTCCCGTGGTCCGCCCTTCGGTGCGCCGGCGTGCGGCGAAGGCGGCCTCGGCGCCGCGGGCACAAGAGGTCGGGGCCGCGAGCTCGTCGGCCCTAGACGCAGAGGCCACCAGTGCCCCCCCACCGGAATGGATGCCTGGGGGCGGGACGGGCGTGCTGAACAAGGCCGCGCAGGACGTTCAGGCCTAGCTCCAGGCCCAAGGCGCCGCCCTCCAGCAGTGTACGAAGGCGTTCTTGGCGACGCAGATGGCCGTTCGGGTATGCTTCTTTGCTTTGTTTTTTGATTCTTGCAGTCTTCCGTGGGGGCGCGCCAGCGCACCCACTGGGTGTAGCCCCCGAGTTCCGGGCCGGCTGCTGAGCAGGTGGCTCGGAACTTTAAGGTAGGTTCCGAGTGCTAACTTGTTTTCTCTTCTTTTGTCTTCGTTGCAGGACTACCACAACATCCGCGCAGCCGCCTTCAACTCCCAGGTCCAGGGGTTGGCTAAGCGGACCGCCGACCTCACCGAAAGCCGGCGTAAGCATTCTGTCTACTTCCTCGCGGGGGCGCGTCAGCGCACCCGCTGGGTGTAGCCCCCAAGATTCAGGCCGACTGCTGAGCAGTCGGGCCGGATCTTCTGGCAACCACTTTCATTTTTGGTCATCTTTGTTGATTGTCCTCTCTTTCTCATTTTTGCAGGAGCCAACGCGACACTGCAGCAGCATCTGGGCAAAGTCCAGACCGAGCTGCGCGTCAAGGAGGAGGAGCGCCGTAAGGCGGCCCTGGAGCTCGACCGTCTGGCCAAGAAGTTGGCGGACCAGCACAAGGCGGAGCTCCAGAAGCTCAAGGAGGCGGAAGGCGCCCTTCAGGCTGAGTTTGAGGTTGAACGCTCAAAGTGGGCCGAGAAGGAGGCGATCCTCGCCGCTGGCTACGGCGAGATTGAGGACATGATCGACGGTAAGCTTCTTTCTTTGGAATAGCTGCCGACTGCATCGGGAGTCGGCTTCTGATCTCTGTTTTTCTTTTGCGTAGACTTTTTTCCTGGCCACGCCGTCGCCGTCAGCCAGTCCATCGAGGCGCGGCACGACCGGCATAGGAGGGAAGGAGTGGAGATCCCGCCCGACGCGCCTCGGAACATGAACGAGCAGCTCCTGGCCGTCAGGACGCGTTTACAGCCGATTCACCGTTTGCTCCGCCGCCTTCAGCGTGCCGGGTCTTAGCTGGTTTCCGCCCTCTGGCCAGGCGGCCAAGCTCCACGCACCCCCAGTCGGACCGCCGACTGGTTGGAGGCGGCAATCGACTGCTTCGAGGCTTGGAGGGGCTCCTCCGCTCGGGCAGGCGCCCGAAGAGCCTTGGAGTTCATCAAGGCGTGGTATCCTGGGCTGGACCTAGCCCAGTTGGCCACGTTCCGGCAGGAGGCCATGGAAGAGTTGGTGGCAGTGGGGCCCGCGCTCACCCATCGTGCGGTGGCGATCGCCGAGTACACCGACACCGGCGTCTTCTTCCCCGAGCTGGACGAGGAAGGTGCCGAGGTGCCGATGGACTGGTTCGGGCTGAACCCGGATGACGGCGAGGACTCGGCAGAAGAAATCACCTCAAGCGATGAAGGCAAGGACGAGGAAGATGAGGATGGTGAAGGCGACGCACCGGAGGGCGGAGTGGACGCCCAGCCTCAGCTTGATCGGGCCTCGAGCAACGAGCCGCGTGCGAGTGCACCGACTGCTGCTGAAGGCGACCAAGCTGAGACTCGCCAGATGGCCACTCCACCAGCTGGCGCCACCGACTCCACCAACCTGCCGGACCCGCCTGTTGCTCATTTGGCCTAGGCTGCCAACTTATCTTATCTTTTCCTGCTTTGGTAATCTTTAGAACAAACTTTGTTAAATTCACGCAGTTCCACCCGCTGGGTGTATTCAAACTTTGTTGAATGCTGGCCGAGGGCCTCTTGCTAAGTTGTTTAACTCTCGCACAAGATGTGCTTCGCCGAGCTCTGACTTGTCTTGCTTTTTGTTCTTTTGGCTTTTTCCTTTGCCGCTTTCCCTTGGCTGCCGCCTTGCCGGCCAGACAGCCATTCTTCGGTCTGCTGGCCGGGTCAAGTACTTGGCCATTTTGGGAAGACAAGTACTTTGGCCGCTTAGAACATAGCAATTTAAGTGAGAAGCCGGCCGGCCGGCTCCTCAGCAACCGGACGGCTAGGCGAGGAGCCGACTTGGCCTATGTGGGTGCTTTCGTCCTTAGCCATTTTTCATGTGAGCACCATTTCTTGCCTTTGACTCTTGCCTGCCAGATAGTTGCTCTGCGAGCTGCGGCTTATGGCAAGGGTGGGCTTAGATGCCGGCACACTACTTGTCCGACTGCAGGTAGAGCCAACATAGTACAAGGCGGCAAGCCCCCGGGCCGACTGGTCGGACCCGGTGCCGGGCGGAGGAATGAAATAACATACTCATAGGCATTAAACTTATCATACAGATAAGAAAGGTAGCCCCCGAGTGCTCCTCGAGGGACCCGGTGCCTTTGCCCTTAGTACAAAAGGTAGCGTGGTACATACTGTATTTAACTGTAAAATCTTCGGAGAAGATTTGCGTTCCATGGGCGCTCTGCTTCCTTGCCGGAATCGTCCCTTTTGCGCGCCCTGGGCTTCTGCACGTCGATGAGGTAATAGGAGTCGTTGCCCAAGGCTCTGCTGATGATGAAGGGGCCTTCCCAAGGGGCCGAGAGCTTGTGCTGGCCGGCTGTTCGCTGGATCAGCCGGAGCACAAGGTCTCCCTCTTGGAAGGATCGTGGCTTGACCTTCCGACTGTAGTAGCGGCGCAGGCTCTGCTGGTAGATGGTGGACCAACTGAGTGCTAACAGCCGGCCTTCTTCCAGCAGATCGATGCCGTCTTCTCGTGCTTTCTTCGCCTCCGCCTCCGTGTACATGGTGACGCGAGGCGAGTCGAACTCGATGTCAGTTGGGATGATGGCCTCGGCCCCGTATACGAGGAAGAAGGGAGTGAAACCGGTTGATCTGTTCGGAGTGGTGCGGTGACTCCAGAGGACGGCTGGCAGCTCGTCGATCCAGTAGCCGGCCGAGCGCTCCAGTGGCTCGACCAGTCGGGGTTTGATGCCGGATAAGATGAGGCCGTTTGCTCGTTCTACCTGGCTATTTGACTGCGGATGGGCAATGGACGCTAAGTCCAGTCGGATGCCCTGCGTCGAGCAGAAACGGGCCAAGGCGCCTTTGGCAAAGTTAGTGCCATTGTCGGTGATGTTGCTGTGTGGTACACCGTACCAGACGGTGAGATCCGCGATGAAGGTCACAGCAGTTGGACCATTTAGTTTCTTGATTGGTTTTGCTTCAATCCACTTGGTGAATTTGTCCACGGCAACCAGCAGATGGGTCATGCCACCGTGTGCTGTCTTGAATGGGCCCACCATGTCCAGTCCCCAGATGGCAAAGGGCCAGGTAAGGGGGATGGTCTTGAGTGCAGAAGCTGGCAGATGTTGCTTGGAGCTGAATTTTTGGCACCCCTTGCATTTCTTGACTAGATCCTTGGTGTCCTCCAAAGCAGTCGGCCAGAAGAAACCATGGCGGAAAGCTTTGGCGACAAGGGATCTGGAGGCCGCGTGGTGGCCGCACTCGCCTTGGTGTATGTCTCTGAGGATTGCCTTGCCTTTCTTTGGTTCGACGCAGCGTTGGAAAACGTCGGTCACGCTGCGCCTGACAAGCTCTCTGTTTACTATCATGTAAGCTCCTGCCCGGCGTTGCACCTGCCGGGCCGAGTTCTCATCAACTGGCAGCTCTCCGCCTACCAGAAAGTTGAGGATGGGCTGCGCCCATGATGGTGCTTTGACTTCATCCACTGTCATTACGGTTACTGAAACTAGGGCGGTTGGGTCTGGAGGTGGTGGGGCGGAGTCGGCCGCGTCTTGCTGCGTTGTTGAAGTCCCCGGGACGGCCGCTACAGCCCCCGGGCCGGGTTGTAGAGTCCCTGGGCCGGGTGCGACTGCCGCAGTCCCCGAGCCGCTTGCCAAAGTCCCCGGGCCGGCTGCTGCAGCCCTCGGGCCGGGTTGCGAAGTCCCTGGGCCGGGTGCGACTGCTGCAGTCCCCGTGTCGCTTGCCGAAGTCCCCGGGCCGGCTGCTGCAGCCCCCGGGCCGGGTTGCGAAGTCCCCGGGCCGGGTGCGACTGCTGCAGTCCCCGTGCCGCTTGCTGAAGTCCCCGGGCCGGCTGCTGCAGCCCCCGGGCCGGGACCGACTGCTTCGGGAGCAGCCGGCACAAAGATGGATTCTGATTCCGGGGAAGGCTTGATAGACGGCTTGCAGAGGCACTGAAGGGACAAGCCGGCTGGTATGGCTTGCCTGGTGGAGCCGATCCGTGCCAGGGCGTCTGCTTGCTCGTTGTCGGCCCATGGCATGTGAAGAAACTCGCACCCATCAAAATATCCGCTGATCTGCTGGACGAGGAAGCGGTAGCTCGCCATATTTGCATCCTTGGCGTCCCAGTCGCCGGACGACTGTTGGACCACCAAGTCCGAATCGCCGTAGCACAGAATCCGGCGGATGCCAATCTCCTTGGCCAGCCGGAGTCCATGTACTAGCGCCTCGTACTCGGCCACGTTGTTGGAGGCGGCAAAGTGGATTTGCAGCGTGTATCTGAGCTTGTCGCCTTTGGGAGAGGTGAGGACGACGCCGGCTCCCAAACCGGTGCGCATCTTCGAGCCATCAAAGTGCATCCGCCAATGAGTGGAGTCTGGAGCTGGCGGCAGGTACTGGGTCTCGGCCCAGTCGATGAGGAAGTCGGCCAGTGCTTGGGACTTGATGGCGGCGCGAGGCTGGTAGAAGATGGTGTAGGGGGCCAGCTCGATGGCCCACTTGGCCACTCGGCCCGATGCGTCTCTGCTGCCTATGATCTCCGCAAGCGGGGCGGTGCAGATGACCGTGATGGGATGCTCTTGAAAGTATGGCTTGAGGTTCTTGGCGGCAAAATGCACGCCATAGCACAACTTTTGGTAGTGGGGGTAGTTCTGCTTGGAAGCTGATAGCACCTCACTCAAGTAGTAGACGGGCCTCTGGACCGGCAGCGCCTTGCCGTCCTCTTGGCGCTCTACCACCATAACTGTACTGACCACCCGGCTGGTGGCGGCGATGTAGAGAAGCATGGGCTCCTTGGCAGCCAGAGCGGCCAGGACGGGCGGCGTGGTCAACATCTTCTTGAGCTGGAGGAATGCCTCGTCCGCCTTGTTGTTCCACTCGAAATGAGTGGTCTTCTTCATCCGCTGGTACAGGGGAAGAGCCTTCTCGCCCAACCGACTGATGAAGCGGCTGATGGATGCCAAGCAGCCGGTGAACTTCTGAACGTCTCGCAGTCGGGTGGGCCTCTCCATCCTCTCGATGGCCTTGATCTTGACAGGGTTGCACTCTATGACGCGCTCTGAGACAAGGAAACCGAGGAGCTGGCCGGCTGGCACTCCAAAGACACACTTCTCTGGGTTGAGCTTGATTTGAAAACGGCGTAGATTATCAAAAGTTTCCTTGAGATCTTCCAGGAGGGTACCGCGCTTCTCCGTCTTCACCACAATATCGTCTACATAGACGTGGGCATGTCTGCCGAGTTGCTTGAGGAGGCACTTCTGCATGCAACGCTGGAACTTGGCACCGGCATTTCTCAAGCCGAATGTCATGGTCAGGTAGCAGAAGGCTCCGAATGGTGTGATGAAGGCAGTCTTCAGGCGGTCGGCCGGGCTTAACTTAATCTGGTGGTACCCCGAATAGGCATCCAAAAAACTCAACAGCTCGCATCCGGCTGTGGAGTCTATCACTTGGTCAATCCGAGGCAAGGCGAACGGATCCTTCGGGCAAGCTTTATTGAGGCTGGTGTAGTCAATACACATGCGCCATTTGTTGTTCTTCTTTAGTACAAGGACTGGGTTGGCTAGCCACTCTGGGAAGAATACTTCCATAATGAAGCCGGCTGCTAGAAGCTGGGCTATCTCTTCACCAACAATTCCTCTCTTCTCCTCCGACAGGCGGCGGAGGGGTTGCCTGACTGGTTTTGCATCTGCTCTGACATGTAGCTTGTGCTCGGCGAAATCCGTCGGAACACCCGGCATGTCCTTTGGAGACCACGCAAAGATGTCCCGATTCTCATGGAGGAAATCGACGAGCTCGCTTTCCTATTTGCTGTCAAGGTGAGCTCCTATGACAGCGAACTTCTCCGGGTGCTCTGGGTCCAGGGGTATCTTCTTGGTTTCTTTGGCTGGCTGGAAAGAGCCCTGAGCTTCTGACTCCTTGGGATCTGGCGATAGGTCCGGCTGCTTGCCGGCCATGGCCACAACCCGGTCAAGGAGCCGCTTCTCGGCAGCAATCACAAGGGACTCGGCCAGCCGACTGCTGGCTGCAGCACACTCGGCACACTTCTGGTAGTCGCCGGCTATGGTGATTGTCGGCGTGCGACACCTATGGGATCCCAAGAGACCCCTTTATGATTCGACGGGGGGAGAGGTATGCGCAAAGAGCAGAACCAACAATCGACGCGGGGCGATTTTACCCAGGTTCGGGCCGCTGATCAGCATAAAACCCTACTCCTGCCTTGTGTTGTTATTAGTGTTCTTGAGCCCAGGCTCCAGGAGCGCTCACAGTGAACAGTACGTTCAAGAGCAGCTACGCATGCAGAACGGGCCAGAAGATCCCTCCCTCCTCTGTAGCAGTTGCCACAGGCCTCCTTTTATACCACAAAGGGGTTACCACAGTGGCAAAATGTACATACATTGAGGTGTAAAGTAGCTACAGGGTAATCATACCTAACCCCTGACGGACTAGGACGAACGCATTTAATGCACCGTAAGGTGTCCGTTTAGGTGTCCTTACTTTCTTGGGGATGGAAAAAGGAGCCATCCCATCAGCACCGCTTAAGCTCTCCTTCACTGGCGCGTCGCCACGCACCCAAAGAAGGACCCAGAATGTCAGGTTTTGTCGCTGTGCTAGAGCGGTGGCACAGCAACAAAAGCTTGCCGGGCGCCAAGCCTTGCCGGGCGCCGATCCTTGCCGGGCTCCGCAGGCCACCCCGGCAAGATCTTGCCGGGGAAGCTGGCCTTCGGATTCCAGCTCTTCTTATCTGCTGATCCTCAGATCTCTGACTTGATGATTTCTTTGGTGGCTTGAATCAACCTCGAACTGTTCCCCGGCAAGCCTTGCCGCGAGGATGGCTACAACTGCCCGTGCAAAAGTACGGGGTACTAGTGGCCCAATACTTAGTACACCGACAGGAGCCCCCGGGCCTAGGCCATACACGAGTGCGAGGCGTTGTTGGGCTAGGCCCAAACAGTGCACGGGCACGCGTGGCAGGGGATTAACTGCTCGTAAATATCCCGTTTACTGTGCCCCCCACTACGTGTGCCGAACACGCGACGTGGGAAGCGTGCCTCAAAAGCTGCAACTGCGACGCGCCTGTAGAGGCGCATTCACATTGGGGAGTAAAAGAGGCGGCCCCGCTCCTTCCCCATAAAAAAGGAGAAGCCGCAGAGGCACAAGCCTATTTACCCCCCTCTTCTTCTCAATCTGGCCGTCGCCATCGCCTTCCTCCTCTCAAGCTCAGAACGAAGCTTTCCCTCTTCTGCCCGCCGCTTCCACGCTCGCTTCATCCCCGGCTTCCGCCCTCACAGCCGCCATGCCGCCCAAGGCCAGCAAAGGCAAGAGCAAGGAGGCGAAAGCTGATGTCCCGGAGAGCGAACTGGTGAAGATGCGGAAGAAGTATGTCGTCTTCGCCCCGACGCTCGATGCAGAAGCTTTGAAGAGGCGGTACCAGTGCATGTGGGCGAAGGAGATGCAGGCTCACCCCGCCACACGCGTGATTCCAGGTTCTTGCTCCAAAAGTGGGTTGGACAGATACCCCTTTTTCGCCGCATATTTCTATTGCGGGCTCTGCCCCCCATTTTCCGACTTCTTCAATGATATCATGTGCACATACGGCTTTCATCTTCTCAATTTCACGCCGAATGCGATATTGTGCATGTCCATCTTTGCCCATCTTTGTGAAAACTTCGCCGGAGTGATTCCCAACACTACCCTTTTCCGCCATTACTTCTTCCCCCGCATCCAAAAAGGAGAGGCCCTCTGTGGTTCTATCGCCTGGATTCCAAGGGCTTGGAATAAGGAAATATACCCAGAAGGAGTTTACCGCGAAAAGTGGGACGAATGGCGGGCTGAATGGTGCTGGATCAAGGAAGCAGATCCCCATCCGTTTTGTCTGCCCCGGAAACAGAAGGCGGTCCGCGGCAGTGGCTGGAGCAGTCTTGCCGCTGACGACGAAAAACTCACAATCGCCACCACCAGGATTCTCCGCCTGAAAGCTGCCGGGCTGACAATGGAGATGATTGGCTTCGACTTTCTCCGCCGCCGCATCACCCCCTTGCAGAACAGGGGAAGGCCAGCTTGGGAATACCGAAACGCAGTAGACATCATGAGATTGCGCCCCGGGTTGAATAATAATCTGACTACTATGCAACTTGGCACTCTCCGTCAAAAGCTGTTCCAGCGCGATGACAAGCATCGGCTGCCGGCAAGGATTGTCCCTTTGTGCAACAACTCTGCTCTGAGGTCAATCATCGCCTTCATGCCGATGTTCAATGCCCACGGTCTTGACGCGACTTGGGCCGAGCCAACCGAGGAGGAAGCACATAAGTTTTTTGATAACTTGACGGAGAGGCTCATCCGGGAAGAGGCAGACTTCATCCGAGCCACCACCAACCAAGAAGTAGCATACATTGCTACTAGGGTGGAGGAGGCAAATCTTGCAGCGGAGGCTGGCAGCGCTGGCTTCACAGAATGGGAAACCAGCGATGCAGAGGTAGTGGTGGAAGTAAAACCCGCCGGGAAGGACAAAGCTGCCAGGGAACAAAGCAGCACAGCCGCTGAGAGCTCGTCCGACGAGGACACGGCTGAAGAAGAACCGCAAGAAGAGCTCCCAGCCCCGAAGAAGACAAAGCGTGTTCTTCGAAAGGCTGTATCTGGCATCCCGGCAAGCCAGCCTTCCTCGAGCGGCGAGGCTCCCGGCAAGAGAGCGGCTGGCAAGACTGCTCCACGGCAAGGGGTTCAACAGCAACCTGCGCGACGTGCGAGACCCATACCAGCGGCAACTGCTGGGGCGACAGGGGTGTCTCGTACTACCGCACCGGAAGCTGAGGTGACGGAAACACGCCAACCCCCGACGCCCGCCACAGCCAAGCGACCTAGGTCCCCTCCTCCGCCTCCCTACTCAGACGTCACAACGGAGGTCGATTTTGACATCTCCGGCTTTAGTCCGGAGCGAGAAGAGGAAGAGTGTGTACCTTGCCACAGCCTTCATCTTCCAATCTTGGATCAACCTTGCTGACTTGCTTGTATTGTCTCTGCAGTGATGCAGAAACCTTGCTGGAGAGGATGACGAAGAGGGCAAAGACTTCCACGGGCGACGAGCCCCCGGCAGGCTCCACGAGCGTGCCAGAAACTGTCATCGTCAGCCCGGAGCTCAGCCCTCAACGCAGCCCCCAGCGCAGCCCCCAGCGTAAGTTCATTGCTCTTTTTCCGCTGGCGGGCTCTGAGGTTTCTATTCTTGCCGCTGATATCTTTGGGCTCGCAGGAGAAGAACTGCAACAAGGGGAGTTGTTGGAAGACGCCCCCCTCGTGCCACCTCCATCGACCACGCCGCCCACAAGCACGTCCCCGGCTAGAGATCCTACCGACGAGCCCATCTTAATTGAGGAGGAGCCGGCAAGCACGGACACCAGCAACCTTTCCCCGGCAACCGAAGTTGCCGGGAGGGGCGAGGCCACCTCCCAACAGCTCGACGCAGGTAACTGATTGCCTCAGAACGCTTGCTATTCTTTCCCTTCTCTCTCTGTCTTTAGTCGCTTCAAACTTCAATCTTGATCTTATTCTGTTCTCCTCCTTCGTCCTTCAGAGTTCCCTGTGATGGAACACATGGACGTCGACGTTGTCATCGAGGAGACCGCCAGGGACGCCGCTGCCGAAGCAGACAGGATCGCTGCCAGCGAGGCCGCCAAGGATGCCACTATCGAGGCCGGTGGTGCTCTTGGCGGGGAGACCGCCAAGACTGCACAGGAGGAACCCGCCAAGGAATCTACTGAAGGGGGCGGCAGGGAGGCTGATGACCATACTGACGGCATTCCTGCCGCAGGAGCGCCAGGCGCTGCACCGGCCACGGAGCCCCCTGCCACTGGTGAGGCGGTTGCTGAAGACCAACCGTCAACATCTGAAGGCCCCTCATCCAGCAAATATCTCAAGGTTGGCGAGAACTTGTTTGTCAACTTGCCAGGGATGGCAAGTATTGGGGCACCAGCCGAAGGAGAAGTCTTTGACGAAGAAATCATCGCTGCTGCCGGGCTCGAGATTGTTGACCACCCCAGCGCTAGCAGCGGCAAATCTGAAGAGGATCAGCTCCTTCAGGCCATGGGCGAGAATTTTCGCAAGCTCCAGGCTCTCCACCGCGCCCGGAAGGATAAAGCGGATTCCAGAATGGCAGTTGTCGAGGCGGCCGAAGCAGATTTCCAGAGGCGCGTCGAACAAATGCAAGTCTGGTACGCCGAGGCCCTCTAAGAGTTGACTGCTGACCGAGAACAAGTGAGCCAACAATGGACAGAAATCCTCCTGAAGCAATCTGACATGGAGAAGGCGCAGGATGAAGCTACTCAAAGAATCGCTGTCGAAGATGCCCTCCTGACGGGGCGCCGCGTTGCTCTTGATGCTCACGAGGAAGATCTCACCGCACGTGAGCAGGCGCTCGCTGCCAAGCTTCGCAGCAAAGATGAAGATATTGAGAAGCTTGTCGTGCGGCGGACCCAGGAGCTGGAGCAAAAACACAAAGAGGCGCTCGAAGCTCTGACTGCAGAGGCCGCCAAGAACGAGCTGAGCGACAAGGTAAAGAAGCTGGAAGTAGATCTCGAAGAGCACGGCAAGGAGCTCTCGATGCTCAAAGGTGATAGGGAAAAAACCCTTCACACCCTGGCGGAGATGCAAGTTGCCGTGTCTAATAAGACCAAGCAGCTCTCCTGAGCGAATGAAACCATTGCCGTTCTGGAATTGAAGCTGACCATGTTGGAGAAGTCCCTCGAGGCCGGCAGGGCCCGCGAGAAGGCTCTACTCAAAGATCTCCAGGGAGAGAGGAACCTGCTCAAGAGCACTGCCGCCACCCAAATCGATTACGAAAAGGGGGTGAAGATCTGGACTGGACGTCTCATCGACGCTGCGGAGAAGCTTACGGTAGAACTATCAACCATGGGCCTGTCAAACTTCAGGTATTCTTCCAAGGAAAGAATATCTTCAAGTGCCAGGTTGACGATGTTCTTTGAAAGCATTATCGATGCCTTGAGGCTGCTTCAGTCTAGCCGGGCGACCCAATTGGCCAACGAGACCCACCGACTTTGCCGGGCCGTCCTCCGCAAGGTGCTTATCAAAGTGGTGCACAGTAATCCCGGCATCGACCTCTCCAACGCGCTCGGCCATCTGCCAAAGGACGCAAATGTCGAGGCGCTTGAAGAACTTATCGCGCCTATCCTTGAGAAGGTGGACTCTATCAAAAGGATCGAAGGCCAGCGCAGAGATTAAGTGCTCCGCCTTTTCTTGCCGTCGTCATTCCATGTCAAAGACAATTAAGTCTCAAGTTAGAATTGTGGCAACTCATTAATGTAATATAACTCGCCTATGTTTAGGTTCATGCTTGCTATTTTCCTTGTCTGATTCTTTTATGTATGGAGTTCACCCTACGCTTACTGAAAAACTTGCTGGCGCGCAACCTGCCGCGAGCGCTAGGTGCGGGACTTCAGCAGCCTGCTGGAGGCGCAGCGGCCGGCAAGACTCCTTGGCGTTCTCAGTGCAGCCACTTAAATCGTTGAGCGGACTCGAAACAAAATAAGGGCGCAACTAATTACAATAAGGGTTCCTTCGCGTGCGGATTTTCCATACAAGAGTCGGAATCGTCCAAGGAAATAACTTTGCAATAAAGGAAACTTGCTCTAAGTTTTTAGAACTTAGCTTTCTGTCACTGTCCTTCCTCCGGCAAGCGTCGATTCCGAACGTCGCCAACTGGTACTCATATCTCCCTTCCCCCCTGACAAATGTGCACGCGAGGAATCCTTCTGTCTTTTAAAAAAGAAAGAAGAGAAAATAAAGATATGAAACCTTGGCGGTTCGTTAGAACTTACCGGGAGTAGGTGTCATACAACATCTTAGACAAACATGCATATATAAATATGAACATGGAAATCAATAAGGGAATGCACAACACTTAAATTTATTCATCTCTGCTCAGGGTCTGCGCCTGGCTTTGTACAAAGGATCATATGCCGCGCCGGCAAGACTTGTACAAAAGGGTGGTTGTCGGGGGCCCCCGGCAACCGCGCCTTATGGATAGAACTTGCGAAGATGTTTGATATTCCAGGAATTGCTCACTGGAAGGCCATCTTCGGTCTCCAAGCGGACAGCGCCGGGCCTAGTGACTCGTACTACCCGATAAGGGCCTTCCCACTTTGGCGTCAACTTGTTTGAATTCTTGGCGGACTGAATCCACCGAAGAACAAGGTCGCCTTCCTCAAGGCTTCGGGCATGAACTTTGCGGCTATGGTAGCGGCGCAAAGCTTGCTGGTAGCGTACAGCTCGCACAGCAGCCTGAAGACGATTCTCCTCAAGGAGCACAGCGTCATCTTGGCGCAGTTGCTCTTGCTCAAGCTCATCATAAGCGAGCACTCGAGGTGATCCGTACGTGAGTTCCGTGGGGAGAATTGCTTCCGCTCCGTAGACTAGAGCGAAGGGCGTCTGGCCGGTGGCTCAGTTTGGTGTTGTTCTGATTGACCAAAGAACCGCCGGCAACTCATCAATCCAGCGTCTTCCGCACTTTTTCAGCCTGTCAAAGGTTCTGGTCCTGAGACCGCGCAGCACTTCAGCATTGGCCCTCTCCGCTTGGCCGTTGCTTCTCGGATGAGCAACGGAGGCAAAACAAATTTTGCTGCCAAGGTCTTGGACATACTGCATGAAGGTGCGACTTGTGAATTGCGTGCCGTTGTCGGTGATGATCCTGTTGGGCACACCAAAACGGCAAACTATCCCCTTAAAGAACTTGACGGCCGATTGTGCTGTCACCTTCCTCACTGCTTCCACCTCCGGCCACTTTGTGAACTTGTCGATAGCAACGTACAAGTACTCAAAGCCCCCGGTAGCACGGGGGAAAGGGCCCAGTATGTCGAGCCCCCAGACCGAAAATGGCCAGGAGAGAGGGGTTGTCTGAAGAGCTTGAGCTGGTTGATGCGATTTCTTCGAATGAAACTGGCACGCTTCACACTTGGTGACTAGTGCAGTTGCATCCTGGAGAGCGGTGGGCCAAAAGAAACCTTGCCGGAATGCTTTCCCGGCAAGTGCTCTTGATCCTATGTGAGAACCACATATGCCTCCATGTATTTCCGCCAACAGCTCTAGTCCATCCTCCCGAGGAATGCACTTTAATTTCACACCGTTTGGTCTCTTTCTGTACAGGACGTCATCGACAAACTTGTACATAACAAACCGACGGGCTACTCTTTCCGCTTCTTCCTGTTCCTCCGGGAGTTCTCCTGTTTGAAGGAAATGGACAATGTGCTGCGCCCATGCTGGAGCCTGAGGCTCGACGGCTAGGACTAAAGGCATCTCCTCCGCCGGGGGAACGTTTGTCTCGACAGCAAGGGCCTGAGGCCCTGCTGGAGCCTGTTGTTCCCCGGCAGGCATGTCGTCGATCCCGGCAACTTCCTTGCCGGCGGCTCCCGGGAGCTCTGCCGGGAAGTACTGACCAGAGTTCAACTTTCTTCTCTTTTCTTGCCGCATTGATGGCGCCACGGATGGTTGAGTCAATTGGAGCACAAAAGTTCCTGGTTCCACAGGCAACTTGAGGGCGGCACGCTTTGACAGGTCGTCAGCAACACTGTTCTCGGCACGAGGAACGTGCTCCATTTGCAGACCGTCAAAGTGCTCTTCCATTTTTCTCACTTCATCCACGTAGGCTTGCATTAATGGACTTTGATAACTCTTGTTAACTTGCCTGACGACAAGCTGTGAATCGCCTTTGATGACGAGCTTTTTGATACCAAGGTCTGCCGCGATCCTAAGACCGGCAAGCAAACCCTCGTATTCTGCTGTGTTGTTGGTCGAACTCTCCCGGGGAAAATGCATTTGGACTACGTACTTGAGGTGCTCTCCGGTGGGTGCGACAAGCAGCACGCCAGCACCGGCACCTTGCAGCGAGAAAGCCCCGTCAAAGTACATAACCCATTGGTGATCGATTTCCTTGCCGGGGAGAGTTGTTTCTTGGACCTCTTCGTCCGGCGTAGGGGTCCATTCCGCAATGAACTCCGCCAAGGCCCTGCTCTGAATTGTCGAAGTGCTTTCAAACTTGAGGCCAAAGCTCGACAACTCCAACGCCCACTCCACGATCCTGCCGGTTGCTTCTGGATTTTGCAAAATCCACTGCAATGGAAAGCGAGTGACGATGGTGATTTCATGTGCTTGAAAATAATGGCGCAGCTTCCTCGAGGCCATAAGAAGGCTGAAAAGCAACTTCTGCACGCCAGAATATCTTGACCTAGCTCCTTGTAAAAGAGAGCTAACAAAATAAATTGGGCGCTGCACCACCTTTTTCTTCTGCAATGATCCTTCTGACTGCACAGATCTTGTCTTGCTGGGATCAATTCTTGCCGGGGGAGATCCTGCCGCGTCATCTGATGGTCCTGCCGCTGGTGTCGCTTCCTCATCAGCCTCTCTCTGCGCCACTAGCGCAGCACTAACCACTTGATTTGTCGCTGCCAGATACAGCAGCAACGGCTCTTGTGGTTTAGGCGCGACTAGCGTCAGCGGAGAGGAAAGGTATTTCTTCAAATCTTGCAGCGCAGCCTCCGCCTCTGGAGTCCATTTCATTGGACCTGCCTTCTTCAAAATTTTGAAAAAGGGCAGGGCGCGCTCAGCAGATTTGGAAATAAACCTGCTTAGAGCAGCAACACAGCCGGCAAGACGACGCACATCCTTGACGCGTCTCGGCGCTTCAATTTGCTCAATAGCTTTGATCTTGTCGGGGTTCGCTTCGATTCCCCGGCAAGATACAAAGAATCCGAGGAGCTTGCCGGAAGGAACACCGAACACGCACTTCTCAGGATTGAGCTTTAAGTTGATCTTGCGCAGATTTGCAAATGTTTCTTCTAAATCTTGAATGAGCATCGCTTTGTCTTTGGTTTTGACCACTATATCATCCATATACGCCTCCATATTTCTATGGAGTTGAGGCTCAAAACCAATTTGGATTGTTCTCGCAAATGTTGAACCAGCACTTTTCAACCCGAAAGGCATTCGTATAAAACAATACGTACCACATGGGGTGATAAATGCGGTCTTCTCTTCATCTTCTTTCGCCATGAAAATCTGATGATACCCTGAATAGGCATGAAGGAAGGACAGGAGATCACAACCAGCGGTGGAATCCACAATCTGGTCGATGCGCGGTAAGGGAAAGGGATCTTTTGGACAGGTTTTATTGATATCTATATAATCGATACAAAGCCTCCATTTCCCATTCGCTTTTCGCACTACAACCGGATTGGCCAACCAGGTTGGATGAAGCACTCCTTTGACCAATCCTGCCACCTCTAGCTTTCTGATTTCTTCGGCAATGAATTCTTGCCGCTCCAAGGCTTGCTTCCTGACCCTCTGCTTGACGGGCCGCGCGTGAGGACATACAACAAGGTGGTGCTCAATTACCTCCCTGGGAACACCGGGGATGTCAGACGGTTGCCATGCAAACACGTCGACATTCGCCCACAGGAAGGTAACGAGCGCGCTTTCCTATTTGTCATCTAGGGTGGAACTTATGGTGAAAGTTCCCCCCGTTCCGTCCTCCCTGACGGGCACCTTCTTGGTCTCCGGTGGAGCAGCCTTGGGTTTCTTGTTCTTACCGGTGGAACTCTCTGGTGCATCCTCGACGGAAGCGCAGCACTCTGAGGAGGTGCGCTTGCCGGAGTTCGCGCCAAGATTCTTGCCGGTCTTCTTCTTCCCCCCGGGAGTTCCAGCGGCAGGAGCAGATGCCTTGATGGCAGGTGCTGCAACTGCTTCCTGGTAAAGTTGGTCGGCACAGATGAGCGCATCCTTCTTATCGGAATGGATAGTGATGACGCTCAACGGCCCGGGCATCTTCAAAACATTGTATGCGTAGTGTGATGCCGCCATAAACTTAGCCAGCGCTGGCCGACCAAGGATCCCATTGTATGACATGGGGATCTTGGCGACATCAAACACTACCTTCTCGGTACTGTAGTTGAGCTCGCTACCAAATGTCACCGACAGCGTAATCTTGCACTTGGGCTGGGTTCTTCCCGGATTGACCCCTTGAAACGTACCTGTTTCTTCGAGGTCCTCGTCAGGAATTTGGAGCTTCTTGAGCACATCCAATGAGATTAGGTTTAGCCCGGCCCCATCGTCAACTAGCATTTTCGTCACCTTGAGGTTGCAAATTGTTGGCGAGACCAACAATGGCAAGCACCCGACCGCAGTTGTGCGATCAGGGTGATCCTCGGCGTCGAAAACGATAGGCGTGTTGGACCACTTCAGGGGCCTACATGCATCTGGTGATGGCTCTGTTGCATTGACTTCCCGCACCCACTGTTTGAGTCGACGGTGGGAAGAATGCAGCAAGGCACCTCCATCGATACACATGGCCTCTGTAGCTTTCTGGAATTCTTGCTCACTGGACTCATCATCTTCTTCATCATCATCTTCTTCTTTGTCTCGGCCCCGAGCGGGCCTATCCTTCTGTTGCTTGGCCTTGCCGCGGCGCCTCCCTTGGCCACCGTGCTTCTTGCCGGATCCGTCAGCACCATCTTGGGCCTTCTCCTTATCTCGCCTTTCATATTCGGCCCTCTGTTTCTCGGCAAGCTGTTCAACTTGCCGGCAATTCTGGAGATCGTGGCCATTGGTGTGATGGATCTTGCAATACTGCTTGTCGGAGCTTTCCGACTTGTCGGCAGCCGCCAAGGCCTGACAGGAAGGGCACCCGACAAGATCCTTGCCGGGGTCACCAACATTGGCCTTCTTGGCGGCGCCGGGGTTGTCGGATTCCTCGACAGCAAGCATGGCCTTGCCTCCGCGTTTCCTGTTCCGTCGCCGGCCTTTCCTTGAAGCGGTCGCGGCATCTTCATCTTCGGATTCGCCCGCCACGCCAACAGCCTCGCCAGGGAGTTTCCTCCCCTCTTCAGCTCGAGCGCATTTATCGGCCAAAGCGTAAAGCTCGGCAATACTCCTGACTTTGTTCATCGCCAGCTCTTCCCGCATTCTGCGGTTACGCACGTTCTGATGAAACGCACTAATGACAGCGGCAGGGTGAACGCCAGGAATATTATACTGCACCCGGCTGAACCTCTGCATAAACTTGCGCAGGGACTCGCCCTCCTTCTGAGGGATGATATGCAAATCACTCTCTTAGCCAGGAGCTTGGTGGCCTCCAACAAAGGCGCCAACAAACTGATGACACAGATCTGACCAAGAAGAAATAGAATTCTCCGGCAGATGCATCAACCACGACCTGACGTTGGGCTTGAGCACCAACGGGAAGTAGTTGGCAAGTATCTTGTCATCTTGGCCCCCGGCAGCCTGCACCGCAATGGTGTAGATGCTCAGGAACTCCGAGGGATGGGTCTTACCGTCATATTTCTCCGGGACCTCCGGCTTGAAGGTTCGGGAATTGGGCCACTGGACTTGCCGCAGCTCACGGGTAAACGCTGGAGTCCCTACCTCATAAGGCAAGTCTCCTACGTCCCCTGGCACAGGCTCGTCGACAGCCGGCTCTGCGTGCTTATCAGACTAATAGCGCGCTTCCCGTCGCCGCTCGATGGTAGTTCGAGCGTCCTCCTTGCCTCGTTCCTGGAGAACTTGACGCTGATCGCGGCGCATCCGTGGATCGGACGACGCCGTGGAAACTTCTTCACGGCGGTCGACCTGCTGGGTTGTCGGCCGCCGCTGGTGCCGCGGAGGGGAGTGCACTGTGGTTGCACCACCTCTGGTTTTCTCCACATCAGCTCGCGCCGTGTGACGCCCCTGGCTCAATCATGCACTAATCATACACGCAAATGCACACGATCAAGCCTAAGGACTCACGGGAAGATATCACAACACAACTCTAAAACATAAATAAAGTCATACAAGCTTTATATTACAAGCCAGGGGCCTCGAGGGCTCGAATACATAAACTTGCGTACAAGCGTCAGCGGAAGCATCAGATATCTGAGTACAGATATGAAACAGAAACAGAAAGGCCTTTAGAAAGGCGGGGCAAAATAAAACACTACGATCGAAAGGCGTAGGCCTCCTGCCTGGGACCCTCCGATCCTACTGCTGGTCGTCAGTCAACTCGTAGCAGCATCCATCCTCGGGGTCGAAGTAGTAGTCGATCGACGGGGTATCTATCTCAGGGGGCTCCGTCCTCTGGTCACGACAAACTGATATGGGGAGAAAAGGAAAACAAAGCAACCGTGAGTGCTCAGAAGTACTCAGCAAGCAAGGATCTACACTACATATGCAACATTTTCAAGGGGAGGCTGTATATGTGGACTGGGCTGCAGAAATGCCAGAATAGTGAGAAGGCCTAGTCCTATCGAAGACTAGCATCTTCAGCGGTCTTGCAGCATTAGAAGAGAGTAGAACAGTACAATATAATGTAGCAGTATCATTAGATCTCAACCTCACCCAGAGATCCTTTCTCGACTCCCTGCGAGAAAGCAATCCCAGAGCCATACAGTCATCAACCTCGTCCTGAGATCCCTTCTCGACTCCCTGCGAGAAGCAATCCCAGAGCCATACATACAGGTCTCATCACAGGTATCCAGTTCTAGTTGTATCGATTGGGATACAACTCCGAGTGTCCTTTACCGTAGGACCGGCTATCGATAGAAGTGTTCTTCCCTGCAGGGGTGCACCAACTTACCCAACACGCTCGATTAACTCCGGCCGGACACACTTTCCTGGGTCATGCCCGGCCTCGGCCAAACGACACATCGCAACCCTACCTACAGCTCAGCAGAGAGGTCCCCGCCGGTCTACATCCTAAGCGCAAGGGGGTCTTGGCCATCGCCCCTCGCCCTACGGGTCGTTGCGTGCCGGGCGAACCAGGCTCCACCCCTCAGGATGGTGCTGGCCCAGCCCGGCCGCAGTGCTGAACTGGACGTCTGACAGAGCTTTCGGCTGATGCATACGATGCAGAACGCCCATACTATGCCCACGTGATGGTTAGTGCTATCAGGCCAGAGACCTGCTCAGATCAAATATCCAAATCGTTAATGGACTAGGGCTTGCAGTAACGAGCAGAGACTCACGAAAGATGTGACCCCGTCGCCCCGTCTCGAGGACTTGCTGCAAGGGTTAAGAATGCCCGGCCGCGCCTCGTATTCATCACTCGGGCACCACACTGGCACCCGTCTTCACAACACTCGCCTCTCAGGCGCACGCGGGTACCCCTCAGGGTCGACCCGCCTATCCAAGTAACAGTGTAAAGTCCAAGTATCTGTGTGTCCATAACATCAGGGGAATCAGAGGTATCACCCTCGTTGGATTCCTACTTGATGTGTCTGTCAAGGTGAACTCGGAGGATTCACCCTCGATGGGTTCACACTTGATGTGTTGCACGACAGCGCCGTTACCGGAAGTGGTGAAGGAGGAATCACCCTCGATGACCACGACCGAATAGCTACTCTACAGAGTTAACATCAGAAGTGCTACAAGAGGTTTCACCCTCGGCACTCGATAGTAACGCTGCAGTGTCGTTACAACTAAAGGGGGTGATGTGCGGTGTCGGGGCCTGGTCTTCAATCCCGTTGATCGGGTCTTCTGACGATCCAGCGCGGTAGTCGGGATAAGTGGGGTCACTGATAGGTCTCTACCCAGCCTATACTAAGCAGTTTAGGATATGCAGGTAATTATCAACAGCAGGTTACAATAAACAGGCTATGCATCAGAATAGGTAAAGCAGCAGCAGCAGCAATTCTATTGCAAGCATGAGAAATAGAATGGGCGATATCGGGATGATCAAAAGGGGGGGGGCTTGCCTGGTTGCTCGGTGGCAAGGGCAAGGTCTTCAGGGGTCGTCGAACTCCGGAGCTGCGTCGGTACCGGCTCTATCGAGAGAGAAGAGGGGGAGGAAACAGTATAAATATAGAGCAAACATGAGCAACACAAAGTACGGCATGACAATATGCAGTGCCGGGTGTGTTCTAACGTGTGGTTGCACATCACCGAGGAAGGAGGAATCCATCCGGGAATGTTTTCCCGGTTCCGGACATTTGTCAGACAGATGACCGGAGGGGGACGTTTGCATGTTCGGATAGTTAGAGACGCGTGACGGACGAACGGACCGCGTTTTCGGATTTGTCTCGTCGTTCTGAGCAATTTTCATGTATAAAGTTTTTCGATCGGAGTTACGGATTAAAAGATATGATTTTCTAAAGTTTTTATTAATTTCTGGAATTTATTTAATTATTTAAATCAACATTATCCGAAACAGTGTTTGCTGACGTCAGCATGACGTCAGGACCAGTGGGTCCCACCTGTCATACTCTATTAGGTTTAATTAGGGTTTAGCTAATTAAATTACTGTTTAATTAACACTAACTACTTAATTAAATTAACTTAATCAGGGTTAATTAAATTAATTAATTCACTAATTAATTATTTAATTATTTAATTATTTTTATTAATTATTAATTATATATCTTTATTTTTTTTTAAATTCCATTTTTGTTCAGGGGCTAGGCCCACTTGTCATTGGCACACAGAGGCCATTGGGGGTTCGGGCGTTAGCGGGCGCTGCGGGCGCCCGTTAACGGGCGGAGACCACGACCCAGCACAGCAGGGCGCCGGCGGCCACGGCGCTGGTCAGGGGAGACCCAGGCCGCAGCGGCCGGAGCGGCCGGAGACGGGGCGTCGACGGAGGGGGGGTGGCCGCGTGCGGCGCATGGGATAGCGGCAGCAGCAGGGGAGGCAGTGCAGCGGCGGGAACCGCGGCGGGAGGTCGGGGCGCGACGGGCGCGGTCCGGCGCGGCCTGGCGGAGGTGGAGGTGGTGCGGGCGCGCACTACGTGCAGCGGGGCGGCGCAGATGCAGCAGGGGCCGCGGCGAACGGCGACGGGTTTCGGCAGGGCGCTGGAGGCCCGGGGCGACGGGGAGCAGCAGCAGGCAAAGCATCGCCGGGGGGCGCGGCGCACGCACCTGGTGAGACGCAGGTCGGGCGGCAAGGGCGAGCGGGGCCGCGCGGGCGGGGTGCCGCGAGCGCAGGCGCAGGACGCGCACTGGCGCAGGACGCGCACTGGCGCAGCGAGGCGTGCGCGAGCGTGACGAGCGCGCACGGCGCGTGAGCGGGAGGAGCGGCGAGCGGTCGGGCGTGGGCAAGCGCAGCCGAGCGCGGGCGCGTGTGCGCGCGGTGGCGCACCGAGGGAGGCAGAGAGGAGTGGAGGCCGTGGCCTCACCGGGGTCGCAGGGTCAGGGGCAGTGGGGCGCGGGGAGGAGACGAAGACGACGGTGACGCGGTGATGAGGTGTAGGCCAGCGAGGAGGAGGAGGCAAGCCGGCGAGGGAGCGCTCCGGCGAGGCGGTGACGGCGACGACAGTGGGGCGGCATCGGAGCTCGTTCCCCCGATCCGATCTGGATCGGGGAGGAGGGGCGAACGTGGGGGGGTGGAATGGGTGGATGGGGTGGATAGGGTTTCCACCGACAAGGGTTAAGGGGAGTGGGGGTGGGCCGCAGCTGGGCCGGCCTGTGGCCTGCTGGGCCGAAGCCCAGGGGGTTTCTCTTTTATTTATTTTTTTGTTCCTTTTCTTTCTTTTTTTTATTCTTATTTTTCTGTTATGCAATCAGTTAGGCCTCAAAACAAATTTTGTAAATTATGGCACTTGCTCCATTAAATGCTAGGCATTATCTACTACTGCCAGAAATTGGTTTGGAGACAATTTGAGCTCACACAATTTTTATAATAAATGAAATGCATTAAACCCTGTTGTTTTCTTAAGGTTTGAGCCACCCAATTAATTTATTATCTGTTGGTTACAATTTTAGACTAGCCTCTGCAATATTTGTTATTTACTGGACAATTTAGTTCTTATGTTGGACAACTTTTATATTCCACTTCCATTTAAATTTGAACTTTGAGTTAGGGTTGAAATGCAATATGATGCTAATGATGATCATGCACTGTTAAACATGATGACATGGCATAATCAAAAGGGTGATTACTGTAGTTAACCACCGGGGGTGTTACACGCCGGATCGATGGGCCTTCGCTGCGAGGGCCCTGCCTCTTGCGGCCATCTTTGTTGGCGAAGCCGATAAGGCTCTGGATAGTAGCTCGCCACTCCTCCATCTTCTCCGGGGCAGGAGGGAAATCGAGGAGCAGCTGCGCACGTGCCAAGGCTTCCGCTGGCGTAGGCGGCGGCGACAGGTGCGAGGTACGTGAGGTGCTCTGACTCCTAGGCATGTTAGAAGGAGCACCACCATGGTCACGCGACCGCACGCCACCTCCGCCGGCAGCTCGGTGTGCATGCTAGTCCCGCGCATGTTGGGATCGATGCACAGGAATCTTTTCATGGGGACGCCCTGAACCACCAGCGCCATGACGTCGCTCGTCGTGCACGACCTGGGTAGGTCGTGATGCTTGCGCCGGCGCGGGAGCTCCAGCAGGCGTCCTCCGATCTCTGGAATTCGTTGTGCCACCCGTAGGCAACACAGCTCCGTCTCTGGATCTAGCGGCGCGCAGGTTGCCGCTGCCACTGCGAACGATGCCGCTCACCTGGCTCAGATCACCAGAACGCCGTGGGTGTTCTAGTCCTCTTCCTTCTGCACCCACGCCATCGCCCGTATGCGAAGGACTAGGCAAAACGACGTGGATGGTTGTGCCGTCGCAGCGCTCTTCTTCTTGGGTGGCATGATGATGAAGATGATGAAGAAACTGAGGCGCCGATCACTAGATCAGGTTCACGCAACCTTCAATCCCCCTACCTGGCGCGCCAAAGATGTCGGCGTGCGACACCTATGTGATCCCAAGAGACCCCTTTATGATTCGGCGGGGGGAGAGGTATGCGCAAAGAGCAGAACCAACGATCGACGCGGGGCGATTTTACCCAGGTTCGGGCCGCTGATCAGCGTAAAACCCTACTCCTGCCTTGTGTTGTTATTAGTGTTCTTGAGCCCAGGCTCCAGGAGCGCTCACAGTGAACAGTACGTTCAAGAGCAGCTACGCATGCAGAACGGGCCAGAAGATCCCTCCCTCCTCTGTAGCAGTTGCCATGGGCCTCCTTTTATACCACAAAGGGGTTACCACAGTGGCAAAATGTACATACATTGAGGTGTAAAGTAGCTACAGGGTAATCATACCTAACCCCTGACGGACTAGGACGAACACATTTAATGCACTGTAAGGTGTCCGTTTAGGTGTCCTTACTTTCTTGGGGATGGAAAAAGGAGCCATCCCATCAGCACCGCTTAAGCTCTCCTTCACTGGCGCGTCGCCACGCACCCAAAGAAGGACCCAGAATGTCGGGTTTTGTCGCTGTGCTAGAGCGGTGGCACAGCAACAAAACCTTGCCAGGCGCCGAAGCTTGCCGGGCGCCAAGCCTTGCCGGGCGCCGATCCTTGCCGGGCTCCGCAGGCCACCCCGGCAAGATCTTGCCGGGGAAGCTGGCCTTCGGATTCCAGCTCTTCTTATCTGCTGATCCTCAGATCTCTGACTTGATGATTTCTTTGGTGGCTTGAATCAACCTCGAACTGTTCCCCAGCAAGCCTTGCCGCGAGGATGGCTACAACTGCCCGTGCACAAGTACGGGGTACTAGTGGCCCAATACTTAGTACACCGACAGTGATAATGCCCTTGGAGCCCGGCATCTTCATCTTGAGGTAGGCGTAGTGGGGGACCGCCATGGACTTGGCCAGAGCAGGCCGGCCAAGCAACGCGTGGTAGGGGCTCTCAAGGTCAACCACCTCGAACCAGATTGGCTCTCAGCGGAAGTGACTCTTGTCTCCAAAGAGGACATCTATCTTGATCTTGCCGATCGGTGAGCAGGATAGGCCAGGCACAATGCCATGGAAGACAGTCCGGCTGGGCTGGAGCTGTTTCTCTTTGATGCACAACTTCTCCATGGTGTCGCGGTAGAGGATGTTGATGCTGCTACAGCCGTCTATCAGAATTCGGGAGAAACGAGCAGCCCGCCTCTCTGTTGCGAAGGTGGCATCCAACACCAGGGCATAGGAACCCGGAGAAGGCATCACCTCCGGGTGGTCAGCTCGGCTCCAACTGATCGGCTTCTCCGACCAGTGCATGAACTCTGGGGCTTCAGAGGCGACATTATTCACTTCTCGACGCTGTTGACGCCGGCTGTGCCTGTCGTCAGTCACGCTGGTGAAGACGACGTAAGCTCCATGCTCTTCAGGAAACTCATCTTGGATCGCGCCGACTGGTCGGACCGCCGGCTGCTGGGGAGGCGGAGGCGGCGGGCCAGCAGGCGGCGGAGGCAGTCCTTCGCCTCTGGCGATGCGGGTGAGCCAGTGGCACTTCCGGGTGGTGTGGTTGGATGGCTTCGCGCCGCTGTGGAACTTGCAGGGAGCGTCGAGGGTTTGCTCAAACAAGAAGGCGGGCAACCAGGCAGGCTCGCCGCCCTTCTGGCGTTTGGGGCCGGGCTGCTGGTCTTTGACTGTCGCCACCTGCCGGCTGGTGGTAGCTGGCTGCGGGGCCTTGCGCTTATTGTCGTTTGACTGTTGGCGCCGACTGGAGTCACCAACCGGTGTCTGAGGAGCCGGAGGGAGCATCTTTCCTGACGCATCCACTCGGAGTTCCGACTTCATGGAGGAGTCGGCAGTGGCGTACTTGTCCGCTATGATCAACAGGTCATCGAGCGTGGCCGGCTCGTCGCAGAGGAGCCGGTGCTTGAGTAGGGTGCCCTCTCGGCACCCGGCAGTGAAGTATTCAATGGCTTGCACCTCATGAACCCCTTCGCAGGAGTTGCGCAGCTCGGCCCACCGCGTTAAGTATTCGCGGGTGGACTTGATCGGGCCTTGGATGCACAGGGAGAGCTGGCGAGGCTTGGGCGGCCGCTTGTAAGTGCTGGTGAAGTTGCGGATGAAAACTTCGGTGAAGTCTAGCCAGCTGTTGACGCTGTAGGGCTTGAGGCCATTCAGCCATGTCCGGGCCGTGCCTTGGAGCATGAGCAGAACATACTTCACGGCGACACGCTTGTTGCCATTCGCTATGTTGACGGCAGTGGAGTAGTCGACCAGCCAATCTTCCGGCTTCACAGAGCCGTTGTACTTAGGAGTGTCCCGAGGGAGCGAGAACCCCTTGGGGAAGGGCTCATCGCGAATGTGGGGGCCGAAACAAGGCGGGCCGATTGCATCTTCTTCTTCCAACGCCAGGGACTGAGCCAAGCGGTCGATCCGGTTGCGGGCGTCGTTCTCTCCGACTCCTTCGCGGGGGCCCAGCCGGCGCCCGAGAGTCGGATGCTCAACAGGCGGCGGAGAGGCGCGCCTCTCCCTGCGCGGGGGAGGGTGCCGACGATCGTCCCGCCGTTCTACGGCTCGTGGGCGGCCGTCTTGGTCGCGCTCAATGGAGATGCGGGTGCGGCTGCGGCTGGCAACCGGCTCTGGGTCTCCTCGGTCGCGGGTGCCGGCTGTCAGCGTCCGGGAGGTCGCGCCGTGCTCCCGGCGAGGGGGAAGGTTCCTAGCCTGTAGGCCTGGTTCCACCATGCGGCGGCTGGCTTCTTGCTGCGCGGCGGCCGCGTCGATGAGCTGCTGGACGCGTTCCGTCATGCAGCGATGCTCGTCGCCCTCCAGGCGGTCCAGCTCATCTGCCGCTGCCTGGGCGGCGCGCAAGTTCTCCATGGGCGTGGCGTAGACCGGGCGGTCGGCCCCCAACATGCTGGCGATGGCGGCGCCGCGCTGCCGGACCATGCCCACGCGGCTGGGCTTCTCAGCAGCCGGTGTGCCGCAAACGGCGCGGTCGATCTCGCGGTGGTAAGCCTCGGTGAGGCGTCTCATGGCCGTCAACTTGTTGGCGCTGTCGAGAAGTGCGATACGGCATGCCTCCAGCGTTTCACCGCTCGCACCGGGCGCTACAGGAGCAGACAGGTCCCGCATTGCCACCTACAACGGGTCCCGGCCGGCCTGGTCAGAGGTTCCGTCATGGCTGATGACCAGCACCTCAGTGATGGTGCTGGTACCGGCGCTGCTGTCTGCAGCGGGAAGTGGTCGTCGAAGATCACCACGTCACCGGGGAAGGCATCAGGAAGCGCGACGTCGGCGTCGATGACCATGTCGACGAGCAGGTCGGTGGAGCCAACGGACTCTGGGTCGGAGACCAGCTCGTCGGCGATGTGAAGCTTGCCGAGGAGATCGACGAGGCAGCTCTCAGAGCTAGCTGTGCCCGCGTCGAGTGCGGGCTCGTCGAAGAGGCGGATCCCGCCGATGAGATCAGCGAGGTTGCTTGCAGCGCAAACAACTTCCACGCCATGCAGCGTGTCGGCGCAAACGCCGTCGGGCGTGCCGGGCTGGCTGCGATCGCCAGGGAGGAAGAGGGTTCCCGTCCAGAACGTGTTTCCGGACGACAGTGCACCTAGCCCCATAGTGGGCGCCAAATGTCGGGGATATCGTGCGACATATGCCAGGGGATGGCTTATCGTGGATGGGGACAAAAGTACGTCGCCGGGATCTAGAAGCGGGAGTGAGCGAGACCGCGTACGCTTGCGAATCTTACCCAGGTTCGAGGCTCTCCTAGGAGATAACACCCCTAGTCCTGCTCTGCAGGGTCTCCGCATGATCACTATTTCAACAGGTGGCTACAAGCTTGCTCCTTGAGCTACCTGGCTGGAGGAGGAAGAAGGGCGAGGCTAGCTCTACTCCACTCTCTCTGCGTGTGTGTGTGGTGCTGTGAGTGCTCGATGAGGCCTCTGCCAAGGAGCCAACCCCTTGCATAGGGTGACCTGGGGGGTTCATATAAGCCTACCCCCAAGGGTACAACGGTAATCTGGCCAGATGTGGGGCCCGGCAGTCAGCGTCATTGGTCGCCGGCTTCTCCGCCGATCGCCGGGGCCCGCTGCCTGCCATGATCTCAGCCGACAGGTGGGTCCCGCCGTCCACGGGCCGCGTTGACGGCTTTATGCTGTAGCATTGCCCCTGATGATGAAGGCCTCGTCAGGGGGAGCGTGGATACAGTCCCGCCGCCTGGCGGGAACTCACTGTAGCCATACCCCGTCGTATCTGGTTAATGGCGCACGGACTTCGAGGGAGGAGGAGGGCCGCCTGCTGGGAGCCGGCCTCCCACTGAGCCGACTGGTCTGGGCTTGCCGCCTTCTGGCTTGTCACAGACAAGTAGGGCCCACCGCCTGCGGGCCGTACTAACCGCCCGTCACGAGAGCATGGCTCCCTCTGCCATGGGTGACGTCATGAGTGGCATGGCAACAGTCCTGTGTTGGGCGCAGGATGCCTGCTCGGTACGCAGTACTGTAGCCACGCCCTGCCCTGGATTCGGGGGTGGCAGGCCTGTACTGTAGCCACGCCCTGTCTCATCATGTTTATGTTGGCGCTGACTTTGAGGGCGCGAGGGGCCGCCTGCTAGGACTCGGCATCCCAGGAGGCCGCCTGCCAGGAGTCGGCCCACTTCATGGCCGTCTTGTGGACTCCGCCGCCTCCCGGCTACCGGCTGCTTGGACCAGCCGGCCTCCAGAAGGCGGCCCTTGTCCTTGATGTTTGAGGGGCGCAGCCTGCCCCGATGTCTTGAAATACCAAAGGGAGCTGATGGGGCTACCCGTGGTCATTTACTCCGACACATAGGATGAGAAGTGTTGGGAAACATAGTAGAAAATAAAAAAACGCACCTAAGCACACCCAAGATCAATATGAAGATGCATAACGAGTTGGGATCATGATCATTATCGTCACCGAGTTGCAGTGGAAGAAGAACGTGATGATGTGATTGTACTTGGAGTCCCTCGAACCTTAGATGAATGAGCCCGCAAACCATCGATGAACAGTCCCTCGAATTGAAGACCGAAAGCACGACCTCTCTACTTGGTTGCAAGCGTGCGGCCTTCATGATCCGGCAGCGCTTTGATACGTCTCCAACGTATCTATAATTTTTGCTTGTTCCATGCTGTTATATTATCATTCTTGGATGTTTTACAATCATTTTATAGCAACTTTATATCAATTTTTGGGACTAACCTATTGACATAGTGCCCAGTGCTAGTTGCTGTTTTTTGCTTCTTTTTTACTTCGCAGAAAATCAATACCAAACGGAGTCCAAACGCAGCGAAACTTTTTGGAGATTTTTTTGGACCAGAAGACATCCAGTGGGCCAAAGAAGTACCAGAGGGGGGCTCCGAGGGGAGCCCAACCCACCTGGGCACGCCTGGGGGCCCAGGCGCGCCCTGGTGGGTTGTGCCCACCTCGGCCGCCTCCCACACCACCTCTTTGCTCTATAAATACCCCAATATTCCAAAAACCCTAGGGGAGTCGACGAAACACAATTCCAGCCGCCGCAAGTTCCAGAAACACCAGATCCAATCTAGGCACCATCACGGAGGGGTTCATCATCCTCATTGGTGCCTCTCCGATGATGCGTGAGTAGTTCATTGTAGACCTTCGGGTCCGTAGTTAGTAGCTAGATGGCTTCCTCTCTCTTTTTTGATTCTCAATACAATGGTCTCTTGGAGATCTATTTGATGTAACTCTTTTTGCGGTGTGTTTGTTGGGATCCGATGAACTTTGAGTTTATGATCAGATCTATATTTTTATACATGAAAGATATTTGAGTTTCTTTGATCTCTTATATGCATGATTACTTATAGCCTCGTATTTCTTCTTCGAATCTTTGGTTTAGTTAGGCCGACTAGATCGATTTTTCTTGCCATGGGAAGAGGTGCTTTGTGATGGGTTCGATCTTACGGTGGTCAATCCCAATGACAGAAGGGGACATGGCATGTATGTATCATTGCTATTAAGGATAACAAGATGGGGTCTATTCCTACATGAATAGATCTTGTCTACATCATGTCATTGTTCTTATCAACCTCGCCCAGAGATCCTTCCTCGACTCCCTGCGAGAAAGCAATCCTAGAGCCATACTATCCATTTCATCTCAAGTCACCAGTTCTAATTGTACCGATCGGGATACAACTCCGAGTGTCCGTTACCGTAGGACAGGCTATCGATAGATTAGTTCTTCCCTGCAGGGGTGCACCAACTTACCCACCACGCTCGCTTAACTCCGGCCGGACACACTTTACTGGATCATGCCCGGCCTCGGCTAAGCAACACGCCGCAACCCGACCTAGGCTTAATAGAGATGTCAGCATGCCGGACTAAACCTATGCCCCAGGGGTCTTGGGCCATCGCCCCGGGAACTCCTGCATGTTGCGTGGGCGGCCGAAAGCAGACCTAGCAACCCCTTATACAAGTGCGGTTGCGTTCCAGTCCAATCCAGCGTGCGCCGCTCCACGCTGACGTCTAATAAGCTTCGGCTGAAGTATACGACGCAGAACACCCATACTATGCCCACGTGATGGTTAGTGCTATCAGGCCAGAGGCCCCTCGGATCAAATATCCAAACCGTTTAGTGGATCAGGAGCGCGCGGTAACGAGCAGAGACTCACGAAAGATGTGACCCCGTCGCCCCGTCTCGAGGACTTGCGGCAAGGGCTAGGAATGCCCGGCCACGCCTCGTGTTCAACTCTCGGGCACCATCCAGGTCCACCCGATTCCACATCACTCGCAATTAAGCTCGCGCGGGTACCCCTCAGGGCCGACCCGTCTTTAGTAACATGTTTCAGTGTGACATCATAGTAACAATGGTAACCGTGTGTCCAACACCAAGGGGAACCCTGAGGAATCACCCTCGATGGAATTCCCTCTGATGTTACCGTCAAGGTGAACGGAGGAGGAATCACCCTCGAGGTCCACTCTTGAGGAGTTGCGCGATGGTGTCGTTAACGAGGGTGGTCTAGGAGGAATCACCCTCGATGACCACACCCGATTAACTAACCTACAAGGTTATCATCAGAAGTGCTGACGAGGTATCACCCTCGGCACTCGATAGTAACCCAGTAGTGTCGAGAAACTAAGGGGAAGTGACGTGCGGTGCCGGGGCCTGGTCTTTGATCCCGTTGCTCGGGTCTTCTGATAATCCAGCGGGGCAGTTGGGATATAGTGGGGTCTCTGCTGGGTCTCTACCCAACCTATACTAAATAGTTTAGGATAAGCAGGTAGGTAACAATAACTATTGGGGAACGCAGTAATTTCAATTTTTTTCCTACGAACACGCAAGATCTATCTAGGTGATGCATAGCAACGAGTGGGAGAGTGTGTCCACGTACCCTCGTAGACCGAAAGCGGAAGCGTTTAGTAATGCGTTTGATGTAGTCGAACGTCTTCGCAATCCAACCGATCAAGTACCAAACGCACGGCACCTCCGCGATCTGCACACCTTTAGCTTGGTGACGTCCCTTGAACTCTTGATCCAGCTGAGGCCGAGGGAGAGTTCCGTCAGCACGACGACGTGGTGACGGTGTTGATGAAGTTACCGACGCAGGGCTTCGTCTAAGCACTACAACGATATGACCGAGGTGGAAATCTGTGGAGGGGGGCACCGCACACGGCTAAACAATCAACTTGTGTGTCTATGGGGTGCCCCCCTCTCTCGTATATAAAGGAGTGGAGGAGGGGAGGGCCGGCCCTCTCTATGGCGCGCCCAAGGGGGGGAGTCCTACTCCCAGTAGGAGTAGGTTTCCCCCCTTCCCTAGTTGGAGTAGGAGAAGAAGGAAGAGGGAGAGAGGGAGAAGGAAAGGGGGCCCGCCCCCCACCCCAATTCGGATTGGGCTTGGGGGTGGGGCGCCCTCCACCTGGCCGCCTCCTCCTCTCTCCACTAAGGCCCAATAAGGCCCATTGACTCCCCGGGGGGGTTCCGGTAACCCTCCGACACTCCGGTTTTATCAGAAACTCTCCGGAACACTTCCGGTGTCCGAACAACATGGTCCAATATATCAATCTTTATGTCTCGACCATTTCGAGACTCCTCGTCATGTCCGTGATCACATCCGGGACTCCTAACAACCTTCAGTACATCAAAACACATAAACTCATAATACCGATCGTCATCGAACGTTAAGCGTGCGGACCCTACGGGTTCGAGAACTATGTAGACATGACCGAGACTCATCTCTGGTCAATAACCAGTAGCGGAACCTGGATACTCATATTGGCTCCCACATATTCTACGAAGATCTTTATCGGTCAAACCGCATAACAACATACGTTGTTCCCTTTGTCATCGGTATGTTACTTGCCCGAGATTCGATCGTCGGTATCTCAATACCTAGTTCAATATCGTTACCGGCAAGTCTCTTTACTCGTTCCGTAGTGCATCATCCCGTAACTAACTCATTAGTCACATTGCTTGCAAGGCTTCATATGATGTGCATTACCGAGAGGGCCCAGAGATACCTCTCCGATACTCGGAGTGACAAATCCTAATCTCGATCTATGCCAACCCAACAAACACCTTCGGAGACACCTGTAGAGCATCTTTATAATCACCCAGTTACGTTGTGACGTTTGATAGCACACAAGGTGTTCCTCCCGTATTCGGGAGTTGCATAATCTCATAGTCAGAGGAATATGTATAAGTCATGAAGAAAGCTTTAGCAATAAAACTTAACGATCATTATGCTAAGCTAACGGATGGGTCTTGTCCATCACATCATTCTCCTAATGATGTGATCCCGTTCATCAAATGACAACACATGTCTATCATTAGGAAACTTAACCATCTTTGATTAACGAGCTAGTCAAGTAGAGGCATACTAGGGACACTTTGTTTTGTCTATGTATTCACACATGTATCAAGTTTCCGGTTAATACAATTCTAGCATGAATAATAAACATTTATCATGATATAAGGAAATATAAATAACAACTTTATTATTGCCTCTAGGGCATATTTCCTTCAGTCTCCCACTTGCACTAGAGTCAATAATCTAGTTCACATCGCCATGTGATTAACACCAATAGTTCACGTCGCCATGTGACCAACACCCAAAGGGTTTACTAGAGTCAATAATCTAGTTCACATCGCCATGTGATTAACACCAATAGATCACATCGCCAGGTGACCAACACCCAAAGGGTTTACTAAGGTGTGATCATGTTTTGCTTGTGAGAGAGGTTTAGTCAACGGGTCTGCCATATTCAGATCCGTATGCATTTTGCAAATTTCTATGTCTACAATGCTCTACATGGAGCTACTCTAGCTAATTGCTCCTACTTTCAATATGTATCCAGATTGAGACTCAGAGTCATCTAGATCGGTGTTAAAGTTTGCATCGACGTAACTCTTTATGATGAACTCTTTATCACCTCCATAACCGAGAAATATTTCCTTAGTCCTCTTAGGTAACTAAGGATAACTTTGACCGCTATCCAGTGATCCACTCCTGGATCACTATCATACCTCCTTGCTAAACTCATAGCAAGGCACACAACTGGTCTGGTACATAGCATGGCATACTTTATAGAACCTATGACTGAGGCATAGGGAATGACTTTCAATCTCTTTCTATCTTCTGCCGTGGTCGGGTTTTGAGTCTTACTCAATTTTACACCTTGTAACACATGCAAGAACCCTTTCTTTGACTGATCCATTTTGAACTTCTTCAAAATCTTGTCAAGGTATGTGCTTTGTGAAAGTCCTATTAAGCGTCTCGATCTATCCCTATAGATCTTGATGCTCAATACTTAAGTAGCTTCACTGAGGTCTTTTTATTGAAAAATTCTTATTCAAGTATCCTTTTATGCTATCCAGAAATTCTATATCATTTCCAATTAGCAATATGTCATTCACATATAATATCAGAAATGCTACAGAGCTCCCACTCACTTTCTTGTAAATACAGGCTTCACCGTAAGTCTGTATAAAACCATATGCTTTGATCACTTCATCAAAGCATATATTCCAACTCCGAGATGCTTGCGCCAGTCCATAGATGGATCGCTGGAGCTTGCACATTTTGTTAGCACCTTTAGGATTGACAAAACCTTCTGGTTGCATCATATACAACTTCTTCTTTAAAAATTCCATTAAGGAATGTAGTTTTTGACATCCATTTGCCAAATTTCATAAAATGTGGCAATTGCTAACATGATTCGGACAGACTTAAGAATCGCTACGAGTGAAAAAATCTCATCGTAGTCAACACCTTGAACTTTGTCAAAAACCTTTTTGCGACAAGTCGAGCTTTGTAGATAGTAACACTACTATCAGCGTATGTCTTCCTCTTGAAGATCCATTTATTCTCAATGGCTTGCCGATCATCGGGCATGTCAACCAAAGTCCACACTTTGTTCTCATACATGGATCCCATCTCAGATTTCATGGCCTCAAGCCATTTCGCGGAATCTGGGCTCATCATCGCTTCCTCATAGTTCGTAGGTTCGTCATGGTCTAGTAACATGATTTCCAGATCAGGATTACCGTACCACTCTGGTGCGGAACGTACTCTGGTTTACCTACGAGGTTCGGTAGCAACTTGATCCGAAGTTTCATGATCATCATCATTAACTTCCTCACTAATTGGTGTAGACATCACTGGAACTGATTTCTGTGGTGAACTACTTTCCAATTCGGGAGAAGGTACAATTACCTCATCAAGTTGTACTTTCCTCCCACTCACTTCTTTTGAGAGAAACTCCTTCTCTAGAAAGGATCCATTCTTAGCAACGAAAATCTTGCCTTCGGATCTGTGATAGAAGGTGTACCCAACAGTCTCCTTTGGGTATCCTATGAAGACGTATTTCTCTGATTTGGGTTCGAGCTTATCAGGTTGAAGCTTTTTCACATAAGCATCGCAGCCCCAAACTTTAAGAAATGACAGCTTAGGTTTCTTGCCAAACCACAGTTCATATGGTGTCGTCTCAACGGATTTAGATGGTGCCCTATTTAACGTGAATGCAGCTGTCTCTAATGCATAACCCCAAAACGATAGTGGTAAATCGGTAAGAGACATCATAGATCATACTATATCTAATAAAGTACGGTTACGACGTTCGGACACACCATTACGCTGTGGTGTTCCAGGTGGCGTGAGTTGTGAAACTATTCCACATTGTTTCAAATGAAGACCAAACTCATAACTCAAATATTTACCTCCACGATCAGATCGTAGAAATTTTATTTTCTTGTTACGTTGATTTTCCACTTCACTCTGAATTTCTTTTGAACTTTTCAAATGTTTCAGACTTATGTTTCATCAAGAAGATATACCCATATCTGCTCAAATCATCTGTGAAGGTCAGAAAATAACGATACCCGCCGTGAGCCTCAACACTCATCGGACCGCATACATCGATATGTATTATTTCCAATAAGTTATTAGCTCGCTCCATTGTTCCGGAGAACGGAGTCTTAGTCATCTTGCCCATGAGGCATGGTTCACAAGCATCAAATGATTCATAATCAAGTGATTCCAAAAGTCCATCCGAATGGAGTTTCTTCATGCGCTTTACACCAATATGACCTAAACGGCAGTGCCACAAAATATGTTGCATTATCATTATCAACTTTGCATCTTTTGGCATCAATATTATGAATATGTGTATCACTACGATCGAGATTCAATAAACCATTTATATTGAGTGTATGACCATAGAAGGTTTTATTCATTTAAATAGAACAACAATTATTCTCTGACTTAAATGAATAACCGTATCGCAATAAACATGATCCAATCATATTCATGCTCAACGCAAATACCAAATAACATTTATTTAGGTCCAACACTAATCCCGAAGGTAGAGGGAGTGTGCGATGGTGATCTTATCAACCTTGGAATCACTTCCAACACACATCGTCACACCCTCGTCATTAACTAGTCTCTGTTCATTTTGCAACTCCTGTTTTGAGTTACTAATGTTAAGCAACTGAACCAGTATCAAATACCCAAGCTACTATGAAAACAATAGTAAAATACACATCAAACACCATGTATATCAATATACTTTTTGTTCACTTTTGCCATCCTTCTTATCCGCCAAATGCTTTGGGGGGCAAGTTCCGCTTCAGTTGACTCAGTCCTTTGCATAGAAGCACTCAGTTTCAAGGCTAGTCAACTTGGCTTCTTCCGGAGTAGCAACTTGCTTGCTATTCTTCTTAAGTTCCCCTTCTTCCCCTTTGCCAGTTTCTTCACTAGTGTCCTTGTTACCCTCAACACTTTGATGCTCTTTTCTCTTGTTTTCTACTTCGTTGATTTCATCATCACGAAGAGCCTTGGATCATTTTTGTCATCCCTTGATATTATGTTCATCACGAGTTCCAGTAACCTTGGTGATGTGTACTAGAGATTCCTTTCAATTACTAAATCTTATCCGGACACAGATTACTCCCACTTGAGTTTAGTAAACTGTAGTACTCAGACATCTGAGCCCATGCTCACTGGTTGAGCTATTCTCCTCCTCTTGTAGGCGAAGTCACTTGTCAGAGTCTCTACCTCTCACAACACGGGCATGAGTCTGAAATACCGATCATCTCTGAACATCCATATGCTCCATGTCGTTAAAAACGTTTTTGAACCCAGGTCTAATCCGGAAAAGCAGGTGCACGAAACTATCAAGTATCATCATACGAGCTTGTTAACGTTCATAACGTCTGCATCTGCTCCTGCATAGTCTGTCCACCTAGTGGGTCATCAAGGACATACAAAAATTTTTGGCTCCCCCCCCCCCTTCTGTGCATGCAATGAGGATAAAATCCTCAGATCACGGAACCAGTCCGCATCATTGCTACTATCCTCTTTCAACTTAGTTTTTTTCTTTCTCCAGGACATATCAAAACTAACAGGGGAGCTATACGCGAGCTAATTGATCTACAACATATTTGCAAATACTACCAGACTAAGTTCTGATAATTAAAGTTCAATTTAAATCATATTATTAAGAACTCCCAACTTAAGATCACATCCCTCTATCATCTAAGTGATCACCGAGTGATCCAACTCACACTAAACCATGTCTTATCATCACGGAGAATGGTCAGATAGTGTTCCAATGGTGAACATCACATGTTTATCATACTACTATATGATGCATCACAGCTCGACCTTTCGGTCATCAGTGTTTCCGACCCATATCTGCATATGCTAGGCTCGTCGTTTTAACCCACGAGTATTCTGCGTGTGCAAAACTTGCTTGCACCCGTTGTATGTGAACGTAGAGTCTTATACACAACACCCGATCATTCCGTGGTTTCCCTCGCACGACGAACTTTTCGCAATCGGTGCCCTACTCAGGAGAACACTTGTACTTGAATTTAGTGATATATCATCTTATCAGCTGCTACCTTCGAACTAAGCAAAATATATGCCTAAAGGATAAACATCACATGCAATCAATATAAATGATATGATATGGCCATCATCATCTTGTGCCTTTGATCTCCATCTCCAAAGAGCACCGCTCAATGATCACCATCAGCACCGGCCACGACCCTTGATCTCCATCCCGTAGCATCGTTGTCGTCTCGCCAACTATTGCTTCTTCTCTACACATCACTACCGCTGTGTAAAGTAAGAACAATTACATGGCGATTGCATTGCATACAATAAAGCACAACCATATGGCTCCTGCCAGTTGCCGATAACTCTGTTACAAACATTATCTCGCATACAATAAAATATAGTCATCATTCTGACCATAATCATATCACAGCATGCCCTGCAAAAACAAGTTCGACCCTCTACTTTGTTGTTGCAAGTTTCCGTGGCTGCTAACCGGCTGAGCAAGACCGTCTTACCTACGCATAAGAACCACACTGAGTTTTTCGTCAAGTGTGCTATTGTTACCTTCAACAAGGGACAGGGTGTTGTCACACTTGATTCAACTAAAGTTGGAAGAACTGACACCTCACTAGCCACCTGTGTGCGAATCACGTCGTAGAACACAGTCTCCTCGCGTACGCGTACACTTAATGTCCGGTCTGAGCCGCTTCATCGCAACAATTTTTTTAAACCGCCAAATCAAAGTATGACATGCTTGTAAGCAGTATGACTATTATCGCCTCCCAACTCTTTTGTGTTCTACTCATAGCATCTAACATCTACCGCTAGACCTGCTCTATGCACTGTTGGGGAACGCAGTAATTTCAATTTCCTACGAACACGCAAGATCTATCTAGGTGATGCATAGCAACGAGTGGGAGAGTGTGTCCACGTACCCTTAGACCGAAAAGCGGAAGCGTTAGTAATGCGTTGATGTATTCGAACGTCTTCGCATCCAACCCGATCAAGTACCAACACGGCACCTCCGCGATCTGCACACCTTAGCTTTGACGTCCTTGAACTCTTGATCCAGCTGAGGCCGAGGGAGAGTTCCGTCAGCACGACGCGTGGTTTTGACGGTGTGATGAAGTTACCACGCAGGGCTTCGTCTAAGCACTACAACGATATGACCGAGGTGGAAATCTGTGGAGGGGGGCACCGCACAGGCTAAACAATCAACTTGTGTGTCTATGGGGTGCCCCCCTCTCGTATATAAAGGAGTGGAGGAGGGAGGGCCGGCCCTCTCTATGGCCGCCCAAGGGGGGAGTCCTACTCCCAGTAGAGTAGGTTTCCCCCCTTCCCTAGTTGGAGTAGGAGAAGAAGGAAGAGGGAGAGAGGAGAAGGAAAGGGGGCGCCCCCACCCCAATTCGGATTGGGCTTGGGGGTGGGGCGCCCTCCACCTGGCCCCTCCTCCTCTCTTCCACTAAGGCCCAATAACCCATTGACTCCCCGGGGGGGGGTGGTCCGTAACCCTCCGACACTCCGTTTTATCAGAAACTCTCCGGAACACTTCCGGTGTCCGAACAACATGGTCCAATATATCAATCTTTATGTCTCGACCATTTCGAGACTCCTCTCATGTCCGTGATCACATCCGGGACTCCTAACAACCTTCGTACATCAAAACACTAAACTCATAATACCGATCTCATCGAACGTTAGCGTGCGGACCCTACGGTTTTCGAGAACTATGTAGACATGACCGAGACTCATCTCTGGTCAATACCAGTAGCGGAACCTGGATACTCATTTGGCTCCCACATATTCTACGAAGATCTTTATCGGTCAAACCGCATAACAACATACGTTGTTCCCTTTGTCATCGGTATGTTACTTGCCCGAGATTCGATCGTCGGTATCTCAATACCTAGTTCAATACTCTTACGGCAAGTCTCTTTACTCGTTCCGTAGTGCATCATCCCGTAACTAACTCATTAGTCACATTGCTTGCAAGGCTTCATATGATGTGCATTACCGAGAGGGCCCAGATATACCTCTCCGTATCGGAGTGACAAATCCTAATCTCGATCTATGCCACCCAACAAACACCTTCGGAGACACCTGTAGAGCATCTTTATAATCACCCAGTTACGTTGTGACGTTTGATAGCACACAAGGTTTCCTCCGTATTCGGGAGTTGCATAATCTCATAGTCAGAGGAAGTATAAGTCATGAAGAAAGCTTTAGCAATAAACTTAACGATCATTATGCTAAGCTAACGGATGGGTCTTGTCCATCACACTCATTCTCCTAATGATGTATCCCTTCATCAAATCAACACATGTCATCATGGTGGAACTTAACCATCTTTGTATTACGAGCTAGTCAAGTAGAGGCATACTAGGGACACTTTGTTTTGTCTATGTATTCACACATGTATCAAGTTTCCGGTTAATTACAATTCTAGCATGAATAATAAACATTTATCATGATATAAGGAAATATAAATAACAACTTTATTATTGCCTCTAGGGCATATTTCCTTCAGTCTCCCACTTGCACTAGAGTCAATAATCTAGTTCACATCGCCATGTGATTAACACCAATAGTTCCATCGCCATGTGACCAACACCCAAAGGGTTTACTAGAGTCAATATCTAGTTCACATCGCCATGTGATTAACACCAATAGATCACATCGCCAGGTGTGACCAACACCCAAAGGGTTTACTAAGGTGTGATCATGTTTTGCTTGTGAGAGAGGTTTAGTCAACGGGTCTGCCATATTCAGATCCGTATGCATTTTGCAAATTTCTATGTCTACAATGCTCTACATGGAGCTACTCTAGCTAATTGCTCCTACTTTCAATATGTATCCAGATTGAGACTCAGAGTCATCTAGATCGGTGTTAAGTTGCATCGACGTAACTCTTTATGATGAACTCTTTATCACCTCCATATAACCGAGAAATATTCCTTAGTCCTCTTAGGTAATAAGGATAACTTTGACCGCTATCCAGTGATCCACTCCTGGATCACTATCTACCTCTTGCTAAACTCATAGCAAGGCACACAACTGTCTGGTACATAGCATGGCATCTTATAGAACCTATGACTGAGGCATAGGGAATGACTTTCAATCTCTTCTATTCTCTGCCGTGGTCGGGTTTTGAGTCTTACTCAATTTTACACCTTGTAACACATGCAAGAACCCTTTCTTGACTGATCCATTTTGAACTTCTTCAAAATCTTGTCAAGGTATGTGCTTTGTGAAAGTCCTATTAAGCGTCTCGATCTATCCCTATAGATCTTGATGCTCAATACTTAAGTAGCTTCACTGAGGTCTTTTATTGAAAAATTCTTATTCAAGTATCCTTTTATGCTATCCAGAATTCTATACATTCCAATTAGCATATGTCATTCACATATATATCAGAAATGCTACAGAGCTCCCACTCACTTTCTTGTAAATACAGGCTTCACCGTAAGTCTGTATAAAACCATATGCTTTGATCACTTCATCAAAGCATATATTCCAACTCCGAGATGCTTGCGCCAGTCCATAGATGGATCGCTGGAGCTTGCCATTTTGTTAGCACCTTAGGATTGACAAAACCTTCTGGTTGCATATATACAACTTCTTCTTTAAAATTCCATTAAGGAATGTAGTTTTTGACATCCATTGCCAAATTTCATAAAATGTGGCAATTGCTAACATGATTCGGACAGACTTAGAATCGCTACGAGTGAAAAAATCTCATCGTAGTCAACACCTTGAACTTTGTCAAAAACCTTTTTGCGACAAGTCGAGCTTTGTAGATAGTAACACTACTATCAGCGTATGTCTTCCTCTTGAAGATCCATTTATTCTCAATGGCTTGCCGATCATCGGGCATGTCAACCAAGTCCACACTTTGTTCTCATACATGGATCCCATCTCATCAGATTTCATGGCCTCAAGCCATTTCGCGGAATCTGGGCTCATCATCGCTTCCTCATAGTTCGTAGGTTCGTCATGGTCTAGTAACATGATTTCCAGATCAGGATTACCGTACCACTCTGGTGCGGAACTACTCTGGTTTACCTACGAGGTTCCGGTAGCAACTTGATCCGAAGTTTTCATGATCATCATCATTAACTTCCTCACTAATTGGTGTAGACATCACTGGAACTGATTTCTGTGGTGAACTACTTTCCAATTCGGAGAAGTACAATTACCTCATCAAGTTGTACTTTCCTCCCACTCACTTCTTTTGAGAGAAACTCCTTCTCTAGAAAGGATCCATTCTAGCAACGAAAATCTTGCCTTCGATCTGTGATAGAAGGTGTACCCAACAGTCTCCTTTGGGTATCCTATGAAGACGTATTTCTCTGATTTGGGTTCGAGCTTATCAGGTTGAAGCTTTTTCACATAAGCATCGCAGCCCCAAACTTTAAGAAATGACAGCTTAGGTTTCTTGCCAAACCACAGTTCATATGGTGTCGTCTCAACGGATTTAGATGGTGCCCTATTTAACGTGAATCAAGCGTCTCTAATGCATAACCCAAAACGATAGTGGTAAATCGGTAAGAGACATCATAGATCATACTATATCTAATAAAGTCGGTTACGACGTTCGGACACACCATTACGCTGTGGTGTTCCAGGTGGCGTGAGTTGTGAAACATATTCCACATTGTTTCAAATGAAGACCAAACTCATAACTCAAATATTTACCTCCACGATCAGATCGTAGAAATTTTATTTCGTACGTTGATTTTCCACTTCACTCTGAATTTCTTTTGAACTTCAAATGTTCAGACTTATGTTCATCAAGAGATATACCCATATCTGCTCAAATCATCGTGAAGTCAGAAAATAACGATACCCGCCGTGAGCCTCACACTCATCGGACCGCATACATCGATATGTTTATTTCCCATAAGTTATTAGCTCGCTCCTTGTTCCGGAGAACGGAGTCTTAGTCATCTTGCCCATGAGGCATGGTTCACAAGCATCAAATGATCATAATCAAGTGATTCCAAAAGTCCATCCGAATGGAGTTTTCTTCTAGCGCTTTACAACCAATATGACCTAAACGGCAGTGCCAACAAAATATGTTGCATTATCATTATCAACTTTGCATCTTTTGGCATCAATATTATGAATATGTGTATCACTACGATCGAGATTCAATAAACCATTTATATTGAGTGTATGACCATAGAAGGTTTTATTCATTTAAATAGAACAACAATTATTCTCTGACTTAAATGAATAACCGTATCGCAATAAACATGATCCAATCATATTCATGCTCAACGCAAATACCAAATAACATTTATTAGGTCCAACACTAATCCCGAAGGTAGAGGGAGTGTGCGATGGTGATCTTATCAACCTTGGAATCACTTCCAAACACACATCGTCACCTCGTCATTAACTAGTCTCTGTTCATTTTGCAACTCCTGTTGTTGAGTTACTAGTTAGCAACTGAACCAGTATCAAATACCCAGAGGATACTATGAACACTAGTAAAATACACATCAACAACATGTATATCAAATATACTTTTGTTCACTTGCCATCCTTCTTATCCGCCAAATGCTTGGGGCAGTTCCGTTCCAGTGACCAGTCCCTTTGCAGTAGAAGCACTCAGTTGTCACGTTCAGTTAGGTCGCGACTGGGCTTTTCCCGGGAGTAGCAACTTGCTTGCTATTCTCTTGAAGTTCCCCTTCTTCCCTTTGCCATTTTCTTCAAACTAGTGGTCTGTTAACCATCAACATTGATGCTCTTTCTTGATTTCTACCTTCGTTGATTTCAGCATCACGAAGAGCTTGGAATCATTTTTGTCATCCCTTGCATATTATAGTTCATCACGAAGTTCCAGTAACTTGGTGATAGTGACTAGAGAATTCTGTCAATTACATCTTATCCGGAAGATTAACTCCCACTTGATTTAAGTAACTGTAGTACTCAGACATTCTGAGCACATGCTCACTGGTTAGCTATTCTCCTCCATCTTGTAGGCGAAGTACTTGTCAGAGGTCTCATACCTCTCAACACGGGCATGAGTCTGAAATACCGATTTCAGCTCTTGGAACATCTCATATGCTCCATGTCGTTCAAAACGTTTTTGAAGTCCCGTTCTAAGCCGTAAAGCATGGTGCACAAAACTACAAGTAGTCATCATACCGAGCTTGTTAAACGTTCATAACGTCTGCATCTGCTCCTGCAATAGTTCTGTCACCTAGTTGTGCATCAAGGACATAATTCTTCGTGCAGCAATGAGGATAATCCTCAGTCATCACGGAACCAGTCCGCATCATTGCACTATCATCTTTCAACTTAGTTTCTCCCAGGAACATATCAAAAATAAACAGGGGAGCTATACGCGAGCTATGATCTACAACATAATTTGCAAATACTACCAGGACTAAGTTCATGATAAATTAAAGTTCAATTAATCATATTACTTAAGAACTCCCATTAGATAGACATCCCTCTAATCATCTAAGTGATCACGTGATCCAAATCAACTAAACCATGTCTGATCATCACGTGAGATGGAGTAGTTTTCAATGGTGAACATCACTATGTTGATCATATCTACTATTGATTCACGCTCGACCTTTCGGTCTCAGTGTTCCGACGCCATATCTGCATATGCTAGGCTCGTCAAGTTTAACCCGAGTATTCTGCGTGTGCAAAACTGGCTTGCACCGTTGTATGTGAACGTAGAGCTTATCACACCCGATCATCACGTGGTGGTCTCGGCACGACGAACTTCTTCGCAACGGTGCTACTCAGGGAGAAACTTGTACCTTGAAATTTAGTGAGAATCATCTTATAATGCTACCGTCGAACTAAGCAAAATAAGATGCAAAAGGTAAACCATCACATGCAACAATATAAGTGAGTATGATATGGCCATCATCATCTTGTGCCTTTGTATCTCCATCTCCAAAGCACCGTCATATCACCATCATCACCGGCAACGACACTTGATTCCTATCGTAGCATCGTTGTCGTCTCGCCAACTATTGCTTCTACGACTATCACTACCGTTAGTGATAAAGTAAGAACAATTACATGGCGATTGCATTGCATACAATAAAGCGACAACCATATGGCTCTGCCAGTTGCCGATAACTCTGTTACAAAACATGATCATCTCATACAATAAAATATAGCATCATGTCTTGACCATATCATATCACAGCATGCCTGCAAAAACAAGTTAGACGTCCTCTACTTTGTTGTTGCAAGTTTTACGTGGCTGCTACGGGCTGAGCAAGAACCGTTCTTATACCTACGCATCAAAACCACAATGATTTTCGTCAAGTGTGCTATTTAACCTTCACAAGGACAGGGTGTTGTCACACTTGATTCAACTAAAGTTGGAGAAACTGACACCCCCTAGCCACCTGTGTGCGAAGCACGTCGGTAGACCAGTCTCGCGTAAGCGTACACGTAATGTCGGTCTGAGCCGCTTCATCCAACAATACCGCCAAATCCAAAGTATGACATGCTGTAAGCAGTATGACTATTATCGCCCACAACTCTTTGTGTTCTACTCATGCATATACATCTACGCATAGACCTGGCTCGGATGCCACTGTTGGGGAACGCAGTAAGTATTCAAAATAAAAAATCCTACGAACACGCAAGATCTATCTAGGTGATGCATAGCAACGAGCGGGAGAGTGTGTCCACGGACCCTCATAGACAAAGCGGTAAGCGTTTGTAACACGGTTGATGTAGTCGAACGTCTTCGCGATCCAACGATCAAGTACCGAACGCACGGCACCTCCGGCGATCTGCACACGTTTCGCTCGGGTGAAGTCCCTCGAAACTCTTTGATCCAGTGAGGCCGATGGAGAGTTCCGTCAGCACGACGGCGTGGACGGTGTTGAATGAGTTACCAACACAGGGCTCGTCTAAGCACTACAGACGATACGACCGAAGTGGAAATCATGTGGAGGGGGGGGCAAACCGACACGGCTAAACAATGCACTTGTGTGTCTATTGGTGCCCCTACTCCCTATATATAAAGGAGGGGAGGAGGGGAGGGCTGCCCTCTCTATGGCACGCCAAGGGGGGGAGTCCACTCCCTGTAGGAGTAGTGTTCCCCCTTCACTAGTGGAGTAGGAGAACGAAGGAAGAGGGAGAGAGGGAGAAGGAAAGGGGGGGGGGGGGGGGGGCGGCCACCACCCCAATTCGGATTGGGCTTGGGGCGGGGGCCCATCCACCTGGCGCCTCCTCCTCTCTTCCACTAAGGCCCAATAGGCCATTGACTCCCCGGGGGGGGGGGGGGTTCCGGTAACCCTCCGACACTCGTTTTATCTGAAACTCCTCGCGTAACACTCCGTGTCCGACATACATGGTCCAATATTTCTAATCTTCATGTCTCGACCATTCGCTAACTCCTCATCATGTCCGGATCCACATCCGGACTCGGCGAACAGCAGCGCTACGGTATAGCAATATCCAAAGAGCAACGAAGTAAACCAATAAACCGATCATTTCATCGAGCGGCGTTAAGCATGGTGGCGGACACGTCAGGGGTTCGAAGAGAAGGAGTAACTATAGTTAGACAGTGACCGAGGACTCACATCTTGTAGGGTCAATAATCAATGCAATAGCGGCAAACCGGATTGCTCCAGATGAGAATTGTAAGAGTTCTCCCACAATCTTCTACGAAGATCTTTAGGTCAAACCGAATTACACAACATACGTTGTCCCTTATTGTCTCGATATGTTTCCTTGCCGAGCATTCGATCGTCGGTTACTCAATAACCGTAGTTCAATTCATTACTTGCAAAGTCTCCTTTCTACTCGTTCCGTAGTGATCATCACTGTAACTAAATCTCATGTAGTTTCACATTGCTTGCAAGCTTCATATGATTGTGCACTCCGAGAGGGCCCAGAAGATACCTCTCCGACATTCGGAGCTGACAATTCTAATCTCGATTCTATGCCACCCACACAAACACCTCTGGACAACCGTAGAGCAT